>OX030953.1:17618609-17978609 GCA_943735915.1 Pherbina coryleti | reverse complement strand
TTCCTTATAGGATAGCTAGCAAGACCCAGTGTTGTCTGTTAACTCACAAACGAGTGAATTGCCCCTTAGCACCCCTCAATATGAGCGGTGTCGATCTCGCGGAGTCGCTGGAACGCTCATATTTTTGATGTGTCGAAAGAAGGCCAAGTGCCTAGGTTTTTAAAACGGTGTAGAAAATACTTCACTCCAACTGACCTACGCGTGATCTATACCTCATATATTAGGCCGAAAATGGAGTACAATCCGCACATTTGGACAGGAGCTTCAAGATCTTATTTGGAACTTCTGGACCGAATTCAACGACATGCGATATATCTGATAGGAGATGAAAACATTTCATCTTCTCTCAACTCTTTTGGGCATCGACGCAATGTTGGTTACTTAAGCCTTTTGTACAGGTACTACCATGGGAAGTGTTCAAGGGAGATACATGACCTGACGCCATCAGCTCGCGTGTTTCCCAGGTCCACTCGGACAGCGCACCAAGCCCATCCCTATAACATTGCCTTGACGCCCAATAGAACCTCGCATTACAGAGATAATTCGTTCTTCGGTCGTACAATAAAATTGTGGAACAATCTCCCTGCAAGCGTGTTCCCCGGCAATTTTGAGCTATGTAAATTTAAAACTAATCTTCACCGACACTACTCCATCTTTCCACCCTCCAACTAACTATCACCCTTCTTCCGGATCAACACAATGCTTTCGCATTTATAGGGGGCCAACCCTGAGCGTTGGTTTAGTCTAAAAAAAAACTAGTAAGAAATGATCTTCGACTGGGTCGAAGTTAAAATACCCCCACGTACGAACCAAAGTATATTCAAAGTCTTAAGCAGTCAAAAAAATGTTTATTTGTAAAAACATTTTCGTCATAGTTTTAAGAGAAAATATTCTCTTTTGTTTTTTGATAAAGTCACTTTGTATGGGAGGTGGGTGTGGTTTTCACTTGATTTGGTTGAATTTCATACACAAAGTACAAGTTATATATCAAAGTTCATATGCAAAATTTCAAGTCCATATATTAAGTTTTGGAGAATTTAAAGAAATTTTACATTTTCGGTAAAGTCACTTTGTATGGGAGGTAGGCGTGGTTTTCATCCGATTTGGTTGAATTTCATACTCAGAGTGTATATTATATATCAAAGCTCATACGCAAAATTTCAATTTCATATATTAATTTTTGTGGAATTCTAAGAGATTTTACCGTTTTGATAAAGTCACTTTGTATGGGAGGTAGGCGTGGCTATGATCCGATTTGGCTCATTTTCGAACTTGACCTTTATTTTTTAAATAAAAGCTTAAATATCGAGTTTCGTGATGATAGCTTGAAAATTACGGCTGTAATCGTGACGACAGACGGACAGACGGACAGACGGACAGACAGACGGACATGGCTAAATCGACTCAGGTGGTGATGCTGATCAAGAATATATATACTTTTCTATACCTACCACGCCTACTTATGGGCGTTACAAACGGAGTGACAAATTTAATATACCCCGTTTACGTTTTTTAAACGTAGGGGTATAAATATTAATAAAAATCATTTTCTGCTTCTTTGACTACAATACAAATCTTAACGGCTGAACGGATTTAACTCAAATTTGGCTCACATATTACTTGAATCCTAACTTAGGTTATGGCATACTAAGTTTTGACCACGCCTCTTCCGCCCCTTTACAAGTAACGCAAACCTAACTACGAGTGTATTTTTTCAAGCGAAAATGCTCGGCTTATTCATTTTAAGGAAATCCTCTTATCTTGACACCAAAAACATTCACATATCTTTAAAATTGCACAAACTTCTGGCACAACGTCTTTTTTTAATAACATCGTTTCCTTAGAATTACAAAAAAAACTATCAGAATTCGTATATTTTAATTGCGATGCAAATAACTCCATTGTTTTTGAATATATTTCATTCAAATTTTTTTCGTTGATAAACTCAATTCAAGCACTTAATAAAAACAATTTAAAGAGTACCGTTATCTAAGCGGATATATTTTTAATATTTCTTTCAAAAGAGGTCCAAAATATTGACTCTTTAGTCAAAAAATTACACAAAAGTTGTTTTTGTTGTTAGAATAATAAAAACTCAAAATTGCATTTCAACTACCTTTTACATGACATTGCGTTTAATAGCAAAAATGCTTTCAATTTTACAAAAAAATTTATTAACTGTGTCTGTCATCAAACACATGACCCTACCCCCAGTGATTTTTTAAAGAAATGAATTTTTTTCAAAAGCTGTTTTTATTCGTTTTATAGAATAGTTAATAGTTTTTTTAGTTTTTTTTTTTTTTATAGAATAGTTAAGCTCAAAGAATAACGTATGTGAAAAAAATTATACCAATATCTCTTAACGATCAAAAGTTATCGCAATAAATATATTTTTTGATACAAACCAAGCTGTTTTTCAAATGCTTATCTATGTATATTAATAAAAATCATTTTCTGTGAACATTAAAACTACTGGGAAACTGTAACGGGCAGTGGAAAATGACAGTTGTGTCAAACTATGAGTCTAAGAAAAGTTTTGAATACACCTATTATGTTCCCATATATTTAGTTGCAGAGTGCAGCAACGCGCGCCGAGAAAAGGCTAGTACCACATAAAAATAAATTAAATAATAAACTCATACATACGTCGCAATATAAAATAATACAAAATAAACATGAAATAATTAACATTAAATAAACCCTAAATAAAATATAATACTTTAGCAAATAAAATATAATACTTTAGCAAACAAAAATAAAAAATATAAATATTTAAACAAATAATATAAAATAATTTATATTAAAATAAATTTTAAATAAAATAAAATAAACAAATTTTAAATAAAATAAAATAATAAATTTAAAAATAATACAAAGTAAAATTCTAAATTAAAAATTAAAACAAAACATAAAATAAAACATAAAATAAAACATAAAATAAAACTCTAAATTAAAATATAAATTAAAACTCGAAATTAATTAATTAAAATATAAAATAAACTCCAAATAATACAAAAATCTCTATCACACAAATCACTCTATCATATTAAAAATCTCTCTGCCACACCAACCTAAACAAATATCTCTGCCACACCAATCTAAAAAAATCTCTACCATACCAATCTATACAAACCTCTTTACCAACCTTTAACAATAATTTTTTGACAAAAACATAGACAGAAGACATACATATATTAAGACATTAAGAAAAACTACACCAAGAAGAAATACATTAAGAGGAAAACTTAAGACACTTACCGATAAACACACTAAAAAGAAAAAACCGAGACATATATTCAGACACTAACAAAACTAAGAAAAAATATACTATGGGTAATACAAGACATTTACCGATAAACACACTAAAAAGAAAAATTGGAAAACGCAACATAAGGAGAACGCATTAAGAAGAAAAAACCGAAACACACTAAAGAGAAAACATACTAAGGAAAAAACACACTAAATAACATACTAAGAAGGAGAAAACATACTAAAACATACTAAGAAGAAACATTATGCCAACAAATAAACTGACAACTTCAACCTAACACTACTATGACACAAAACAATCCAAGAAACTCACTAATGGCTGAATTACAATACTGCGTTAGGTCGGTCGGCCTTTGACAGCTCGACTAGAAACAATGGGTTCTTATGAAGCAACCAAAGAACTAAGGCCCCTATTAGGTACGACAACTCAACTTGAGTTGACGTGAGTTAAGACACCTCAACTGAACTTTTTTGCCATATTACGCATAACATACATTTTCAGTTGAGCTGTGGTGTAAAATTGCTGTTTCTATTGGAGCATGATTACACCGAAATTTTGACACTTTCGTTGAAATGAATCAGCTGTTCGCATTAATTTCAATTTTTGTGTATGTGTATTTTGTTCACAAGTAATAAAGCAAGGAAATAATAGTATAGAGCAGGAGTGCCCAAAACATTCTTATGGAAGTGCAAACACTAATACATATAAAATCCTGCAACCTTTCGTAAACGAAAGCATACTATGTTAGACAACAACAAAATCTACGTAGAAGATCACTGTCACCAAAATGTACCAACAAAGCATACGAAAGTGTTGTTGCTTGCACTTCGGTATAAGCAACGAAAAAAGATCAAAAACAAAAAAGACAAATTTGTTTGTGTATTTTGTATTGCTTAGTGCGGAGTGCTGTGTGTGTATATTAGAATACACAGGCAATCCTAAGTGCTTTTACAAAAACAAATGTGCACCAAGTGCATAGGGCTTGGGCACCTCTAAAGACGCTATACAACTAGCTCAAAGCAGATGTAAGTTTTTGACAGTTTTTACACTCGAGACATAGTTGCATTGTTAAACCTAATACCACAAAAAATACATACACATCTCTGAGATACATACTTGTCAGTCGATAGACACATATGTACCTCAAATGTGTAATAGACAATACAAATTTACAAATTACACACTCAACTTAAGTTGAGTTGTCGTACCTAATAGGGGCCTAAAATATAAGGAAGTGGTGTTGTCTACACATACAGTGTACGTGAACTGTGGCCGATTCGTAAATTGAGCGAGCGAGACAGAGTGTGTTTTTTGACATTTATGAGCATTCGTCATTTATGAGCGTTTGCTTGTAAACAGCCTTCTCAGTAAAAAAAAAATTTTTTCGCGCCAATTTGATGCGACCACAGTTGTCAAAACGCAAACACTGCTTCAGGGGCGCATTTTTTTTACTCTTTAATGCACTTCTGGGGCGCTTTTGTCTTCAGCAAAGTTTATGATACATAATTGTTATTTTTGATTGTTTTCAGATTTCCGCATATTGTGGATCTCAAATTATATTATATAATATATTATATTATATTATATTATATTACATTATATTATATTATTATTTCCCAATAAAATATCGGTAACGCACCAAATTATATGGCTCAAAGGTGGTGTGGAAATACAATAAAAACAAAACTATATTATCATATTTTGTAATAATTTAACTATTTTTATATAATACTAGCAACCCTCCGCAGCTTTGCCCGCGATGTATCTTGAAATAAAATAACGCATTTTTTGTAAAAAATTTGTCTTATCGTTTTAATAGGTTTATTTTTTTCATGACATATTAATTGCAATCATGTTATAATTTCTGTATAAACAATATTTTTATGTGTTTGTGTTATTCGTAAGAATAAATTTTTGAGGGATTTCCTATCCTAGCCCGTGGGAAAAGCAGCTTTCTCGTAAAAAAATAAAATTCATTCATAATCTTTACATTTGTGTCGATCTCACATCAAGTTATTTGATTTCCAACTGATTTTCTGTGGTGGGGTTTTTTAAGTAAAAAAATAAGGTTTTAGGCAATAGTTCATAATTTGTTTGCATGTAACTAAATCGATAGGGTATCTTTGAGTAAGTAAGCTTAAATAATTAACTTTCGTTTGGCATAACAATCATGGAAAAATATTAAGCACAGACAATTTTATGCCGATTTAAGGAAACATGGCTCTTAGCCGAAGACATTATCCTAACTTATTGTAATGGTATGAAAATGCATTTTATGCAATGCACTTCGGCTAATTAACACAATTTGTAGCTCAATTATATAAAACTCGTATTCGATAACGTGAATTGTTTTGGAAAGATATTGGTTTTAATAAGTCTTTACCTTTTCAAATGTAAATTTATGTTTATGGAATGATTTAAAAATACTTTTTTTTCACTTTCAATAAATAAAATCATATTAAGTTAAAATATTTTCCTAGGTCTTATTTCAGTGACGAAATTATATACTAACGCTATAACGCTAAAAAGATAAGGACTTATTTTTATTTTTTAACGCTAAAAACATGCTAAAAAAGCCATCCACCCCATACCAATACGCAGCTTCAAAGCGATGTAATTTGCATCGCACGGCGTTTCAATTTAAGCTTAAATTGTTACCATAAATTTCATGCACTTCTATTTTGCAGCTTAAGAATTCTGCACGCAGCTATTGAACGTTTTGAATAGAAACACTCTCTCTGAATAATGAAACATTGAAACAGCAGCAACAAACGACGTGCTTGGAGAAAATTCTTTAAATTTTGCATTCTGCTGTTCGCGAACAAATAGCTATCTCTCTCTGCTTTAATGCAGAGAAACTCTTTTCTGAGCATTGAGCAGCATTTTGTAGCGAAACCAAAGCAACTTTCTGCTAGCTGCAAGCAATAACAGCGTCGAAGCCAATGAACAAATCAATGCTTGCAAGAAAATTATTTAATTTTTCAATAAAATATGAATTTTACGACCAAACTATTGATCTTAGATGCACGTCACCATCGACTTTTTTGTTGGAATCGGCAAGATCATTCATTTGTTCATATATCATATTCACTTATCTTTTACGGTTTAAGCAGAAAATGGAAAAAAGCGCCAAATTTTTCTAAAAATACCGAATTTTGCCAGTTTCTTAGCCAATAACTTCTAAGCTTTGAAATATTTTAAAATTTTAAGTATACGGTGTTAATCTACAATTAATTACGATTTGAATAGTGAAAATTTCATTTAAATCCATTCAGCCGTTCTTGAGTTTACTTTCATCAACGCCAAAAAGGCAACATTTCAAGTTTCATTTTTATACAATAGTAAGATAATTAAATTAGCTCCAAAATCAGTAAATTTAACCCAGAATCTATTGTATATGTGATTCCAATTAGAAACTGTTTGGGCCTTCTTTAACGATCTAACCGAATATGGCCCTCAGTAAATGTTTCTGTATTGCAATACAATTTTATTTTAAATTATTAGGTCTTTAATTATCAAACGTTTTATTTATACCGTATAGCTCTAAACACCTGTTTTATATGTTATTCGAATCAGAAACAAATTGAGCCTTCTTCTTCGATGCAACTGAAACGGCCCTTTGTGAATGTTTATGTATTTGTGTCAACCAACACGAATAAGAAAAATACCACACTTTTGGGCAATAACATCACTTCCTTATATCTTAGTTCTTTGGAAGCAACACAAAATATGACTTCATGCATTGCGTCCACCTCATCCCGTAAAAATTAATTTGAGGGCGTGACGTACGATCAACGCTATGAGTAGCGACGTGCTCTACTAGCTCGTGCTTTTGACATGCCATATTAACGCTGGGTTGCATTTTCGTTGAGAAATGCTAAAATGTGGGTATTCTTGGATTCCGATGGAAAACTAAGATTTTCATAGGATTATCGTAGGAATATATATTTTGATGCGAGTTTTTTTTAAATTGATAAAATTTTTTAAATTAACATGCTGCTTAAATAGTATAATAATGATTTTGATGAATTTAGAATGATATTAATATTATTCAATTGTATATCCTATTAAAATTTATGCATTTTTTAGTATATTATAAATAATATTATAAGGGTATTCATGCAAAATGGCAAACTTATATATTGGTCAATTAGGACGAATACCCTTAATATCATTGTTTGAATAATATAACACACAAAGGAATGTTGTGGTAAGGTAGATTGGCAAATGCCGTTCACTTTGTTTTTGTAAAGTTGTACCCAAGTACTCACTAATTACAAGTGATTCAGCGAGCATTGTACAAGGGGGCGTGGCAACTCGAATCTGCAATATCGAATAACTTTGGAATTATAGGTCGCACAACATTGCAATTAGGTGTTCGGCCTCGATTTACATGTGCCGTTCCACTGGTAAAATTTTATGGGCGTTGGGAAAAGGGTGTGGCACTTTTTCGGCTGCCCAAATTGTGGATATAACTTTCGAACTATTTATCACACATCAATGAAACTCGGTAAGAATGTACTATTTAGTCTTCTCCTTTGACTGGAAAAATTGAGTGTGCATTGGACAAGGGGGCATGGCACCGCTCATATAAGTCAAACTTATGGTATCAAATAGCTTTGGAGTTAAATGCCGCATAATAATGAAACTCGGTATGGAGTTGCCACTTGGTAATGACCATCTACTAGAAAACCAAGACGGGCATTGTTCAAGGGGTGTGGCTCCGCCCATACAATTACAATTTTTGATATCGAATAGCCTATGAAAGTAAGTCACAAAACGTTGAATTTTAGAATAGAACTACTATTTGGTGATGCATTTCTTCTAAAAAATTTTGACAGGCATTGTTCAAGGAGCCACACCCCGCCCATACATGCCAAAGTTTTGATATCGAATAGCTATGGAAATTAAAGTCGCATTACATTAAAACTCACAATGGAGTTCCACTTGGTGATATCCTTCTGCGCCTATGGTACTTGTAAATTTGTACTACAGCACCAACTGGTGTCTAAGTGGGATCAAAGAAGATAGCGAAAAAATACTCACCGTACCTCAAAATCACAATATACCAATTTTCATTCTAATCGCATAAATAATTGTACTACAGCGCCCTCTGGTGTTCAATACAGGTCAAAAAAGATAGCAGCAAAACACTCAGCGTAAATGAAAACCACTATATACTGATTTTCTTTAAATTTGTACCTAAGCGCCCTCTGGTGTTCAAGGTGGATAAAAATTGCTTGAAATTGCCCGAAAACACGCACCGTACCAAAAAACTTCCATACACAAATTTACATGAATATTTCCATACGTTTTTCCAACTTGCTTTCGTTGACGAAATTTCCTACATTTTGCTCTCAAAGTTTGCAAAAATCTCGGCAAAAATTAACAGTAATAATAATAATAAATAGCAGTAATTTTGACAAAAACAAGAAAAATAATGACATCAAGTAATCACATTTTATAAAAAAAAAAAAAAATATACACATATATATATATATAAAAATATCGATCAATCAAAGAAAAATTTTTTGCCATAAAAACTGAAATGTGTTTCCAGAAAGTCCATTTTTAATTCTAATTTAATTTCACATTTTATCATTAAATTGGAAAGCGTTCATTTATTTTGAAGCTAGTCCGAATTTTCACGTTAATATGTGACATTTTTCATTATTTCGCAGATTATATTACACTTAATAAAAAGATCTTAGCTTTCTAAAGTAGGTTTTATGGTTCTTAATGATTTTATGACAATATCTTTTAATGTTTTATTGATTAAAATTATAATTGCATGATTTCGGAAAAAGGGACGTTTTGTGGGATTTTTAGTATATCTGCTTTTATTAGCATCACCAAAATGATAGACGCACGATCTGTCAACGCAACATTTAGTTTTGCAAAGTTTGAGGTCGTCCGTTTTGACAGCTTATATCGTAAAGTTTTTACAACGGAGACCAAAGTACGACCAAAGGCCGACCGACCTAACGCAGTATTGTAATTCAGCTATAAAAGACACACTAAGAAGAAACAAAAGAGAAACCATACTAAAACAATCAAGTGAACACTGACTAAAGAAATACACAAAAGCTAACAACTAAAACTTTACATCCACACAAAACATACCAACACAACACAAAACCTACCAACAACAAATACAACAAACTTACCCCAACTTATAAAGCAGCGATTGCCATCGCCTAACTCTTTCCACTCTTTCCACTCTATTACAACAACTTCAGTATTTCTATGATTGTTGTAATTCGCCGAATCGTTCACAGGCGCAGCTGCACCGCAACCATACAGCGTGTGTTTGTTGTTGTTTATTCTTGTCGTTGTTGGTAAATAAAGCACATGCGACCGCGTACAACTCTTGCTACGCTGAAGGTTTCTTGTTGGTAATTTTGCGTATGGTTTCGTCGCCGACTGCTTTTTGTTTGTGTTTTTTATGTTACTAATTCCTTATTGTATTTACTACGTATCCAACGATTTGTTGTTGTTTTTGTATTTTTTTTGTAATTGTTGTTGCACTCTTCAAAAATCACTCTTTGGCAATCCCTGTTATAAAGCGATCTTCACAAAACTCACAATACAAAACCTACCAACAACAAATACAACAAACTTACCCCAACTTATACAGCGATCTTCACAAAACTCACCAACACAACATTAAACCTTACAACAACAAATGCAACATAAAAATTTCTTTCGTTTCTTTTCTACCCACATTGAAAATATATTTTTCAGTATGTGCGTGATGCAGTGTTCCCAGATTAGGGGATTTTCCCCTAGATTTAGGGGTTTTTTTTCGGTTTAGTAGAAAATTTAGGGGTCAAAAATCTTTAGGGGAAAACTTTCGGGGATTTTGATTTTCTGTTAGTGTTTTTTGAGAATTTTTAGGTTTCTAAAAGAATCGAATTGAATTAGGTTTCAACATCAACTTTGAACTGTATTTTTTTTTTTACATTTGATGCACCCTTTTGTGTTCTATTTTTCATTTGGTTTTAACCATGGTATAATAATAGAGGTAGTCGCAGCGCTGATTGTGCTCTCTTTTGTCATTACTGCCGATATTGTCAGAATCAGCTGTGTACTTACTGCTGTACTTTTGTTGTTGTTTAGTTGTGCTCCCTGCTTGCGGTTAATAGTTTTTGCGTTTAATTTTCAATGATGGTTGGCTGGAAACAATTTTAAATTAGTTTAATATCAATGAAAACACGAAAAATAACCATTAACTACAATTTTAAATTAATGCAACAAGACAGCTTCAACCGTTTAACTTCGTTTACATTTTGCCAATTCTTGCTTTCTCTTGTCATTCTCATAGCTTCGAGATTTTATATGAGTTGTCAACTTCGTTTTGACATTTGATGCTTGAAGCATGCCTGAAGTTGGCGAACTTTTAACTTTTTGCAGGCATCAAAGCATTGACAGAAGACATGTGTGAAATAAAAGCAATATCAACACAACCAATAAGCATAAAATATCCTCAAATTCCATTTTTAGTTGTTTTTGATTAAATTTAATGTATTTTCACTACTTTTTCTTTAAAATTTCTATTCAGCTTAACATATTTGAAATTTATCACATAAGCGATGCATGCTTTCAATGTGCTTTAACCAAGCATGCTTCACAGGCATGATGCATGCTTGAGGCATGCATGCTTTCTATGTGTTTTGGCCTATTGTTTGTCGAATGAGCGAAATAGCACCAGAATATGTGAGAAACGTGAGGCTGTTTTAAATTCTGACGAAGAGAAAGCATATATTTAAATTTTTTTTTTTGTATTTTTGAATGACTTAACCCTTTCAGACCGTGATGCATCGTTTGTGCGGGTGGTTTCTATCTTTAATATTTCCACTTTTATTTAACGAATGTTATAAAGAACGAAATGAATCGATTGTGCTTGTTATTGTTTTCTTTTGTTTCTCACACTGTTCCGCGATTCGCTTTACCGTTACTTGAACACGCGTGGAATTCTTGATAAACTTTTTAGTTTTGTCAAAATGAGTCGCAGAGGTAATTTGTGTCTTCAATTACAAAAAATATAAAGTGTAAAACTTCAGTGTAAAACTAGTGAAGTTAACGCATTTGAACTAAATAAATAATAATAAATTTTGATGTTTCAAATAAATTTGAATCATTTGTTGCTAAAAAAATGGGTTTCAGATAAAGTTGCATCAATTGTGCGTGTCCTGAAAATCCTTGAAGGATATGTAAATTGCGAAACCTAAACATTGAGAATATTTTCATTCCATATAACGACCATAAATTCCAAAAATCATAAAAAAATGTTCAGTAGATAAACGTCAGGTCTGAAAGGGTTAAATATCATTGAATTTGTAACAAACAAAAAAAAAATGTTAAAAAACAAAAATCAGAAAAAACGTGGAAGTATGTCTCTAAATTTATTAAGCAGTTTTTATTTTACTAAAAATTAGTAGAAAAAATCTAAATAGTTCCACCTAATTACAATCGAAGAATCTTACTTTCATAAAATATAGTATATCTGCCTTAAAAAAAAAAAAAATTGGCTGCGCAAAGTTGCGGATAAGATAAAACACTTCATTTAAAAAAACGCTTGAAAAACGAGTTTTCCTCAAAACGCACTAATTTTCAAGACAAATTCTGTTATTGAACTAAAGATGTTTGTGAAAGATGTGTTTGTGTTAATTAACAAAGGTACTTAAAATTAGTAAGATATATTTTTGTTTTCTCTCGCGTATTGCCATGTTTCCGTCCGTCCGATGTCTGTCTGTCCGTCTGTTATGGCGGTTATAGCTCTTATATTAAAGCGATCTTAATGAAATTCAAAATATGTAATTTCTTTATTACTTGAGTTTGTGTTTTTAAGTTCCTCAATGAATTGCGATGTACAAAAAACTAATGTGATTTTTTTTAGTCCAAAAATTTATTTTGATATTGTATTTATTCACATCAATTAAACAAAGTATTCAATAAATTAACTCAAAAAAATTTTAGGGGTTTTTTTTTATTTTTAGGGGAAAATTCAGAAACTTTTTCAGATTTAGGGGAAAGAAGCTCAACCTATCTGGCAACACTGGCGTAATGATAGTAATGTGCGGTTCGCTAGTTTGTGTTGATGAAAACACTCGTCGTTTAATTAAATTTCAAGCCGAGGAAGTATTTTTCAAGGTATTTATTCATTTTCATTGTCGCGGCACTATCGACACTTAATTTTGTTTAATTTTATAAACCGCGCACACTTATTCGATTATTAAGTTATTAGTTAAACTTTACCGGCACGATCGCGAATTTTACTTATTTAATTAATGCGCGAACAGCTGTTTCGTTTATTTGTGTGGAACCCAAGTGCACAATAGTGCCGACGACGAGGGTTGCCACCTGCTCAGCGGAGACGGGTGTTGGTATTTATCTTACAACGACAAAAAAACCGAAGGTAATAATGCAGGTGCGTTTGATAAGACTTTTTGATCAAAGTCTTATCAACTTACGCACAGTGGGACAAAATAGAATAAGACACAAAAAAAAGTATTATTATTAATATTATTGAAATATCGCGATTTTTCTAGTTCAAAGTTCTAGATTAAAAAAACAATACCACAAAAAAAAAAATGACCCAATTTTTGAGTCGCACTCTAGTTGCGGGTCCAAGGAGATGACTTGGACCCTTTCACAATTCCACCGTTGGAATTAATTTATTTTACCTGTTCCGGACGGAACTGGCTCATTCCACCAGTTTTCGCCCAATTTAAAAAAAAAAGTCGCAACATGTTCTAGAAAAAAATTGATAAAATTATATGTTGTTTTTGTGTTAAAGTAGGTAACAAAAAACATTTTTTTAATTTTTTATTTTTAACCGTTAACCAGTGGTGGCGCTCGAAAAATTTTTGGCGGGTGCAAAAATCACGATTTAATAGTTAACGGTTTCATTTATATCTCCGCTCCTGTAATTGGTATTGACTTAATTTAAAAACTGTTTGACAGATAACAAATTGACGCAACTTCTAATATAAAACTTAAGTTCGTAAACTTATTTTTAATAAATAATAAAATTCACCAAACTTATGCTAAAAATTGGTTTTTTTTCGATTTTCATCACCCTGTTTCAACAACTGACAGGGTTGCCAGACCTAAAATTTTTTTACAGTTTCTTCTTCTATTACCTTTTAACAAAAAACGTTGAAAAAATTAATGAAAATGTGTAAATATTTTTAGTTTTACTGCTTTGAAAGTATGAATTTATGAGAAATGGCACAACTTCAGGACCCTGTATTGGCAAAAGTGCACATTTTAAAATTAAAATTTTTTTTTCTATTTTAATTTCATGTATTGACAACACACTGAAAAAAAATTGGGAGGGTGTTTTGCCTTGTTTTTGAAAAATGATCTTTTGAAAATTATGCCAGAACTCAAATAATTGAAAAAAGCAAGATGTTCCCTCCCAATGGAACATATCAAATAGCACACAAGCAAAAGTTTTATAAATCAACGTAGATATTGTTGAACTCACATTTAAAATAGTCCTCCAATTTGGAGAGACTGCTTTAATATTTGTTGGACTTATGAAGTTTTAAAAATTGGGTTTAAATTTAAATTGAAGAAAATGTCTTCCATTGTTGACCCCGTATCTCAAAAAATGCACATTTAAAAGTAATGAAAATCAACACAAATATTGTATAGATGTATTGTTGTAATAATTTTACTAATTTCGAGAGGGTGTTCTAGTTTTTTTTCAGGAAAAATACGTTTATATAAACTCTGTTATAAATGAAATAATAAATAATTTTAAGAAAATGCATGCTTATAAGTTTTTTCTTAGAAGTTGTTTATATTCGTTTTCCATCATTTTAGTTTATTTTATGATATTCCTTTTTTGCGAGGCCGGCTTAAAATAGATTTTACTTCCCAACTATTTGAACCTGATATGAATCTAGTCTGAATTGTTGATGTTCTGACTGCTATAAAGCAATGTTTTTGTCTGTTTTTTGGAACCGTTCGAGCGTCCATGAACCTTTGTGCTAAATCGGATTCCGTGTTTCGTATTTCTTCGCCATCGACATAAATAAATGTGATTCCGGGAATATGGGTTATACAAAAATTTAACATTTGCGAAACAGTTAAATTTATAAATTTCGAAATAGTTTGCGAAAACAAAATTTATACACCGGCGTGGATAATGCTAATATTCGTTATTTCTCTTAATGTAGATAGAATATCTTCAAAGTGATTTGTCTTAAGTGGGCGTTAAGTAAAAAATGTATGTATTTTTAACATACATTAAAAATTAGTTTATTAGTATATAATGCTAAGTTAATAACATATGGTACATATGTAACTTTAGTATTATCGAAAATATTAATTCCCCTGAAAGAAGATTCATACGTATATCCACTTTTATTAAAAGAACAGTTGTATAGCAAAATTTATAAAACTGTTTAATTACCCAAAAGTTTCTAAAATAAACACATCGTAAGTGAAAATAAAGATATATGAAAACATATAACTCGTGATATTTAAAAACGGCCCTTTGTTATCATTGTGCAACATTTCATTTTTACAGCACACTTGATTTGATTGTTAAAATACTTGAGTACTTTCTCTTCATTCAAAGTAAAACGAACAAATGAAAATATTTGCTCGAGTAAACTCTGTTTCGTGCTCAATATAACTCCGTTTCCGCTTTAAAATACAAAATATGATCTTTGTAGATGTTTGCAATAAGCTTTTACGGAGTCAAAAAGACATATATTCCGAAAAGATGCAGAGTTAATATGAAACTGCTACAAAATTATTTTAAGCTTTGAAAAATAATTGTTTTAAGCAGAAAATGCTTTAAATGAACAAAAAAAAAATATTGATACAATTCATTTTGAGTTTTACTGCGACAAAACGTTCTTAACTTCTCAAAAATCGTTCAACTCACGAAAAACTTGGATTAACTCCGCACATTTTTTTCGGTGTAGGTACCACCTACTCCATCGCATGGTCCCTTTCCATGGGATGTGGCAAAAAAAATGCCATTCGGCATCAAGATCAAAATCTTTCTTGTGGTTGCATAAATTACTAAAGTTTTTTCGGTTTTTATACTGCCCTGCAGCTCCATCGGAAAAGTAAACCAATTTTGAAACAGCTGGAAAGAGCTCCTTAATTTTAGTAATAAGTTTCTTTTGAAATGTGTATACAGCTGAAGTATCATGACTAAGACTATCTGATAGTATACTACGAATAGATGAAGAGTTGCCTGTTTGTTCGTTCACATTGCTTTGGTGACGAGTTTTCTTCGTCTTTCTCTTAGATTTTGAAGAAGAAATGCCGTATTTATCACTTAATCGGAAAAAATTTCTTATTACTTTCTCCGATCTTTTTATTTGTCGGCTAATTGCTCTATTAGAAACCCGTTTTCTTTTAGAATCTTAATTTTGCATTTTTTAACATCACTCAAAAAACTTTTCTCTGCCATTTTAATATTTAATCAATCCAAAATATTGAAAAAAGTTTAAATTAAAAAAAAAATCAATTAAACAATATAAAATAATGAAAGTTTTGAAAAAACTATGTGTGATTTGTGCTACACGTTTTCCAGTCGGAAGCGTTAAATTTTATTCAATTATGCACAATTTTAATTGAAAACTTATTTCATTTCGTCTGCATTTCGTCCATATGCATATACAGCTGCTGAGGTTGCTGCATTTGAATGTTTTCCACATTTTTTTTTATGTTTGCACTAAATCACATTAAGTTGACAAATTATTTTCGCTAAAGTAATAATAAATCACTATTATTACAATGCTCACTATTTATGAAATACATGAAATAGAAAATATTTTACAAGCAAATGTTTGGTTAACGCAAACAATGGCGTAAAACATCAACAATAATTGAACACTCTCTTTCTAGACATTTTTTTTGACAGATGGTCGTTGCCCAAGCAACTGTCAATACTACCTTGTATTATTATACCATGGGTTAAGCTGATATCGAATGTTGAAAAGAAAGTCAGTCTATTTTCTGAGTTGGATAAAACGTGTCGCAAAAAAACTGTTCGTTGTTTTAACTCGGGAGACAAATGAAAGTACCGGTGCAGGTCAACGAGATAAGTGAGGGTCCCTCAGACGTGAATGAAATATCGGATGATGAAGTAGAACTTCTTATTGAAGACTTCGTTCTTGAGGTTCCTCGTATGGAAGACGGCGATAACCCATATATGGAGGATAACCCTAATATGGAGGATAACGCTGAAATATTCGAGGGTGACATAGAAGCCGACGGAAACCCGGACAATCTTGAGCAGGTTCTCGACGTGTCCTTTGGTGCATCAAGTGTGGCCTCGTCTGTCGATTTGGATGTATTGTATATCCATCCCGAGGTTGTTATCGAGGATCATGATTCCGACAGTCTAGATTCGACTTTGTCCTGGTCATCATCAGTACAATCAATATTGTTTGCCACCCAAGTGAAGGGGAAGACGATTAAGAGTTGAACTTTTCATTGTTAACTTTAAGTCAAAATATGCATTGAATGCTTTTTAAATATATTTATATGAATAAAATAAAAAAAATTTTCTAATGGAGTATAAAAGGAAAAAAATTTGTGTTTTTGCTTTTCATGAAGATTATCTGTACTTGTAGGGGTTTTATTTTCTTTTGTTTTCTTTTTATTGAGAAAAAATTTTTTACATTTAAAGGATTTTATTTTCTTTTTAATTTTATTAAGGAAAAAACTTTTGGTTTTTTATTTTATAGGGAAGAACGAACCACTTTAAATTTAGCTAGTTTTTCCTTTATTCAAAACAAAACATTTTTTGTCTCTTATATTTTTATGGTTTATATTTCTATTTTTATGAATTTTTCTATTTTTATGAATTTTCCATGTAGAATTTATATTTTGAGGGTTTGTTTTCTGGGATTTTTAGTTATGCGGTTATTTTAATGTATTAGTGTATTAGTGCTCAATTTTTCATTACATTTTATGAAATTTTTTATGCGAATTTTTATTTGGGTTTTTTTTTGAGGCTATTTAGGTAGTATTATTTTTGGTATATTATATTGTATGTATGTGGGATTTTAATAAGTTTTCCTGTTGCTTGCATAAAAATATTGTGATATTTTTTAGAACTTCTCTTAGAGGATTTTTGTTAGAACTTCTTTTTGAGGATTTTATTAAACAGGGTGTTTTCTATTGTTTTACTTGAAAAAGTTTTCTTATTGTTTGTAAAAAAGAATTTTTTAATTGTGATATTTTTTTAGAAAAATCTTTTCAAAAAATCCCTCTCTTTAAAAAACTTTCACATGAGATGCTTGTTCAATAGTTTGCAAGCGGTTATTAATGGTTGTTTTTTTGGTACCTGCATTTCTTAATGACTTACTTACAAGTGGCATTAGATATCCAAAAGTTTCTTTTTTCTTTCTTTCTGAATACCTGACAAAAAACGAGGTAAAAAATGGGTTCTAATATGAAGAACTATTGTAGCCTAAACGACAAAAAAATTTTTCCATATAAGCCGTTGTGATACGTACGGGATTGTTAGTTTATCTAAACTGTTGTGACTATAAAACGTATTAGTTGTGAGCTTTATATAATATTGTGGAAAACAGATTCTCATTTTTTTAAAACAAATACTAAGTACAGAGTTTTTTTTTTGTTTATATAATCTTTGTGTTAAGTGAAACAAGTTTGTGCCACCTCATTCTGCTACGGTAATTGACTATGCTGATGTTATGCAATATTTATTTGACGTCATGATGGGACACATCGAAACTATAAATCCAGAATCCTGCTTTCGTGAGTTGATGTCAACCCATAACTCAGAATTGGAGGATTTTTATTCCTCAAGAGAATCTCTCACCTATAAGGAGCAAGTTTTGAAATATTTATTTTCAACTACGAAAACATTTTTGGCGAAAAATCCCGGATATAGTGTGGTGCAGGCTGATAAAGGGAGAATAACAACTTTGATGGATACGTCTTTATATCGAGTAAAAATGAAAGAATGGGTTCTCAAATGCGTGGCTGCAGGAGTATATCGGCCTATTGAAGATTTTTCTGCAGATCGGAGTCTTATACGGAACATATGTAAAAAACTATGCCTAAAAATGAAGAAAATTTATCATCAGAAAATGGAGGTTGGAATAGAGTTATATCCAAGGAAACTGTTCAATTTGATGAAGAAATATGATGAAGAAGGTTGTCGCTTACCGTATTTGTATGGAGTTGTCAAATGCCATAGAGTTGATATACCCTGTCGTCCTATCTGTGGAACCTTGCATTGGTACACGTATCCAATTCCGAAGATTATATCTTTTGTGTTGACGGAGGTGCTTGAAGATAAGTTATGTTGTCAAAATGTGAAGGATATCACCAGAGTAGCACAGGAGTTATATACTGTGCCTCTTTGTGAAGGATATGAATTTGTGAAATTCTATATAGTTGACATGTACACCAGGATGGATACAGAGATAATTTTATCCCTGGTGAAAGAGATAACGAGCAGTGACTTGTATAGCAGCAAACATACTGTTCCTTGCGTACATATACTTATATGTTTGAGGTTCAGGATAGAAAAGGCAAGTTTCTTCTCATATAATGGGCGAATATACAAACAAGAAAAAGGATTACCACAAGGAGCTTGTGACTCTGCGTTTCTAGCTACGCTTCTGCTTGATTATATGTTGCAGCTGCATTATGAAACACTTTTTAAGGAGCATATGATTGTGTATTGGTGGAAATACATGGATGACTTTCTAGTTTATATGCCTACGGATAAGATGAAATCTTTTCAACGGTGTTTCGAGAAAATTACGAGTCTACAATTAACGGTTGAACATGAAGAAAATAATAGTGATGGTTATCCTCATATTAGTTTTCTTGATGTTTTGATTGTTCGAGGAAAAGATGGAATAGAGATAAGTTTGTACAGCAAGCCAATGTCATCGCTCCGAATGATCCATTATTATTCACATCACTTATTATCATACAAAGAACAGACACTTAAAGGATTTATACAAAAAACTTTGGATCACACTTGCAATAATAAATTAAACGAGGATTTGGCTTTTTATGAACGGAAGTTTTACAATAACTCGTATCCTCCGCTTTTTGTCGGAGAACAATTTTTATGCGTGATCTCAAGAGTTCAAAACATATCAAATGGACAGCCTTTCCTTCGGATGTCTGATGAGAAACTGAGTGAGAGAAAAAATATATTAATTACTTTTATGGAGAGATTCAGCTATACCGATGTTCCTGTTTTATATACCAGAGCCAAAGGAAGATTTGTAACGTCAATAGTGCGGTCCATTAAATATTGTAATGAGGAATTTAGTTCCTTTATACGGCGTACATTTCAACACTTCGACCTTGGACATCCTGTGTTCAAAACTGCTGATAGTTGTTTTAAGGCACTAAGGATGTCTTTAATAGATCCAAATCCTTCTCAACCTCATGGTTCATTGCAACTTTCTACAAAAGAGAGTTTCAAAGTGTATCTTATCGCTTGTGAGGGATGTGACACTACTTTTTTGTTGAAGTTCTTTGATGTGTGTTATGGCAAAGCGTATCAACACTTTGTTCCTCCCAAAGGCCGCAGGGTAGCCCGCAACCTTTGTTAAAAACAATATTGATCAATTCTAAACAAAGTGTCAACGCAAACACTCGCCAAAGGGAGTTAAAGACGGGTCAATTATATTAAAAGCCACTAAGTCCTGTCTATGTCCGTCGTCATCTAACTACACTCAAAGCGAGAGCAAAAATAATTTACTCTCACCGAGTATTAGTATTAGTAAGAATAAAATCATTCTCATCTCAAGTCTAGCTACTGTCAAATATTTTAACTATTCTAAATCTGATCTGAAATGTAATAAAAAATATAAAATAAAAAATACGAAAAATAAATATAAGTGATAGACAAAAAAATAAAAAGCGATTAAACATAAAGAAGGAAGAAACTTTGGAGAAATAATAAATAATATACCATAAATAATTAATGAATAATAATAATTAATAAAAATAATAAACAGATATTTTACTATCTGAGGTAAAAACATTTTTTGAATTAATATTATTAAAAACCTAGCTCATCTAAAAAAAGAATGGTGGGTTTAGTGGAAAAAATGTGTGATATTGGGATAGCATTTTTCCCATTGTTAAGTGGGAGTTTAACAATAGGAATTAAGGAAGCTGAAAAATTGATAAAAAGATATTCAGCCCGATAAAAAAAGTGAAAAACGACCTATTTCCTAATGCCTGAATAAAACCGTGAAGGCGCGTGGGCTTCCTTTAAGAATTCTTTTCGCTTACCACCAAGTAAGCTCATCAGAAGGATTTAAAATATAAAAATTATCCTACCAACCATCTATAAACTGAATGTTACACATTCGAAAAAAACTAAGGCTAATCAAAAGAAAATTGTAAAAAATTAAGCATTCATACCTAATAAAAACACATTTAGCATGTTGCTCTGTTCGCAACTGAACGAGCATACATGCCAATCTATACAAAATATACTCATTCATTCAAAAGAAACGAATAAAAAACATTTAAAACACAAACACAAGAGAATAATGCACTCTTTTTTGTAAAAAAATATAAACATACAAAATATATACACACACATTCATACAAACAATTAAAAATACGAAAAAATATAATGAATATTATTATAAATAATGTCGCGGTCTAAAAATTTAGTTGCGCCAAAGTGAAGTACGGACAAAACTACACGGCGACCATTTTATGTGAACTCATAAAATGATGAATTTGTTTTGTCCGGACGAATCACTGTGCGTTTGGAGTGGCGGCCAACACACACATACACTCCAGTGGTCATTAAACCACTGTAATTATTTCTTGTGTAACTTGGTCTGGCTAAAGTTTATCCTTGTGCTCCATGCTCGACGAAACTGAAATCCCACGAGTGACTGAACGCACGGAATTGCGCGACAAATAAAACGAACAGGATTAGGACTGTCATTGTGAAAAAAAGTAAAAATCACTTGGCCAAGTCACAATGAGAGTAGCCATTGTGGGCTGTGGAAGGTGTGGAGTATTACCACACCAATACTAGCATAGATGCCGCCAAGATGTAAAAAAACACTTGGTGGGTAGAAGGTTTTATTTAAATTTGCTCAAGATGCACCTAAAAAAATCCGTAAAACGATTTTAAAACTAGGTGTAAGCAAAGCCTTCCGGTGTGAATACCGGTTTCTGTGAAAACCGCATCTATGCTAGAAAAAAAATATGGCTGTGTTTAGGTTCCCATCTTGTGGAACCTAAGTATCGTCAGTCTGCGACGCTGGTTGGCAGTTCAGTTCATTCTGAACAGTTTAAAAAGGTGGAAGTGTGCCTAGAGGTGCGCGCAAAAAAAAAAAATAAAGTGAAAAGTGCCAAGTGATTTTTCGACTAGCGTCGAAAATCATACAGAGAAAAAATTTCAAACAAAAAAAGAGTTAGGGAAGTGGTTCCAGGGAAGCTGTGAGCCCACCGAGACGAACGGAGTCGTGGGATTTGGGACTTCGTCGCTGGACCGCAAAAAGGACCGAAAGGCCAGGACCTGGACGGTTATCAGGGAGTACCCTTTATATATATATATATATATTTGTATATTTGCGTGTGTGTGTTGGTGCGCTCACCACACACAGTGTTTTACTTTTTATTGCCCGGGTTTTTTTTTGTGTGTGACCGCGCTTCTCCTTTTATCCGTTTTTTTTTTGTCGCGTGTATATTTTTGCTCCGCGTTCGCTTTGGCGCGTTTTTTTGTGTTATGCCCCGCGCACTCGAGCCTAGTTGGCTCATTCCACCAGTTTTCGCCCAATTTAAAAAAAAAAGTCGCAACATGTTCTAAAAAAAAATTGATATAATTATATGTTGTTTTTGTGTTTAAGTAGGTAACAAAAAACATTTTTTTAATTTTTTATTTTTAACCGTTAACCAGTGGTCACGATTTAATAGTTTACGGTTTCATTTATATCTCCGCTCCTGTAATTGGTATTGACTTAATTTAAAAACTGTTTGACAGATAACAAATTGACGCAACTTCTAATATAAAATTTAAAAATTATAAGTTCGTAAACTTATTTTTAATAAATAATAAAATTCACCAAACTTATACTAAAAATTGGTTTTTTTTCGGTTTTCATCACCCTGTTTCAACAACTTACAGGGTTGCCAGACCTTAAATTTTTTTACAGTTTCTTCTTCTATTACCTTTTAACAAAATACGTTGAAAAAATTAATGAAAATGTGTAAATATTTTTAGTTTTACTGCTTTGAAAGTATGAATTTATGAGGAATGGCACAACTTCAGGACCCTGTATCGGCAAAAGTGCACATTTTAAAATTCATACTACGAATGGATGAAGAGTTGCCTGTTTGTTCACCCAGTGATAACTTTGAATTTCATCCTGTATAACGAATGTAAAATTTACTGAAAAGTCGCCCGTTACTATACATTCATTTTATTAATTGTAAAAAAATATGGAAATGCTGATTGTAAGTTCTATAAAACTGTAAGTCAAAGTTATCACTGGGTGAACAAACAGGCAACTCTTCATCCATTCGTAGTATACTACAAGGAAGATACTAACATTAAATCCAAAAGTTTTTGCATCTTATCAGATAGCTGTATACACATTTCAAAAGAAACTTATTACTAAAATTAAGGAGCTCTTTCCAGCTGTTTCAAAATTGGTTTACTTTTCCGATGGAGCTGCAGGGCAGTATAAAAACCGAAAAAACTTTAGTAATTTATGCAACCACAAAAAAGATTTTGATCTTGATGCCGAATGGCATTTTTTTGCCACATCCCATGGAAAGGGACCATGCGATGGAGTAGGTGGTACCTATGTTGCCAGAAAAGCGCGATAAATAGTACTTATGGTATTTTTCAACGATTGTGGGATATTCCCATGGTATTTTGTGGTAAAAATCTCTCGCGTGGGGAAAAAATACCACATGTGAGATATTTACCACACGTGGGAAAATAAATACCTCAAATCACCACAAAATACCTCAAAATACCATAGAATACCTCAAATTACCACAAAATACCACAATACCTCAAAAGAAAATTTGAGAGATTTTGTGGTATCTTGTGGTAATTTGAGGTATTTTATGGTATTTCGAGGTATTTTGCGAGTGTGGTAATTTGTGGGAATTAAGTGTGAGAAAAAGAGAATTCTGGTGGTAATTTCATCTGGCGACACTGGGTGGTACAGTAAAAAGACTTGTCGCTAAAGCAAGTTTGCAATATAATGACATTCAAACTGTCCCGCAAATGTTAAATTTTTGTATAACCCATATTCCCGGAATCACATTTATTTATGTCGATGGCGAAGAAATACGAAACACGGAATCCGATTTAGCACAAAGGTTCATGGACGCTCGAACGGTTCCAAAAACCAGACAAAAACATTGCTTTATAGCAGTCAGAACATCAACAATTCAGACTAGATTCATATCAGGTTCAAATAGTTGGGAAGTAAAATCTATTTTAAGCCGGCCTAGCAAAAAAGGAATATCATAAAATAAACTAAAATGATGGAAAACGAATATAAACAACTTCTAAGAAAAAACTTATAAGCATGCATTTTCTTAAAAGTATTTATTATTTCATTTATAACAGAGTTTATATAAACGTATTTTTCCTGAAAAAAAACTAGAACACCCTCTCGAAATTAGTAAAATTATTACAACAATACATCTATACAATATTTGTGTTGATTTTCATTACTTTTAAATGCGCATTTTTTGAGATACGGGGTCAACAATGGAAGACATTTTCTTCAATTTAAATTTAAACCCAATTTTTAAAACTTCATAAGTCCAACAAATATTAAAGCAGTCTCTCCAAATTGGAGGACTATTTTAAATGTGAGTTCAACAATATCTACGTTGATTTATAAAACTTTTGCTTGTGTGCTATTTGATATGTTCCATTGGGAGGGAACATCTTGCTTTTTTCAATTATTTGAGTTCTGGCATAATTTTCAAAAGATCATTTTTCAAAAACAAGGCAAAACACCCTCCCAATTTTTTTTCAGTGTGTTGTCAATACATGAAATTAAAATAGAAAAAAAAATTTTAATTTTAAAATGTGCACTTTTGCCGATACAGGGTCCTGAAGTTGTGCCATTTCTCATAAATTCATACTTTCAAAGCAGTAAAACTAAAAATATTTACACATTTTCATTAATTTTTTCAACGTTTTTTGTTAAAAGGTAATAGAAGAAGAAACTGTAAAAAAATTTTAGGTCTGGCAACCCTGTCAGTTGTTGAAACAGGGTGATGAAAATCGAAAAAAAACAATTTTTAGCATAAGTTTGGTGAATTTTATTATTTATTAAAAATAAGTTTACGAATAAGTTTAATTACGAAGTTTAAGTTTTATATTAGAAGTTGCGTCAATTTGTTATCTGTCAAACAGTTTTTAAATTAAGTCAATACCAATTACAGGAGCGGAGATATAAATGAAACCGTTAACTATTAAATCGTGATTTTTGCACCCGCCAAAAATTTTTCGAGCGCCACCACTGGTTAACGGTTAAAAATAAAAAATTAAAAAAATGTTTTTTGTTACCTACTTTAACACAAAAACAACATAATTTTATCAATTTTTTTCTAGAACATGTTGCGACTTTTTTTTTTAAATTGGGCGAAAACTGGTGGAATGAGCCAACCAGGCTCGAGTGCGCGGGGCATAACACAAAAAAACGCGCCAAAGCGAACGCGGAGCAAAAATATACACGCGACAAAAAAAAAACGGATAAAAGGAGAAGCGCGGTCACACACAAAAAAAAAACCCGGGCAATAAAAAGTAAAACACTGTGTGGTGAGCGCACCAACACACACACGCAAATATACAAATATATATATATATATATAAAGGGTACTCCCTGATAACCGTCCAGGTCCTGGCCTTTCGGTCCTTTTTGCGGTCCAGCGACGAAGTCCCAAATCCCGCAACTCCGTTCGTCTCGGTGGGCTCACAGCTTCCCTGGAACCACTTCCCTCACTCTTTTTTTGTTTGAAATTTTTTCTCTGTATGATTTTCGACGCTAGTCTGGTGTGGCAACACTCCACACCTTCCACAGCCCACAATGGCTACTCTCATTGTGACTTGGCCAAGTGATTTTTACTTTTTTTCACAATGACAGTCCTAATCCTGTTCGTTTTATTTGTCGCGCAATTCCGTGCGTTCAGTCACTCGTGGGATTTCAGTTTCGTCAAGCATGGAGCACAAGGATAAACTTTAGCCAGACCAAGTTACACAAGAAATAATTACAGTGGTTTAATGACCACTGGAGTGTATGTGTGTGTTGGCCGCCACTCCAAACGCACAGTGATTCGTCCGGACAAAACAAATTCATCATTTTATGAGTTCACATAAAATGGTCGCCGTGTAGTTTTGTCCGTACTTCACTTTGGCGCAACTAAATTTTTAGACCGCGACATTATTTATAATAATATTCATTATATTTTTTCGTATTTTTAATTGTTTGTATGAATGTGTGTGTATATATTTTGTATGTTTATATTTTTTTACAAAAAAGAGTGCATTATTCTCTTGTGTTTGTGTTTTAAATGTTTTTTATTCGTTTCTTTTGAATGAATGAGTATATTTTGTATAGATTGGCATGTATGCTCGTTCAGTTGCGAACAGAGCAACATGCTAAATGTGTTTTTATTAGGTATGAATGCTTAATTTTTTACAATTTTCTTTTGATTAGCCTTAGTTTTTTTCGAATGTGTAACATTCAGTTTATAGATGGTTGGTAGGATAATTTTTATATTTTAAATCCTTCTGATGAGCTTACTTGGTGGTAAGCGAAAAGAATTCTTAAAGGAAGCCCACGCGCCTTCACGGTTTTATTCAGGCATTAGGAAATAGGTCGTTTTTCACTTTTTTTATCGGGCTGAATATCTTTTTATCAATTTTTCAGCTTCCTTAATTCCTATTGTTAAACTCCCACTTAACAATGGGAAAAATGCTATCCCAATATCACACATTTTTTCCACTAAACCCACCATTCTTTTTTTAGATGAGCTAGGTTTTTAATAATATTAATTCAAAAAATGTTTTTACCTCAGATAGTAAAATATCTGTTTATTATTTTTATTAATTATTATTATTCATTAATTATTTATGGTATATTATTTATTATTTCTCCAAAGTTTCTTCCTTCTTTATGTTTAATCGCTTTTTATTTTTTTGTCTATCACTTATATTTATTTTTCGTATTTTTTATTTTATATTTTTTATTACATTTCAGATCAGATTTAGAATAGTTAAAATATTTGACAGTAGCTAGACTTGAGATGAGAATGATTTTATTCTTACTAATACTAATACTCGGTGAGAGTAAATTATTTTTGCTCTCGCTTTGAGTGTAGTTAGATGACGACGGACATAGACAGGACTTAGTGGCTTTTAATATAATTGACCCGTCTTTAACTCCCTTTGGCGAGTGTTTGCGTTGACACTTTGTTTAGAATTGATCAATATTGTTTTTAACAAAGGTTGCGGGCTACCCTGCGGCCTTTGGGAGGAACAAAGTGTTGATACGCTTTGCCATAACACACATCAAAGAACTTCAACAAAAAAGTAGTGTCACATCCCTCACAAGCGATAAGATACACTTTGAAACTCTCTTTTGTAGAAAGTTGCAATGAACCATGAGGTTGAGAAGGATTTGGATCTATTAAAGACATCCTTAGTGCCTTAAAACAACTATCAGCAGTTTTGAACACAGGATGTCCAAGGTCGAAGTGTTGAAATGTACGCCGTATAAAGGAACTAAATTCCTCATTACAATATTTAATGGACCGCACTATTGACGTTACAAATCTTCCTTTGGCTCTGGTATATAAAACAGGAACATCGGTATAGCTGAATCTCTCCATAAAAGTAATTAATATATTTTTTCTCTCACTCAGTTTCTCATCAGACATCCGAAGGAAAGGCTGTCCATTTGATATGTTTTGAACTCTTGAGATCACGCATAAAAATTGTTCTCCGACAAAAAGCGGAGGATACGAGTTATTGTAAAACTTCCGTTCATAAAAAGCCAAATCCTCGTTTAATTTATTATTGCAAGTGTGATCCAAAGTTTTTTGTATAAATCCTTTAAGTGTCTGTTCTTTGTATGATAATAAGTGATGTGAATAATAATGGATCATTCGGAGCGATGACATTGGCTTGCTGTACAAACTTATCTCTATGCCATCTTTTCCTCGAACAATCAAAACATCAAGAAAACTAATATGAGGATAACCATCACTATTATTTTCTTCATGTTCAACCGTTAATTGTAGACTCGTAATTTTCTCGAAACACCGTTGAAAAGATTTCATCTTATCCGTAGGCATATAAACTAGAAAGTCATCCATGTATTTCCACCAATACACAATCATATGCTCCTTAAAAAGTGTTTCATAATGCAGCTGCAACATATAATCAAGCAGAAGCGTAGCTAGAAACGCAGAGTCACAAGCTCCTTGTGGTAATCCTTTTTCTTGTTTGTATATTCGCCCATTATATGAGAAGAAACTTGCCTTTTCTATCCTGAACCTCAAACATATAAGTATATGTACGCAAGGAACAGTATGTTTGCTGCTATACAAGTCACTGCTCGTTATCTCTTTCACCAGGGATAAAATTATCTCTGTATCCATCCTGGTGTACATGTCAACTATATAGAATTTCACAAATTCATATCCTTCACAAAGAGGCACAGTATATAACTCCTGTGCTACTCTGGTGATATCCTTCACATTTTGACAACATAACTTATCTTCAAGCACCTCCGTCAACACAAAAGATATAATCTTCGGAATTGGATACGTGTACCAATGCAAAGTTCCACAGATAGGACGACAGTGTATATCAACTCTATGGCATTTGACGACTCCATACAAATACGGTAAGCGACAACCTTCTTCATCATATTTCTTCATCAAATTGAACAGTTTCCTTGGATATAACTCTATTCCAACCTCCATTTTCTGATGATAAATTTTCTTCATTTTTAGGCATAGTTTTTTATATATGTTCCGTATAAGACTCCGATCTGCAGAAAAATCTTCAATAGGCCGATATACTCCTGCAGCCACGCATTTGAGAACCCATTCTTTCATTTTTACTCGATATAAAGACGTATCCATCAAAGTTGTTATTCTCCCTTTATCAGCCTGCACCACACTATATCCGGGATTTTTCGCCAAAAATGTTTTCGTAGTTGAAAATAAATATTTCAAAACTTGCTCCTTATAGGTGAGAGATTCTCTTGAGGAATAAAAATCCTCCAATTCTGAGTTATGGGTTGACATCAACTCACGAAAGCAGGATTCTGGATTTATAGTTTCTATGTGTCCCATCATGACGTCAAATAAATATTGCATAACATCAGCATAGTCAATTACCGTAGCAGAATGAGGTGGCACAAACTTGTTTCACTTAACACAAAGATTATATAAACAAAAAAAAAACTCTGTACTTAGTATTTGTTTTAAAAAAATGAGAATCTGTTTTCCACAATATTATATAAAGCTCACAACTAATACGTTTTATAGTCACAACAGTTTAGATAAACTAACAATCCCGTACGTATCACAACGGCTTATATGGAAACATTTTTTTGTCGTTTAGGCTACAATAGTTCTTTATATTAGAACCCCTTTTTTACCTCGTTTTTTGTCAGGTATTCAGAAAGAAAGAAAAAAGAAACTTTTGGATATCTAATGCCACTTGTAAGTAAGTCATTAAGAAATGCAGGTACCAAAAAAACAACCATTAATAACCGCTTGCAAACTATTGAACAAGCATCTCATGTGAAAGTTTTTTAAAGAGAGGGATTTTTTGAAAAGATTTTTCTAAAAAAATATCACAATTAAAAAATTCTTTTTTACAAACAATAAGAAAACTTTTTCAAGTAAAACAATAGAAAACACCCTGTTTAATAAAATCCTCAAAAAGAAGTTCTAAAAAAAATCCTCTAAGAGAAGTTCTAAAAAATATCACAATATTTTTATGCAAGCAACAGGAAAACTTATTAAAATCCCACATACATACAATATAATATACCAAAAATAATACTACCTAAATAGCCTCAAAAAAAAACCCAAATAAAAATTCGCATAAAAAATTTCATAAAATGTAATGAAAAATTGAGCACTAATACACTAATACATTAAAATAACCGCATAACTAAAAATCCCAGAAAACAAACCCTCAAAATATAAATTCTACATGGAAAATTCATAAAAATAGAAAAATTCATAAAAATAGAAATATAAACCATAAAAATATAAGAGACAAAAAATGTTCTGTTTTGAATAAAGAAAAAACTAGCTAAATTTAAAGTGGTTCGTTCTTCCCTATAAAATAAAAAACCAAAGGTTTTTTCCTTAATAAAATTAAAAAGAAAATAAAATCCTTTAAATGTAAAAAATTTTTTCTCAATAAAAAGAAAACAAAAGAAAATAAAACCCCTACAAGTACAGATAATCTTCATGAAAAGCAAAAACACAAATTTTTTTCCTTTTATACTCCATTAGAAAATTTTTTTTATTTTATTCATATAAATATATTTAAAAAGCATTCAATGCATATTTTGACTTAAAGTTAACAATGAAAAGTTCAACTCTTAATCGTCTTCCCCTTCACTTGGGTGACAAACAATATTGATTGTACTGATGATGACCAGGACAAAGTCGAATCTAGACTGTCGGAATCATGATCCTCGATAACAACCTCGGGATGGATATACAATACATCCAAATCGACAGACGAGGCCACACTTGATGCACCAAAGGACACGTCGAGAACCTGCTCAAGATTGTCCGGGTTTCCGTCGGCTTCTATGTCACCCTCGAATATTTCAGCGTTATCCTCCATATTAGGGTTATCCTCCATATATGGGTTATCGCCGTCTTCCATACGAGGAACCTCAAGAACGAAGTCTTCAATAAGAAGTTCTACTTCATCATCCGATATTTCATTCACGTCCGAGGGACCCTCACTTATCTCGTTGACCTGCACCGGTACTTTCATTTTTCTCCCGAGTTAAAACAACGAACAGTTTTTTTGCGACACGTTTTATCCAACTCAGAAAATAGACTGACTTTCTTTTCAACATTCGATATCAGCTTAACCCATGGTATAATAATACAAGGTAGTATTGACAGTTGCTTGGGCAACGACCATCTGTCAAAAAAAATGTCTAGAAAGAGAGTGTTCAATTATTGTTGATGTTTTACGCCATTGTTTGCGTTAACCAAACATTTGCTTGTAAAATATTTTCTATTTTATGTAATAATAAATAGTGAGCATTGTAATAATAGTGATTTATTATTACTTTAGCGAAAATAATTTGTCAACTTAATGTGATTTAGTGCAAACATAAAAAAAAATGTGGAAAACATTCAAATGCAGCAACCTCAGCAGCTGCATATGCATATGGACGAAATGCAGACGAAATGAAATAAGTTTTCAATTAAAATTGTGCATAATTGAATAAAATTTAACGCTTCCGACTGGAAAACGTGTAGCACAAATCACACATAGTTTTTTCAAAACTTTCATTATTTTATATTAAACGCACAAATTTAATTTAGGTTATGTTTTTCACTTTCGTTTCACATTATTCCACGAACAACTGTTTTTGACAGATGGTCGTTTCCTCGTTGCTGAGAAAATCAGTAGTTGTCAATACTACCTGTATAATTGTATCATGAGCTTAACCTAGTAGCCCGAACACAATACGAGCGGCGAGCAGCAGGTCTCCAATCTGTTGTTGTAGAGAAATGTTGAGCGACTTGATTATATTCGGGTATGGGCACCACTACATTTAAAGCTTCTGTGTTTTTTCTGTGTTTGTCTTTTGTCTTTGATTTATTGCAGAGCTGCCAGGTGGCGGGATTTTTCCCCTTTTTCGGGATTTTTCGTACAAAACGGGGAGGCGGGGAAAACATTGATAAAAACGGGGAAAATTAAAAATAAAATAGCGAGTGAAAAAATATATCGGTTATTAGAAAAACCAACTACAATTTCTTATTTTAATTACATCCATTTTTTGTTTTTTACAAAGTGTCATATATGGATATAATAGATCTAACTTTGAAGACTTTTGTTGATTGTTTCATGCGAAAGGAATACATTAATGTAGTCATAATAGTATTTTTGGTGTAGACTTAAACGATTTCGATACTTTTTTGAGGAATACAATTTATATACAATAAAGGGCCACTCATAGATAGTAAAAATGAAAAATAAAACTTTAAGCTTAAAAATATTTTCACACGTTATTTCGGATCAATCCGAGTGGAATGATTTCGACCAAGAATGTAGATCGTTAAGAAATATAAATTTTTCAAATATATCATCAGAAATTATTCAGGAATTCTGGAAAGAAGTTATATTTTTCATTGATTCAGATATTTAAAAGAAAAAAAAAATAGTGTCGTTTATTTTTTATTTTCCTTATAGGGGCAAGTGCTGAAACTGCTTTTTTAGCTATTAATTTAAATAAAACAAAAATAAGGAACTTTCTTGACAATACCTCTCAATGCAGAACTCTCCGCAGTAAATCTTTAATGAAATATAAAAATTGCTTTGCATTTGAAATAAATTCAGAATTTTTAACTTTTTATAATAGAAATAATACACATACTCTTGTTTACTTGGTTTGATATTATGTATAACAATATGTATATTTCAAATAATTTCTAACAATTCTTAATAATCTCAAAAACGTAACGTTCGAGTCAAAATACAATATCGCTTAAAATTTTCATTTCTATTTTTATTTTTCTTATATATACGTACGTTTTTCCTGTTTGTATTTATTTTAGTTTTAGCAAAGTCAATTAATGAACTTATTATTTCTTTAAATTGCTATTTATTAAACAATTAAAAAACCGGGGAAAAAACGGGGAAACTCGAAGTTAAAAACGGGGAAAAAATTCATTTGTATGCAAAAATAGGGATTGTTTTGGCTAAAACCTGGCAGCACTGATTTATTGTTACGTTTGGTGTTGCTACATAACCTTTTGTTCTCAATTCTTGCTCTCAACGCTCCAAGAGCGCTCTCTGCCCATAGCTGATTATAATACACGCGACAGCAGCAAACTTCGGCAGCAAGCATACAGTTCGCGAAATTTGCTTAGCCGCACACGATTTTAAATCAATATGAATTAAAAAACAAGTGTGGGGTTAACTGAATAAAGAAAGACTTTATTTTTTGTTTTATTTTGTAGAAAATCATTAAGAATTTGAGAGATTTTATGTTCATATTTAAAGGAATTTAAAAAATAGTTACAAAGTAAGATAAATTCGAGCGAAATTTGCTTAGCCGCAATCTTGTTTTACGTGTTGTAATTGTAAGTTATTTTTACTGCTGGAAGGTTTAATTGATTTTTTTTTTTAATTTAAACTTTTTTCAATATTTTGGATTGATTAAATATTAAAATGGCAGAGAAAAGTTTTTTGAGTGATGTTAAAAAATGCAAAATTAAGATTCTAAAAGAAAACGGGTTTCTAATAGAGCAATTAGCCGACAAATAAAAAGATCGAAGAAAGTAATAAGAAATTTTTTCCGATTAAGTGATAAATACGGCATTTCTTCTTCAAAATCTAAGAGAAAGACGAAGAAAACTCGTCACCAAAGCAATGTTATAAAAGCAGAAGCCACCAAACACCGACTAAGCGCATCTCGAATAATGTCAAAACTAAATCTTCCCATTGGAAAACAAAGAGTTCAACAAATTTTAAGCACGGACCGAAATATTAAATGGAAAAAAATGTCAAAACACCCACAACTAAATCTTTACAGAAAGCAACCATATTAGAATTTCAAAAAGGCACATGAACTGGACTGAAAATTGGCGCAATGTTATTTTTTTTGGACGAGAAAAGATTTTATCTTGACGGACCCTATGGATTTAGCTGTTATTGGCATGATTTACGTGTAAATAACCCACCAATAATGAGTTCGAATTTTGGCGGTGGATCCGTTATGACATGGAGTGGTTTCTTTTATTATGGCAAACTTAAATTATGTTCTATTTCTACAAAAATTAATTCTAAAAAGTATATTGAAATGTTGGACGACGTTTTTATTACTTATTTGGAAGAAAATGCTGAAGTTGACTTAATATTTCAACAGGATAATGCCAGTATTCACGTTTTACACGAGTCGAAGGATTTTTTTCATCACTCTCAATACCATTGCTTGATTGGCCAGCTAGAAGTCTGGACTTGAACCCGATTGAAAATGTGTGGGGCATGATTTCACTAGCTATTTAAGGAAACTGCCGCCAATATTTAACGGTATCGGAATTAAAAATGGCAATTTTGTGGGCTTGGCTAGATTTAGAAATAAAAGTACTCAAAAAATTAATTGACTCACTTCCTGATAGAATTTTTGCAGTAATTAATACAAATAGAGGTCCAACTAAATATTAATTGGTCAAAACACTGATTTTTTTTTATAAAACATTTTATTTTTAAACATTCGACTTGGTGCGGCTAAGCAAATTTCGCTCGAACTTATCTTGCGTTATAACTATTTTTTAAATTTTCTTAAAATATGAACATTAAATCTCGCAAATTATTTTGTACAAAATAAAACAAAAAATTAAGTCGTTCATTATTCAGTTAACCCCACACTTGTTTTTTAATTCATATTGATGTAAAATCGTGTGCGGCTAAACAAATTTCGCGCACTGTAGTATACAAAAAACAATGGCTGCCTTAAGCCGACTCAACAGTTGCCGTTTAGAATAACAACACAGTCAAAGCTGAAAAAGAAATCCATTCAATTTGTTTTTATTTTCAAAAAAGTGAATGAGTGAATAACGAAATAAGAATCCATTAAATGAATGCAAAACTCATTCATAAATAAAAATGTTATTTCACATTCAAATTTAAAAAATTTATTAAATATTCATAAGAATGAAGAAACATATGGTAGACATAAAGAAGGAAAGAGCATCAACAGGGCTTGCTCAACACATTTTGGATACGGGACACACAGCTGATTTCAAAAAGATTACAATTTTGGACAAAGAAAAGAGAACAAATAAGAGACTAACACTAGAGAGCTTAAGAATACAACAAAAACTGTGAACAACGATGAACACTAAAGAAGACAAGGACAACATAAATCTAATTTACTCTGTGGCAATATAAAAGCTTTCATGGTGCAATATTAATATTAAGTTTTACTTGACGAATTGTTATAGTGATGTTCTAATTGTTTAATGTTTCATTGATCATTGTTTTAAATTTTTTAATTTGTACTTTTTTAAAGAAAATCAACTTTTTATGTAAATTTCAAATTTTTGTAAGTATTCGTTTGAAGTTTAAATTATTTAAGTTAACAGAATTTCTCTAGTCTAATTCATTATAAGCAAATTAATTGTATAACAACACTGTGTTTTCCAAGATTCAATTAATAAAACCCTGAAGAAACTGATAAATATCGGCGAAACGTCGGTGGAAAATTATGAAATAAATTTATTTATTTATTTGCATATCAAAAATAACACCAATTAGCCTAAGCTTAAATTGCAAAAATTCATATATGTTCATTTATTGGTCAAACTAAATAGAATCAATTATTCGTTTTATTTATATCTTTTAAAGAATAAAAAATCAATAATAAATAAGAACTTATAATGAATAACAAATGAATACTGAATAACAAATGAATAATGAATAAAAACATTAATAATGAATAAAATATAAATAATGGTTAAAAAAAATAATTGAAAATTTTTTGGGAATTGCATTCCTTGTGTGTAGTTGTCATAAGAATAAAAAATTGTAAAAATTTACAGCAAAAAAGATTAATTGAAATGAATAATTAATCAAGTTTTTAAAATTAAATGTGAATTAAAATTTTATTTATAAATCAATTTTGCATTAATTTATGGATTTTTATGTCGTTATTCAGTTGTACTTAAAATTCTGAATATGAAGGCAGATTTTACAGCTCTGAATACAGTTCAAGCAAAACATCCCTCACTAAGGTATCGCTGCCATAAATTTCACAACAGTTCAGTTTGCTGAATGTGACCGGTAATAACAAATGTAAACAATGGCAGAACTTGCTCTTGCTGCCTGTCAAATTAAAATTAAATTGAAACCGATGGCAACGTCGCGCGACAATGTTGAGCGACAAGTCTCCAAAATACGTCCCATAAGAAATACATGTATAAAAAAAGTGACAATTGGCGCTTGCCGCTCGTCGCGCGTATTGTGTTCGGGCTATCTATATCTATACTATTATATAAAAGAGTACTCACGTATGTTCGGCTGCGAAAAACTTGAGAATGGCAGGCGCTATTTCAAAATTTTTTTTTCTCTAGGATAGCTAACGTGCCCAGTTGAGACATAAGCTATATAAATTCGATAACCATTATTTAAATAATTAATTAAAATTCAAAGAGAATAACCATACAATTTCTTTATTCTTATTCTCAGAGAGAAAAACTTTTCTCATTAAAGCTCTGTGCAACTCTCAAAAAAGCTTGTGCCCTGTATTCCAACTCCGAAGGCGAAGAGAGACAGCCATAACAACATAAGATGTTGTTGTTTGTATTAGTATATTTGAATCAAAGAAATAAAATATAAGGAAATGGTGTTGGCCACACACACAGTGTACATGAACTGTGGTATGATTTCTGAATTGAGCGATCTAGATAGAGAGTGTTTTTTTACATTTCTGAGATCACTTAAATATAATTGAAAGTTTGTGCAGTGAAATAATTAAATTAAAAGCGTTTTTCACTGCTGAAAACTATGTAATTTTAAAGAAAAATATGACCAAAAATAATTATAACATGCGTTGTGTGGTTAGAATTTGCTAAAATGTAAATTAGAGCCAGTTGATTTCGCACCAATTTGCACTCACAATGGTGCACCCACATCTGTCAAAATGCTTCAAGGGCGCATCAGTTTTTCACAGATGAATACATTTTTGGGGCGCTTCTGTGTTCAGCATAGTTAATCAGATGTAATACATTTTATTCATTTCTTTTCAGATTTCCGCATATTCGGGACCTTAAACTGACTATTCTTCAAAAATTGTATAAAACTATACATTTCAAAATGTGTAAAAACAAAATTTTTCATTTATTTTTTCATGCGTTTTATATGAATATTAGTAAAAATCCCATCCTACGAGGTTGTACCCAAAAATAATAAATACAAGATTATGCCATGCGCATGTCTGCCTACGTCATGATCGACACATTGTCAAAATCAGCTGTTTTTCACTTAGCAAAACATAAACAAACAGAACTGTAGCTGAAAAATAAATCGCAGAGAACTATTTTGTACTATATTTCGTTTTTTCTTGCACGAACAGAAAATCAGTGAGAACAGAGGAAGTGTTTTTTCCTATCTACGTCACGAAAGACCTAACGGTGCAACTTTTTCTGCCTCTGATGGCGTAATCTGATTTCTATTATTTTTGGGTTGTACCCATGTAGAGTAATAAATATATAAACTAATTTCCATGTTATTTGAAAATATTTTTTATATATTCTTTTCTAGTGATATTTCTTTTTAGGGGTGATATAGGCCTACAGGGGAACCAAACACAAAAAAAAAAAAAAAAAAATCGGTAACGCACCAAATTGTATTCCTTAAGGGTGATGTGGAAGTGGAAATACAATACAATTTTCTTTTAATATATTAGCGGCAGTATTCATGAAATATTTTGAACCTCTTATAAAGCCTTCATAAGAAAAAATTAAAAACATTATTCATAAACGTTACTGAACGAAAAATCACTATATTTTTATGAATACGGTCTATGAGTAAGAATTTTTATGAATAAGATATTGTTATGAATACGGCTGGTAGGTCTTTAATTATCAAACTTTTACTAATAACGTATTACTCTAAACACCGGTTTTATATGTAATTCTAACAAGCACACTTTGAGCCTTCTTTTTCGACGTAACCGAATACGGCCCTTTGAGAATGTTTATGTATTTGTGTCAACCAACACGAATAAGAAAAATACCACACTTTTTTGCAATAACATCACTTCCTTATATCTTAGTTCTTTGCAAAGAACTAGAAGATAAGGAAGTGGTGTTTGTCTCACACACAGTGTATGTGTACCGAAGTACTTCTTTTTGACTGCCAAGTGATTTTGACAACCAAAATATCACAGTTACGAATGCCAGGTAAAGCAAGGATCGCGCTTAAGGAAACGAAGTGAATTAAAGTGTTTAAATAAGTGTTTAAATTTCCAAAAAATAAATAATAGAAGTGATTTTGATCGCTCAAAATATTTTATTTTATTGTTTGTGAATATAAAAATGTGTTGGTTGGATGGTCGAAATTGCAGCAATAGCCAACGTTTAAAAAATAAGCTGGTTTCATTTCATATGTAAGCATTACACTATTATTAATGTTTTTTGAAACTAAAACCACTATTTTTTATATAAATGAAGTGTAAAAAGTGAATTCCAATGAGAAATAAACATTAATAAATGTATTTCTTATTGGAAAAATAGTATAATTGCATTTACTTAGTCCGCTGATTTGGTGGCATTGAAAGTATCGCAATTGTGATATTTTAGTTGTCAAAACTAAAATACCACTTCAAGGGCGCATTCAATTACTGAAGGTGGCATACTTTTCAGGGCGCTCATTTTTAACCTTAGGGCGCTTATATTTAACTTTATAAGAACTAAATTTCCTGTTCTTTTTTTAGATTTCCAAATATGTTAAGTTATGTAGTAGTTATGTTATGTAGTAGTTAAGTTATTTGTAGACATTTTTTTAAAAACACGCTACTTTTATAAAAAAAAAAAAAAAACTAATGAAAAGTCAACACTTCGGCAAAAACTACATAAAACTATTTAAGGAGGAGTTTAATTTGTTATATATTTGTGTTTTGCTTATTTGTTGTATTATATAGTTAATAAAACTATTGCTTTTTGTGATTACTTTAAATTATTAAATTTCTTAAAATTTATGAACGGTTTTTTCTTATTTTGAATTATCAAATTTCTTATAATTTTATGCATGCTATTTTCTTAAAATGAATTTTTTATCAAATCATTGAAATTAGTGTTGAATAATTTTATTTTTATTCTGAGTTCACGTCTTTTTTTATTTTACTAATTCATTAATTTTACCAATTGTCTTTTTTACGGGTGAAATAGGCCTACAGGGGAACCGAACACCCAAAAAAAAAAAATCGGTAACGCACCATATTGTATACCTCATGGGTGGTGTGGAAATACAACAAAAATTAAATAAGAACAAAAAAAAAATATAAACAACACAAAAGTTTTCGCCTTTCTTAACAATATAACCAAATGCGGCCCTGATTGAATGTTTTTGTATGTGTGTATACCAAAGATAACAAGATGGGAAACTTAAAAAACATAACCTCAAAAAAAGTTTGCATGTATTAGTGCGATAAAAAATCAACCCTGAATTTTACTCTTGTTCTTCATCGGCCGCAAACTCTCAAAGAAGTCACTTTGCAACCCCTGAAAATAATGCATATTATCTATTTATTATGATATAAATATTTAAGTTTAGTTGCAATCAACTGTTTGCAACCAAAACTGATTACTAAGTCTCTTTATTTTAGTTCATACATGCGTTTAAAGTTTGCCAATTTCTTCAGTTGTTGTATTTGTCAACAATTTTGAAAAATTTTAATTTTACACAAACCCCCGCTATTCTACACAAACCCTCGCTATTCGAGGTGAAATTTAAAAAAGGAACGCTCTTGTTCTTCTTCTGCATTTTTCTGCTGAAACTTCGTTTACAAACAAGAAAAATAATGTATGGATTGAGTGTTTGAATATTTAAATCTTTAAGTTATGTTACAGGAATCTGTTTAACACTCAAATAATTACATGCATTTTCTTATTTTAATCTTAATCGCCTAACAAAGTTTGCAAATTTTGCCTCTTGTTGTATTTGTAAATAGCTTTTTATTTTCACCACGACCGTTTTGTAAAAGTTCTGTTATTTTTCATCCCATCAGAGTTGTCAACTATCATTGTTTTCTTTGAAAATTTGCTTGGTTGGAATAAATATTGCTTTGGTACGAACTAGCATTTGTTTTATCTATAAAATTTGTAAAACTGCTTTGATTATGTATTTGCGTAATATATTAAGTTTAAAGTCATTTTACATATTATTCCATTATTTGCCATAAATATTATTTTTCCATTTATATTCCTACGGCTCAGTCCTCAAACTAATAACTCCAATTTATATCATTACTTATCCTTTCTGAATTTTAAGGGAATATCTGTTACATTTATGGAAATATTCCGGAAACTTAATTTTGACTCATATAATAATGAGAAATTATGAGCAATAATAAATGTATCTTTGGGCAAATAATAAGAAAATATTTGATTACACATGCTTTTAGTATTTCAACCATGTTATTTCTTAAAATTCAGACTATGAATCAATTAAGTTTACCAGCTTATATATTTTGACTTCCGTAGACCCAATTAATTTCCTATGATCATCATTGCAGATTTATAAGAGAAATTTAGGCGTAGCTATCCTAAAAACGAAATAAAAATTAAAAACCTAATAAAAGGAAAAATTAAAAGCTATCCTAAAGAAGATAAATTGGCAACACTACTTCTAACAGTTGAATGGAAAAAAAACATTTCATTCATAAATTCACCCAGCTGATATTATTAACCTTTACGTAACATGCACAAATTTTTTGCTTTTCTTAAGGAAATAATGTGGTTTTTTATGTATAAAATCTTATTGAACATGAAGCTAAAGCACAAAAATAAATATTTTTAGCATATATAAGAATATTTAGAGAACTTTAGATATTTTTGTTTTCGTTATAAAGCCAATCAATAACAAACGTGTTGGAAGGGTTAAGGAACATAACCCGAAACTGACATATTCACCTCACTATTTGTGGTGAAATGGTTTCTCTCGTATGTGTGTTTACTTTTTGCAATTTTTAGATTCCCCACAGAAGTTTCCCATCTTGTTATCTTTGGTGTATACTGACACCAATAAGAAAAGTACTTTAATTTTATTCAACTACACCGCTTCCTTATATTTTACTTCTATGGTTCTTTGATTTGAATATATAAAAATTACTTCACACAAAAAAAAATGTCAAATCGTCACAGGGGCGGTTATTATAAAAACGTTTGCTTCAAACATATAAGAAAACAAATCATATTTGTTTTGCCTAAATCACAGGTACGCACCATTATAAAACAATTATAATAACGCCTGAAATATGATTAAATTTGAACAAACGAAATTTTAATCAAAAAATGCAAACAACAAAAATTTCAAGCAAAATTTTTGACAATGGAAGCACCGCTCCTGAGTTTTTTATTTTGAAATTTAATTTCCTCCATATATTTTCTCGCTCACATAACAATATCAGAGCTGCGAGATATTCTGAACCCCCCGTCCCCATTTGACATGTCTAAAATCCCCAAAATCCCCAAACTTCTTCGAAAATCCCAAAATTTCTTCGAAAATCCCAAAATTTGAATAATAAATTTTACAACTAGAGAGCACTGGTCCAAAACATCCTAAAACAATAACATAAACATTAAAATTTACCCAAAATAAATCACATAAGCAACTGTTTTCTTTGCCTCTTTTAATTATTTTTTATTTTCAATCATAAGTAAATGAGATTCTGTGAACAAAATCAATAAAATATCTATTCAACTTTCCAAATGATCAACATTAGAAAAAAAAATGTAAAGATCTACCAAGGATTAAAAAAGCTGTATTTGAAAAATAAAGTAATTTTTCACAACTTTTATATTTTTAGATATATCGCACCCTTACTACAAAGCAGACACAAAATTCTTTAATTTGCAGGAGAAGCAAAAAATAATTTTGTTTTTCAAGTCCTTGCGAAACAAAGAGACAACCCGATTTGTTTTAATTAAAGAGAAACAAGATAAGTAAAAAAAGTTGAATTGCTGATGAAGATGATCACTACAAATAGTTTTGCATTATTAAAATTTGTAAATTTTGAGTTGTAAAAGTTCATATTGCATTGAGTTGCGTAATTTTGATTTTGTAATATAATGGAGAAAATTCTTTCTACACAGGATTTAAACACAGATTTTAACCGTCACGGATCACAACATCTACACAGATTTCAACCATCCTAAAAGAAAATTCACCTAACCTGTGACGAAAATCTACAAAATATGTTATATATTTACCTAAAGCCCAAAATGCAGACTCTTATTCCTCCTTATAAATTCTTTTTACTATATTCGGCTTTTTAGCGGCTTCCATCGTTATAATTTTCATTTCCTTAAAAATTGACAACATACGTTTTTTGATTTACTCGTTTGTTTTTGCAAAATTTGTTTTACTCGTTTGTTTTTCCATAATTTGCAATTCAAATTTGCAAGGGTTTAAATTGCTTTCAGCAAAACAGCAAAAGCAACGAAAATTTTGCTGCGTAGTGCTACCTAAAGTTTTTCAAGACAAGCGTATGCTGCCCATTTTGCTTTGCTTTCTGAATCTTCGAAAGGCTAAGCAAAAGCAGCAGCACTAAAAAGAATTTGTTTTGCTGCGTAGTGCTACGAAACCATAAGAAATAATTTTAGTGCTTTGATTTTCATTTTGCTTTTCTAATTTGTCGCAGCACTACGAAAGCAACAATTATGCGCTTTTCTTCGTTTTGCTTTCGGAAGCATTTTATTTTCATTCGTTTGGCTTTCGGGATTTACTTGTCATCGTTTATATGCTGTATTTCAGAGACGCATGTTTTTGTACATTGTTGTTTGTATAATATACGCACTTGTACGCAGTCGCGAATGCTTGGTGTTGTTTTTGTTGTGTGTAACGGTTTTTTTATTGCATGAGTTTTAAACATAACGCAGAAATAAATTTAGGAGCGCCTATTTGGAATTCAAAGAAATATTTAAAAATAATAGCTAAGGTGTGCATTGTCAGAAACATACTGTAAAAATTATTTTCTGTGTCACTTACACATACTTTATGCACTTTTAAAAGGTGCGTTTTTAAATAATAAACGCGATCATTTTTTAATGTTTGTTTGCATATATTACATGTTGCAATACATTGCTCTTTATTATTATCAAAATAGTTCCAAATTATTTCGATTTGTTTGCGAGGCATTTTTATAAATTGTAAATTAAAACCGTACACTTTACCGATAAAAAACTTGCAACTTATGCACAATAAGGATTACGCTGAACTGCAAATCAACTTAAACAGCAATAATGTCTTTAACAACTTTCAACAAACAACAAAATCGTTTTTGCTCTATCTCTAAAAGTTCTAGAACGATTTTTGTATTCGCATCCAAATTTATTTCTGCAATCCCTTTAAAACTCATGCAATAACGAAACCGTTACACACAACAAAAACAACACCTAGCATTCAACAACAACGTACAAAAAGACATGCGTCTCTGAAATACAGCATATAAACGAAGACAAGTAAATCCCGAAAGCCAAACGAATGAAAATAAAATGCTTCCGAAAGCAAAACGAAGAAAAGCGCATAATTGTTGCTTTCGTAGTGCTGCGACAAATTAGAAAAGCAAAATGAAAATCAAAGCGCTAAAATTACTTCTTATGGTTTCGTAGCACTACGCAGCAAAACAAAATCTTTTTAGTGCTGCTGCTTTTGCTTAGCCTTTCGAAGATTCAGAAAGCAAAGCAAAATGATTACAATTTTTTTTGTGATAGTGCTTTCTGCTTTGGCTGTTCCTGTTTGATTTTCAATAAGCACAGCAAAGTAAAAGCAAAAACAATTGAACGTTTTTAAGTTTTTTAAACACTGGTTAAGGGTATGCTTACATTTTTAATGTTGCGCCACTGATAATTTATGTGTCAAACTAAGATTAACTGAATTTTTGTTCTTTCTCCTCTGAAATCCCCAAAAAATCCCCAATATAGGCATGGATATCCCCACTAAACCAAGGTTGCACAAGTACGTACTTTTGTACCATTTTGGATACTTTTTTATTATTTAGGCCCCTATTAGCTACGACAACTCAACTTAAGTTGAGTGTGTATTTTGTAAATTTGTATTGTCTACTACACATTTGAGGTACATACGTATCTGTCGTCTGACAAGTATGTATTTCAGAGATGTGTATGTATTTTTTGTGGTATTAGGTTTAACAATGCAACTCCGTGTCGAGTGTAAAGACTGTCAAAAACTTACATCTGCTTTGAGCTAGTTGTATAACGTCTTTTTCATACGAACTTTTTATTTGTTTATTGTTTTTTGTTAATTGAGTGAAAATGGATAATTATTATCTACTAGCAAATACCCGCTGCTTCGCCGGCGATAAAAATATTAAATATCATTAAAAACTTTAAATCTTAAAATTTAACAGCCGTATTCATATTGAAGTGGGAAGAGTGTAAACAATGGTTTGTGTATTAGATAAATTCAGTGACTTGTTATTTATTTGTCGCAATGTCGTCAAGATTTTGATATTTAAAATTCAATAGTTTTTCTAAGCCATCTGCACTGAAATAATTGTCATTTTATTATTTTTTTTTTTTTATAAATATTTTGAAATCTTTGACAAATTTTCTTGTTTTTATTTTCTTTTTTTTTGGAAATTTTTTATATATTTTGAATTTTCTTGACATATTTTCCAAATGTTTGAAATATTTTGAAGAATTTCAATTATTTTTGACAATATTTGTGCTCAAAGGAGAGCAAATAATTTAAAAACTGCTTTATGAGAGGTGTGTTATAAACCTTAAAAAAAAAATTTAAATTTCAACCATATTTAAAAATCCTCTAATTTATAAACAAACATTTCAAACACTTTTTGACATTTTGAAATAATTTGATACATTTTTGACAATATTTTTTGTGCTTAGATGAGAACAAACAAATTTTTAAAATGCTTTATCGAGGGTTTATTGAAGGTTTCAACCATTTTTAAAATTCTCTTATTTATCAAGCATTTAAAAGAGCTTTTGAAAGGTGTTGAAACGTTCAACATGAAAAATGTTTTTAAATTTTTTTCCGATTTTTTTATGAATACAGCCGTTTGAATTTCGGTAAAATTGTATATTTGTGTTGGAGCGACTTAGTAGTTCCATCCGAATAAAGTAACCAGCTAACTAATGTAACAAAAAAGAACTAAAGTAATAAACTTTCTGTATCTTCGTGATCATTTTTTTCATGCATTGGTTCACTTTTCCTAGCGCTGTGACTATTGGGGTACTCACAGTTTTGTTTTATCTGGTGTGTTAACTACGCCGTCTGTTAACTCTAAAACATTTTGCCATGTGGTAACTATTTTTGATTTTGTTTTGCATGTAAAAAAGAGATAACACAAACTGGTAAAATTGCCTTGCTTTCCAACATGTTTGTTTTTCGTAGCAAACTGGCATTTCTGAAAGGTATTTTTATTTTATTGAAAAATCAATAAATCAAAGAAAGCTTCTCTTGTTATTTTTATTTTATTGAAAAATCAATAAACTAAAGAAAGCTTCTGTTTTCAAAAGGCGTGTCAATTTTAGAATGAACTACGTGTAGGGCTCTCACCATTTGATTGAAGTATCGTTTTAAAAATACTATATATCAACTTTAGAGGGGATCTGTAAATACCCTATATCTATACTATTATATAAAAGAAGACTCACGTATGTTCGGCTGCGAAAAGCTTGAGAATGGCAGGCGCTATTTCAAAAATTCTTTTTCTCTAGGATAGCTATGGTGCCCAGTTGGGACATGGGATATATAAATTTAATAACCATTGTTTAAATAATCAATTAAAATTCAAAGAGAATAACCATACAATTTCTTTATTCTTATTCTCAGAGAGAAAAAATTTTCTCATTAAAGCTCTGTGCATCTCAAAAAAAGGTTGTGCCCAAAGCTAATAAGGTAGAACATATGTATATGTAAGACTTCTGTATTCCAACTCTGAAATCGAAGAGAGACAGCCATAACAACATAAGATGTTGCTGTTTGTGTTAGTACATTTGAATATATGAAAATTACTACACAAAAAATAAAAAGTCAAACCGTCACAGGGGCGGTTGTTATGAAAACGTTTGCCCCAAACATATAAGAAAACAAATCATATTTGTTTTTCCTAAATCACAGGTACGCACCATTATAAAACAATTATAAGAACGCCTGAAATATGATTAAATTTAAACAAACAAAATTTTAATCAAAAAATTCAAACAACAAAAATTTCAAATAAAAATTATTGACAATGGAAGCACCGCTCCTGAGTTTTTTTATTTTGAAATTTAATTTCCTCTATATATTTTCTCGCTCATATAACAATATATCAGCACTCTAATGTTGACGAATATATGAGATAGAACCATATGTCAAAATCGCTGTGAGACAAAAGCTTTATTTTCAAACTCTTTTTGAACATCATATATAAAAGTCAACAACCCAGCGGGAAAATGAGAATTGATTAAAAAAAAAATCGTAAATGAAATAGATTCTTTTGCTTACATTTTAGAACGTATTCCAAAGAATATATAAATTAAAGCAAAACATATGAATTGGAATATATCAATCAAAAGTTTATATCAACCAATATATCAACGAATATATCAACCAAACAAATTTTGGCATAAGTGAGAAAAGCAACAGTCTGTTTTGATTTGTTACCTCACTTCCGAAAATGAATACTTTTTATTTAAAAGAATGCATTTAAAAAGTGAATAAAAGAATCGATTTCTGTAGCTATTCATATGGAAGCGAGAAAAGAATGTACTACTATTTGTAGGACGTCAGCGTCCCACCGGCAAAATGAAAATGGATTCTAGAAACAAAAATCGTAAATAGAATGAATTCTATTGCTAACATTTTAGAATGTATTCCAAAGAATATATACATTTATAGCAAAACCTATGAATTGGAATCTATCAAGCAAAAGTGTACTGATTCGTTTTTATTCCAGCCATAATCGATTACGACCCATATAATTATTTCTAATATATAAAATGTTTTTAGATTCCATGCTTGCTTTTTTGATAAGTGAAAAACGAACTGATTCTAAAACAAATTCTGGTATAAGTGAGAAAAGCATCAGTCTGTTTTGATTTGTTTTCTTATTTCCGAAAGTTAATACATTTTATTTAAAATAATCATATATGTAATACTTCTATATTAGTACACTGTACTGTGAATGTACCCGAAATTGTGGCGTCCGTGGCGTAGTTGGTTAAAAGTCCGTGGCCTCTATGTCAACGAACCTGGAGACCCGGGTTCGAATCCCAGCAGCGCCAAAAAATTATTGTACGGCCGCCATCTCTCTGCAGAAAATGGCAAACCTCAGAGAGTAATCAAAATGCCATGTAAAGCTAATTGAGAATAAGAACATTCCGTTCATCGCCGTTCGGAGTCGGCGTTAAACCTGTAGGTCCGGTTCTCGGTCAATTGTGTACCAACTTAATAACAAGCACAACACAATTGATCATAAGAAGCTAGGTCAAAGTCCTTTCAATGGCTAAAATGACCAGTTATTTATTTATTTTTGGTTTTTTTTATGTACTCGAAATTTAATTTTATAACAAAAAAACTCAGGAGCGGTGCTTTCATTGTCAAAAATTTCATTTAAAATTTCTGTTTGAATTTTTATGGTTTAAATTTTGTTTGCTTGAATTTTTCTTTTTAAATTTTTATCATATTTCACGCGTTGGTCTTATATAATTATCTTTATAATGGTGCGTACCTATGATTTATGCAAAACAAATATGTATGCTTTGTTTTGTTTTATGTTTGGGTAGACATTTTTCTTAACAACCGCCCAGTTGACGTATAGTAGTAGTATATTCAAATATACTAATACAAACAACGAAATCTTATGTAGGCTATCTCTCTTTGATTTCGTAGTTGAAACTCATTAAAAATTTTAGTTTGCTGCCAATATTGAAGTATTACATACATACCTATACATGGTTTAACCCTGCAGTAGTCGCGTACCTAAATGTGACGAGAGGGGTCGCGCGGATTACATATGTAATCCGTTTTTTTAAGTTTAAAATAAGAGATGGCAATTTAAAAATGCTTAGTTATTTGTTTTAATTTTTATTATTACTTTATTTTATATTATATTTATTTAAAAAAACAACATAAACATAATTCTTATAGTAAGTAAAATCAATGAATATCGATTGCAGACAATTGTGAAATTCATAATGTTGCATGACTGGATTACATATGTAATCCGCGCGACTACTGCAGGGTTAATAAAGAAGGTTGTCGCATGGGTGAGAGCGAGTTCCAATAAATGTCGAATCGAAGTTGACAACTCATACAAAATCTGAATGCGTAAATTGATAACATGCAAAGCCGATGAAGTTGTTGTTGTAACTTTTCATTGATTTTGACAATTATGTGTACTGAGAAGAGACTACGATCAGCCACGAGACAACCTAATTTATTCAACCATGATTACATATATGAAAAGAATCTATTTAAAAAGTGAAAAAAAACGATTCTGTAGCGATTTCACTAGAAGCGAGAAAATAGTGTACTATTCTTTGTAGGACATCAGCATGTTAAAAATAATCAATTGTAGAATCTATACTGGAGAAGAGAATTGATTCTTTTTTTATATAAAATTGCATCTTTTTCCCGATGGGGTGTTAAAAATAATCAATTCTAGAATCTATATTGGAGAATAGAATTGATTCTTTTTTCCCGGTGGGAAGGTCCACAAAAAAGAAAAAAAAAAACAGCAACATGTATTGAGTGCGGTACCAATGCTGCCACCTTTTTGAATGTAAAAATATTGCCACTTTTATAAAAGCATCGACAAAAATTCCGTGTCGATGTTTTGTTGAAATGTTTTGATGAAATTTATCAGCTTAAACGAAAGATATATTTTATTTTAAAATAACAATTCTCTAAGGCCGTCATATATTTTTACGTATAAATGAGATTTATATTGTATATAGGGTATTTACAGATCCCCTCTAAAGTTGATATATAGTAACTTTAAAACGATACTTCAATCAAATGGTGAGAGCCCTACACGTAGTTCATTCTAAAATTGACACGCCTTTTGAAAACAGAAGCTTTCTTTAGTTTATTGATTTTTCAATAAAATAAAAATAACAAGAGAAGCTTTCTTTGATTTATTGATTTTTCAATAAAATAAAAATACCTTTCAGAAATGCCAGTTTGCTACGAAAAACAAACATGTTGGAAAGCAAGGCAATTTTACCAGTTTGTGTTATCTCTTTTTTACATGCAAAACAAAATCAAAAATAGTTACCACATGGCAAAATGTTTTAGAGTTAACAGACGGCGTAGTTAACACACCAGATAAAACAAAACTGTGAGTACCCCAATAGTCACAGCGCTAGGAAAAGTGAACCAATGCATGAAAAAAATGATCACGAAGATACAGAAAGTTTATTACTTTAGTTCTTTTTTGTTACATTAGTTAGCTGGTTACTTTATTCGGATGGAACTACTAAGTCGCTCCAACACAAATATACAATTTTACCGAAATTCAAACGGCTGTATTCATAAAAAAATCGGAAAAAAATTTAAAAACATTTTTCATGTTGAACGTTTCAACACCTTTCAAAAGCTCTTTTAAATGCTTGATAAAGAAGAGAATTTTAAAAATGGTTGAAACCTTCAATAAACCCTCGATAAAGCATTTTAAAAATTTGTTTGTTCTCATCTAAGCACAAAAAATATTGTCAAAAATGTATCAAATTATTTCAAAATGTATCAAAAACAAACAAAATGTCAAAAAGTGTTTGAAATGTTTGTTTATAAATTAGAGGATTTTTAAATATGGTTGAAATTTAAATTTTTTTTTTAAGGTTTATAACACACCTCTCATAAAGCAGTTTTTAAATTATTTGCTCTCCTTTGAGCACAAATATTGTCAAAAATAATTGAAATTCTTCAAAATATTTCAAACATTTGGAAAATATGTCAAGAAAATTCAAAATATATAAAAAATTTCCAAAAAAAAAGAAAATAAAAACAAGAAAATTTGTCAAAGATTTCAAAATATTTATAAAAAAAAAAAAATAATAAAATGACAATTATTTCAGTGCAGATGGCTTAGAAAAACTATTGAATTTTAAATATCAAAATCTTGACGAAATTGCGACAAATAAATAACAAGTCACTGAATTTATCTAATACACAAACCATTGTTTACACTCTTCCCACTTCAATATGAATACGGCTGTTAAATTTTAAGATTTAAAGTTTTTAATGATATTTAATATTTTTATCGCCGGCGAAGCAGCGGGTATTTGCTAGTACAATATAAATCTCATTTAAACGTAAAAATATATGACGGCCTTAGAGAATTGTTATTTTAAAATAAAATATATCTTTCGTTTAAGCTGATAAATTTCATCAAAACATTTCAACAAAACATCGACACGGAATTTTTGTCGATGCTTTTATAAAAGTGGCAATATTTTTACATTCAAAAAGGTGGCAGCATTGGTACCGCACTCAATACATGTTGCTGTTTTTTTTTTTCTTTTTTGTGGACCTTCCCACCGGGAAAAAAGAATCAATTCTATTCTCCAATATAGATTCTAGAATTGATTATTTTTAACACCCCATCGGGAAAAAGATGCAATTTTATATAAAAAAAGAATCAATTCTCTTCTCCAGTATAGATTCTACAATTGATTATTTTTAACATGCTGATGTCCTACAAAGAATAGTACACTATTTTCTCGCTTCTAGTGAAATCGCTACAGAATCGTTTTTTTTTCACTTTTTAAATAGATTCTTTTCATATATGTAATCATGGTTGAATAAATTAGGTTGTCTCGTGGCTGATCGTACTCTCTTCTCAGTACACATAATTGTCAAAATCAATGAAAAGTTACAACAACAACTTCATCGGCTTTGCATGTTATCAATTTACGCATTCAGATTTTGTATGAGTTGTCAACTTCGATTCGACATTTATTGGAACTCGCTCTCACCCATGCGACAACCTTATTTATTAACCCTGCAGTAGTCGCGCGGATTACATATGTAATCCAGTCATGCAACATTATGAATTTCACAATTGTCTGCAATCGATATTCATTGATTTTACTTACTATAAGAATTATGTTTATGTTGTTTTTTTAAATAAATATAATATAAAATAAAGTAATAATAAAAATTAAAACAAATAACTAAGCATTTTTAAATTGCCATCTCTTATTTTAAACTTAAAAAAACGGATTACATATGTAATCCGCGCGACCCCTCTCGTCACATTTAGGTACGCGACTACTGCAGGGTTAAACCATGTATAGGTATGTATGTAATACTTCAATATTGGCAGCAAACTAAAATTTTTAATGAGTTTCAACTACGAAATCAAAGAGAGATAGCCTACATAAGATTTCGTTGTTTGTATTAGTATATTTGAATATACTACTACTATACGTCAACTGGGCGGTTGTTAAGAAAAATGTCTACCCAAACATAAAACAAAACAAAGCATACATATTTGTTTTGCATAAATCATAGGTACGCACCATTATAAAGATAATTATATAAGACCAACGCGTGAAATATGATAAAAATTTAAAAAGAAAAATTCAAGCAAACAAAATTTAAACCATAAAAATTCAAACAGAAATTTTAAATGAAATTTTTGACAATGAAAGCACCGCTCCTGAGTTTTTTTGTTATAAAATTAAATTTCGAGTACATAAAAAAAACCAAAAATAAATAAATAACTGGTCATTTTAGCCATTGAAAGGACTTTGACCTAGCTTCTTATGATCAATTGTGTTGTGCTTGTTATTAAGTTGGTACACAATTGACCGAGAACCGGACCTACAGGTTTAACGCCGACTCCGAACGGCGATGAACGGAATGTTCTTATTCTCAATTAGCTTTACATGGCATTTTGATTACTCTCTGAGGTTTGCCATTTTCTGCAGAGAGATGGCGGCCGTACAATAATTTTTTGGCGCTGCTGGGATTCGAACCCGGGTCTCCAGGTTCGTTGACATAGAGGCCACGGACTTTTAACCAACTACGCCACGGACGCCACAATTTCGGGTACATTCACAGTACAGTGTACTAATATAGAAGTATTACATATATGATTATTTTAAATAAAATGTATTAACTTTCGGAAATAAGAAAACAAATCAAAACAGACTGATGCTTTTCTCACTTATACCAGAATTTGTTTTAGAATCAGTTCGTTTTTCACTTATCAAAAAAGCAAGCATGGAATCTAAAAACATTTTATATATTAGAAATAATTATATGGGTCGTAATCGATTATGGCTGGAATAAAAACGAATCAGTACACTTTTGCTTGATAGATTCCAATTCATAGGTTTTGCTATAAATGTATATATTCTTTGGAATACATTCTAAAATGTTAGCAATAGAATTCATTCTATTTACGATTTTTGTTTCTAGAATCCATTTTCATTTTGCCGGTGGGACGCTGACGTCCTACAAATAGTAGTACATTCTTTTCTCGCTTCCATATGAATAGCTACAGAAATCGATTCTTTTATTCACTTTTTAAATGCATTCTTTTAAATAAAAAGTATTCATTTTCGGAAGTGAGGTAACAAATCAAAACAGACTGTTGCTTTTCTCACTTATGCCAAAATTTGTTTGGTTGATATATTCGTTGATATATTGGTTGATATAAACTTTTGATTGATATATTCCAATTCATATGTTTTGCTTTAATTTATATATTCTTTGGAATACGTTCTAAAATGTAAGCAAAAGAATCTATTTCATTTACGATTTTTTTTTTAATCAATTCTCATTTTCCCGCTGGGTTGTTGACTTTTATATATGATGTTCAAAAAGAGTTTGAAAATAAAGCTTTTGTCTCACAGCGATTTTGACATATGGTTCTATCTCATATATTCGTCAACATTAGAGTGCTGATATATTGTTATATGAGCGAGAAAATATATAGAGGAAATTAAATTTCAAAATAAAAAAACTCAGGAGCGGTGCTTCCATTGTCAATAATTTTTATTTGAAATTTTTGTTGTTTGAATTTTTTGATTAAAATTTTGTTTGTTTAAATTTAATCATATTTCAGGCGTTCTTATAATTGTTTTATAATGGTGCGTACCTGTGATTTAGGAAAAACAAATATGATTTGTTTTCTTATATGTTTGGGGCAAACGTTTTCATAACAACCGCCCCTGTGACGGTTTGACTTTTTATTTTTTGTGTAGTAATTTTCATATATTCAAATGTACTAACACAAACAGCAACATCTTATGTTGTTATGGCTGTCTCTCTTCGATTTCAGAGTTGGAATACAGAAGTCTTACATATACATATGTTCTACCTTATTAGCTTTGGGCACAACCTTTTTTTGAGATGCACAGAGCTTTAATGAGAAAATTTTTTCTCTCTGAGAATAAGAATAAAGAAATTGTATGGTTATTCTCTTTGAATTTTAATTGATTATTTAAACAATGGTTATTAAATTTATATATCCCATGTCCCAACTGGGCACCATAGCTATCCTAGAGAAAAAGAATTTTTGAAATAGCGCCTGCCATTCTCAAGCTTTTCGCAGCCGAACATACGTGAGTCTTCTTTTATATAATAGTATAGATATCGTGTATATATTATATTATTACCCAGCGGGAAAATAAAAAGCGCTCCTAGAAATAGCACATTTTATGCATTTACTTTGAGAATGCGCTTTTCAGAGTTCAGAGTTGTGGAGCTAATATTTTTGTTTACATTTTGTTCACAAGTAATCAAGCAAGGAAATAGCAGAGCGGTAAGACATGGCAGAAGCGCTTGTTTAGTGCTAATGAAGCACTTCGATTACCGCTGGGTGCCATAGCGTTTCACACACCTGGAGCGTATTTTAAGTAAACCAAATTCATATTAAAATTTACATTGGATATCCTAGGATGGAAGCTTTTCTTAAATGCAGCTAAAAAATCGTTTAAAAAGCGCTTCAACAAATAGTTAAAAAAGCTCTTTTATGTATTAGTCCAAGGAGCTGTGTTAAAAAAAAAAAAAAACACAGGTGCGTCACTGGACACACGAGAGAAGCGAAGCATTTTCGCAAATTCATAGATTTGATAATTTAATAGCGTTTTTTCGATTAAAATAATTTTTAAATTCAAAACTTTAAAATAACAAAGTATATATATCATATATATTAACCCTCTTCGGCCCTGCCTTAAAGCCCCCTGTTCAGTTGTAGGGAATAAATATACAAAAATCATTAATTTTGTTACAATTTAATCAACTTACAGGTTGTTTATTTTTAACGATATTTATAACGACCTTTAGTAGGAAGTAGAAACAACATCTAATACACAATCCTTAGTGAATATTTCTTTTAGTTCTTTCGTTCTTTTAGTTCGTTAGGTCTTTTAGTTCGCATGGACAAACCGAAGATTCAAACCATAGCTCGGTAAATTTAGTTATCTTTGCTCTAGTTCGTTTTGTTTGCTACTTTTGTCGATTGGCTAGCCAATACACAGTCCTAGAATAGCCAACACACAATCCTTTCTTAAAGTAATCGATTATAGTGATCTGCTGAAACATAGCTTTAGCTAATGTTTATCACTGAATCAACGAAGTTGTGAAAGAAAGGGTTTTAGCGTAATGGTTAGAAGACATAACCAACAAACGATAGAACTGTGAGTTGCGGGTTCAAATCCTGCAGCGGGCAAGAAATTATTTTTTAATTTAACATTTTCTGGTTCAATTGATGCAAGCAAAAAACAATATCAATTCTAAGAAAAAAGGTGTCGGAAAAAAGTGTCGATTTTTCTGATTTCACTCTAGCAAATCGCAGAACGAGGCGAAAAAAGCTTCGCTTCAAAAAAATACACAAAAACATGGCAAGAAAATTGTATTCTTTGTCGCATGCGAGATTTGAACTCGGACTGCTGGCATTACAGCCAAATGTCTTACGGCTCCGCTATTTTCTTGCTTGAATACTTGTGAATAAAATACATATAAACAAAAATTTAAATTAATGCTTCATTTCAATGAAAGTGTCAAAATTTCGGTGTAATCATGCTCCAATAGAAAAAGCCATTCTACACCACAGCTCAACTGAAAATGTATGTTATATGTAATATGGCAAAAAAGTTGAGTTGAGGTGTCTTAAGTCATGGCATAGAAATAAAATATAAGGAAGTGGTGTTCTACTCACACATTCTATGCGTGTGTTGAAGAATTTTTCAAGCGAGATAGAGCATGATTTTTTGACATAAGCTCTTGCACATCAAAACAAAGAAAATGAGTGGTGAAAAAACATTAAAATATTTAATAATTAGCGATTGTCATCGCTATAAATTGTTTTAAAACGAACATAAATAAAATAAAAAATTAAATATGTAAGCATGCGTTGTGCAGTGAAAAGTTGTGAAAGTTCACAAAAAACACATAATAAGGAGGTTTAGTTTCACAGGTAATCTTGCTTTATAGCTTGTTGGTTTCCCGCCATTTGTGTGCATGAGTCATGTGCAAGAGCTTCTGTCAAAACAAAAGTTCAGCTTCATGAGCGCATTTATTCCTTAGGGTGGCAAACATTAGGGCCCTAATTTTTTTTTTGATTGAAGATAAGTTTTAATCAGGGACCGTAACTGTTATAAATTTCTTCAAAAAAGTCAATAAATAATGGTTATTTTTAGCGATTTTTTTGTTTTGTTTGTTTTTATTATTTACTTTTATTTATTCGGTCAAAAATACCAGTTAAAATATGTTTATTTTTCGGTTAAAAATAGAAGTTAATATATGACTTATTTCTTCGGTCAAAAATTTATATATGACAGTGATATCCTAAATTAAATACTAGGTTACCCGGTACACAATTTTTGCACCCGAAAATATGCTAATGAGCCGAACGACTAGTCGTACCATATGTGCCGTATTTCACGGGACGTGCCGTATTTTGCAAGATTTTTTTAAGTGTCCTGCCGGGAAAAAATTTTTCCCGTATTTTTGGCATTTTTTGTAAAATACCTATGATTTCAAATACAATAAAATTAAATAATAAAAATACGTCTGAACACCAAAAAGTTTTCGCCTTTATTTACGATATAACCTAATGCGGCCCTGTTTGAATGTTTATGTATTTGCATTAACTTCATTGTATTTGTAAAATACTTCATTTCTGTTCAACTTCACCGCTTCCTTATCTCTTAGTTCTTTGAGTCATGGCAACTTAAGTTGAGTTGTCGTACCTAATAGGTTCCTATGTTTAACAATGCAACTCTGTGTCGAGTGTAAGGACTGTCAAAAACTTACATCTGTTTTGAGCTAGTTGTATAACGCCTTTTTAATACGAACTTTTTATTTGTTTATTGTTTTTTGTTAACTGAATGAAAATGGATAAAAATACGTAAGTAAAATGCATATATTATTATCCATATCGTGTATATATTATAGTATTACCCAGTGGGAAAATAAAAAGCGCTCCTAGAAATAGCGCATTTTATGCGTTTATTTTGAGGATACTCTTTTCAGAGTTCAGAGTTGTGGAGCTCATATTTTTGTATACATTTTGTTCACAAGTAGTCAAGCAAGGAAATAGCAGAGCGGTAAGACATTGCAGAAGCGCTTGTTTAATGCTAATGAAGGGCTTTGATTACCGCTGGGTGCCATTGCGTTTCACACATCTGGAGCGCTTTTTAAGTAAACCAAATTCATATTAAAATTCTTCTTAAGTGCAGCTAAAAAATCGTTCAAAAAGCGCTTCAATAAAAAGTTAATAAAGTTATTTTATGTGTTAGTCCAAGGAGAACACAGCAATACATACAAACAAAGCGAGAACATTTTATTCATCGTCATATGCGAGGATAGAACTCGGACTGCTGTCATTACAGTCAAACGTCTCAACGCTCTGCTATTTCCTTGCTTGATTACTTGTCAACAAAATACATATACACAAAAATTGAAATTAATGCGAACAGCTGATTCATTTCAATGAAAGTGTCAAAATTTCGGTGTAATCATGCTCCAATAGAAAAAGCAATTTTACACCACAGCTCAACTGAAAATGTATGTTATATGTAATATGGCAAAAAAGTTCAGTTGAGGTGTCTTAAGTCACGTCAACTTAAGTTGAGTTGTCGTACCTAATAGGGCCATTAAATACGAAGTACTAATCTTTTCGTACTAGTACAATTTTATTTCCATCCTTCCCTTATGAATTTTGTTCTTGGTGTTGCCAAACATCTTTAGATTTACTTTCTTTATAGTTATATGGCAGCACTCCAATAGCTATTCCAAGATTGTTTACGTATGGGATACAGAAAATACACAAGGAATACCATTTCAATGAGGAAAGTACGAGGAATACGAAATATGGAACGTACTTGGTACCATCCAGTTTATATGAAATTTTCATACAAATCTAATGGTACCAAGTACGTACTATTTCGTACTTTCTTTATATCTGGTATTCCTCATACTTTACTCTTTGAATCGTATTAGTTATAAGTTTGTTTACAAATAATATTAAAACAGAGTGAAAGAATGAAATGATGTTGCCATGCCATTTTAATTACATAATAAGAATTTTTTATACGATACGATATTTTTTTACTGACAGGTAAATGCAATCATGGACTTTAACTACTTTATTGAATACATATTAGAATATTTAAAATATAAATAAATAAAATATATTAATACTTTATGACAACACAAAGTTTTTATTTCACTGAATATGCATGGTAAAAATGTCAATCCATATAGTTACATAATAATATACGATTATATAATATAAATACTTTAATTTATTTTTTTTTTTCTAAAGTCATACCTTGTTAGAAAACCGTTACTTTTTTATAAATGTGGCACCACGTTTTATTTTTTAATGCAGTTTTTTATTTTTGGTGACAGCATTTATTATTTCAATAGTACTTTTTTATTTTTCTGCGATGCAACCTTGCACTAAACCCTTCATCCCCAAACTAAAAAATTCGTCCCCAAAACTGATTTGAAATCCCCAAAATGGGGACAAATCCCCATATCTGGCAGCCCTGAACAATATATCAGCACTCTAATAATGGCGAATATATGAGATAGAACAATATGTCAAAATCGCTGTGAGACAAAAGCTCTATTTTCAAACTCTCTATGAGCATCATAAATAAAAGTAAACAACCCAGCGGGAAAATGAGAATTGATTCTAAAAAAATCGTTAATGGAATAGATTCTTTTGCTTACGTTTTAGAACGTATTCCAAAGAATATATAAATTTAAAGCAAAATCTATAAATTGGAATCTATCAACCAAAAGCTTACTGATTCGTTTTTATTCCAGCCAGAATCGATTGCGATCCATATAATAATTTCTACTATAGAAAATGTTTTTAAGTTCCTTGCTTGCTTTTTTTGGTAAGTGAAAAACGAGTTGATTCTATAAAAAATTTGGTATAAGCGAGAAAAGCATCAGTCTATTTTAATTTGCTTTCTTATTTCCGAAAATTATTACTTTTTATTTAAAAGAATCATATATGTAATACTTCTATATTGGCAGTACACTCAAGGCACATTCGCCAACATTATAGAAGCCTCAGACGCTATGACTTTTCATCCGACTTTGACAAGTCGTATAAAAAGTCGTAGTGTGTGAGGGCAAGTCGTATAAGAAACTCAAGTCGTACCCAGGTCGTATGAAAATCAAAATAATTTGATTTTTTCTCAATTGGAAGTAAAAGTCTGAGTGTGTGAGGGCAAGTCATACGACTCACGCTTCTTTTCATTCATCATTCGCATTTTGTAAGGCATGCAACTAGAATAATCAAAGAATAAGGACTTTTTTGAGGTAAAAACTGCACGTTTACTGAAGTCTGATAAAAAGTAGTATGAAAAGTCGTAACGTATGATAAGAACGAACGACTGAGTCATACTACTAGGTAGTATGAAAAGTCGTAGCGTCTGAGGCCCCTATTAGAGTGCAGATATATTGTTATATGAGCGAGAAACGAATGTATCCGAAATTAAATTTTATCATAAAAAAACTCAGGAGCGGTGCTTTCATTGTCAAAAATTTAATTTAAAATTTATGTTATTTGAATTTTTATGGTTTAAATTTTTTTTTGCTTGAATTTTTCTTTTTAAAATTTAATCATATTTCACGCGTTGGTCTTATATTTGTTTATAATGGTGCGAACCTATGATTTATGCAAAACAAATATGTATGCTTTGTTTTGTTTTATGTTTGGGGTAGGCATTTTTCTTAACAACCGCCCCTGTGACGTATAGTAGTAGTAAATTCGAATATATGAAATGTAAAAGTAAATATATGAAAAGAATTTATTTAAAAAGTGAATAAAAGAATCAATTTCTATAGCGATTCCACTTGAAGCGAGAAAAGAATGTACTATTTTTTGTAGGACATCAGCATGTTAAAAATAATCAATTCTTGAATCTATACTTTAGAAGAGAATTGATTCTTTTTTCATATACAATCTCTTCTTTTTTCCCGGTGGGGTGTTAAAAATAATCAATTCTAGAATCTATATTGGAGAAGAGAATTGATTATTTTTTCATACACAGTTGCTTCTTTTTTCCCGGTGGGAAGGTCCACAAAAAAGAAAAAAATAAGACAGCAACATGTATTGTGTACGGTACCAATGGTGCCACCTTTTTGAATGTAAAAATACTGCAAATTTTATAAAAGCATCGACAAAAATTCCGTGTCGATGTTTTGTTGAAATGTTTTGATGAAATTTTCAGCTTAAACGAAAGATATATTTATTTTTAACATAACAATTCTCTAAGGCCGTCATATATTTTTCTTACCTCAGAGCTGATATTTTTACGTATAAACAAGATTTTTATATAGTCGCAGTGCTAGGAGAAGTGAACCAATGCATGAAAAAAAAATGCTAAGATCAGGAAGATACAGAAAGTTTATTACTTTAGTTATTTATTTATTACTTTAGTTAGCTGGTTACTTTATTCGGATGGAACTACTAAGTCGCTCCAACACAAATATACAATTTTACCAAAATTCTAACGGCTGTATTCATAAAAAATTATGAACCTCTTACAAAGCCTCCAATCGAAAAAAAAATTAAAAACATTTTTCATAAACGTTTGTTCTCATCTGAGCACAACAAATATTGTCAAAAATGTAACAAATTCTTTCAAAATGTATCAAAAACAAACAAAATGTCCTAAAGTGTTTGAAAATGTATGTTTATAAATTAGAGAATTCTCAAAAATGGCTAAAATGTGCTCTAAACCTCTCATAAAGCAGTTTTTAAATTATTTGCTCTCAGTTGAGCACAAATATTGTCAAAAATAATTCAAATTATTCAAGATATTTAAAACATTTGGAAAATATGTCAAAAAAGGTTAAAAAAAAAGAAAATAAAAACAAGAAAATTTGTCAAAGATATCAAAATATTTATAAAAAAAAAAAAATAATAAAATGACAATTATTTCAGTGCAGAGAGTAGCTTAGAAAAACTTTTGATTTTTATATATCAAAATGTTGACGAAATTGCGACAAATAAATAACAAGTCACTGAATTTATCTAATACACAAACCATTATTTACACTCTTTCCACTTCAATACGAATACGGCTGTTAAATTTTAAGATTTAAAATTTTTTAATGATATTTAATATTTTTATCGCTGGCGAAGCGATATATAAGTTATTGCTATCTTATATATCAATACGTAAATAGAAAATTTTACTTTCCTTCATACCCCTTTTAAAGACAAGAAATTCGAATGAAACTTATATCATTTGAAAGTTCTGGTTCATACCAAGTGCACAATATAATTTTATTCAAAATTTCTGTCATTAAGATAAAATAAGATTCGTCTCGGTGAATCGTTATCGAATTGCTTTCTTTAGTTTTGGAGACTCGTTAACGAATCGCTTCTTATAGTTTTGGCGAATCGTTAATGAATTCCTTTTTTCGGATTTGACGATTCGTTAACGAAGGAAGAATTTCTCCCGCTCGCGATATTATAAGTGAATCGCTTCTAATAATGCGATTCGTAAACGAAAATATTAGTGAATCATTTTGTTTGTTCGGGTGTTACAGTTTGTGGTAAGTTTTTTTCATTGATATGTGGATGGCAAAGTGGTTCGACACTCTGTTTTTAACCTTTGTTAAACCCCCAATGTAAAAAATGAAATAAACCCCCAACAAAGTGTAATAAACCCCCAAAGTAGAGATGAACTAAAACCCCAATATTAAATTGTTTTTCATAATGAACCAAAATTGTATTAAAAAAGGAACTAACCCCCCAATGTTTTTCTTTTCCAAAGCAAGTAACATAACATTTATTCATAGAAAAATACCACAAATAAAATTCATTGAAAATATAAAAAAAAATGTAGAAAATAAAAGAAAATTAAGTATATACTTGCATAGAATCTTCTACAACTCCTCTGCAATATGGGCCATTATAATTTTGCATGCCTTTAGATACAGCATCAGCCTGTAATCTGAGGTTGCATACATCGCAAATTTTTAAATGCTTACAGGGTAGGAGGACTATATTAGGGATTTTAACCGTACAAACTACGCACTCATTTGCAATATTGTTTGATGGCGGTTCGTCAAGGCCTTCAGATACATCGTCGTCCGAAGATTCTTCTTCAAAAATATTCATCTCCGGTACCATGTTAACACATATGTCATTTCTTTCGTACACCATCCGAGAAAGAAATGTAGCCATTGTAATTTTACCTTCTTTCAATAATAGTGAGGCCTCCTTAATTTTATTGCTTTTTTCTACACTATTTTTCCTTTTCTTTTTGGCAAGCCCTCCTCAACTTTCGACCAACATTTCGAAATGTCGACTTTTAAAGAGCTCCTCACCTTGAAAAAAGCGCACGAATTTAAAAAAGTGTTCATTTTTTCCGCCACAGCGCCCAAGGATTCCGTTATAAGCCTCAACGGCAGATGTTGTTCGCGTATCCTGATTGTGTGCTGTGAAGTTTTTACAGCCAACCTACAACATTATATATATGTTAATGTTATTCCCGTAAAAGGGGAATAACCCTTTACCGCTCTAATCACTCTTACCTTATTAATCCACTGGTTTTCGAAATATTTTAAAAACGGTAAATATAAACAGTTGCTGTCCATCAAAAATATTTTGGATTTTATATCATCAAATGAGGCCTTTATTAACTCAGGCGGTAATAAAAGAAGTGCCAAGATTTTGTGGTACAATAATGATGCATTTTTTGAAGACCTTATATATTCCAATAGGGATTTTTGCTTTGTCATATTACGCCTAACAGCCTGGCAAAAATGAAACCTAAATGTAAAAGAAAGAAAAACATGTTATGCAATCTTTTCACATTAATAAAAGATTTGAAACATTGTTTTTATATTTACATCTATTATTAATAATACAATAACAGCAGTAAGTATATCCAATGACTTAAGGGTTTCGCGCGAATTTTTCATTTTTAACCCGCTAACACTCACAATTTTTTTTTCCAAACACTAAAACCTTTAAGTCATTGAATATACTTACTGCTGTTATTGTATTATTAATAATAGATGTAAATATAAAAACAATGTTTCATTTTTAATCCGCTAACACTCACAATTTTTTTTCCCAAACACTAAAACCTTTAAGTCATTGGCTAATGGCGAATTATGGCATAAAAGAGTAACTACTTTCGGTATATATGTACTTACCAGCATCATACAAGTTTTGCTCTGGGGAAAACCAAATTTACTGCATTTCTTAACCCCTGTTCGTAATTGGTTACGAATGTGGAAGGTTCCAAATCAAATATGTTATCCGTAATGTACTGAAGAAGTGCTTTGTATATTTCGGTCATTTTTTTGGTCATTAAAATGAAAAATATTGGAAAAATCTATTAAAGAAATATTATTCACAGCGCTAGAAAGACATTAACTTAATTCACCTCTTCAAAGTATTCCACATAAATGACCAGAAGCTGCTTAAAACAACCATGCGGAACTATTTTGAAAGTAGCATCCATTAGATATGTCCGTTTAGTAGGAGGAATATGTTCTTTTATTAAATCAATTGCTTTCAATGACGAAAACAAACAGAACGAATAATTTCCTCCATCAATTGCCGCTGTGAAAAAATGTCTAGGTTTAGAATTGTCTTTTGTCAGACCAAATTCGTTCCACACATTTTCCATATTGAAAGCTTCAATTACTTGAAGTGCATTTTTGGGAGATGTCACTAAGTTTTTGCTGACGATCTTCTGCAAGCCTCTTAGAAGTTTTGAGAAATTTAAGGTTTTCGTATCGGTTTGATTACTATATAAAAAGAGTTAATATGAATATTAATAACAAAAACAATTTTGTGATATATACTTACGTTTCACAAGTCTTTCTGAAAGCTGCTCTTATAGTACTAAGATTGATCTTAGTGGCGCCAAGAGCTCCTGCCATATCTTGGCAATCTTTTTTTATGTTATTTAAAGCCTTCAACTCTCTGTAAGCTTCCTCCTCATGTTCGTGGTTGTGTTGAACGTATTTTTTCGCCAGAACACATTTTCCGTCTGGAAGCAAGTTTATTCTCGCTTTGCAACTTTTTTGTCTGCATTCGTATTTAGATACGCCTTTGTACACCGATTTTATAGCATATATCATTTTTTGCTCGGTTATATATATCAACTCACTATTTCTTCTTTTACCACAAATTATTTCAAAATCCATTTTTTAGATGTTAACAAGTTCACGTTGTATCACAAACTAATTGCTGTCGGTGAACAATGGACAATGACTCAAAACAAAAAAAAAAATCTTTCACTCATTCTAACGGGATTCACATTGACATTTTATCATTCAATTTCATTTTTAAGCAAATGAACTAACCCCCCAAAAAATGTTTTGGGAGTTTAGTTCATATATGGAATTTGGGGGGTTAGTTCATAATGAATATGAACTAAACCCCCAAAAACAGGAACGAAACCCCTAAAATCGTTGTTGCTATTTGCTGTATACAAATTTGGGGGCTTAGTTCATTTTGGGTTTGGGGCCTTAGTTCATTGGGGGGTTAGTTCGTAGCGCCACTAACACAACCTACCTCTACCAATTGTAAAACCTACTCATACAAACCTAACTGCATCAATCACAATCCTATTTTTTACCATTTATAAAACCTATTCATACCAACCATAACCTACCTCTACCATTTATAAAATAAAAAACCTACCACATCATCTAAAAAAAACTAATACAACATTTTTAAAAAAAACTACAAAATGTAGAAATTTATAAAAGTAGCTTCTACATAAAAAGTAACTTCATCATCATGGTAAAAATAGCCAAATTTATATCCGCTCTCCAATACTCATGTTTTTAAACCGTTTAAGAAACAGTTCCATCTAACTTTTTATTACGACATTGAAAAATAGATAACTAGAAAGTTTTAATATTTTTTATAAAAATCCCTATAATTCAAAAAAATCTTCAAACAAACAAATTTAAAAAGCTTCCATTCGTTTTTTTTTCTTGTACAAAAAATGTATAAAAGTTTGTTTATACATATGTTTTCATATTTTCTTTTCTTCTTACAATAACATTTTACTCATTAGTTTTTTTATTAGTTCTTTATCTTCTTAGGCACACATAGGTATACCCATTTTTGCGTTAGAGATAGGCCCATTTTCCATTAGTTTCCTTATACATGCGTCCGTACTTTTACTGACACAAAAAGGTATATAGGACAATGTGTGCATGTCCACACAGGGTATATCCAAAACAGTGTATAATGATTTTTAAAGTTTCATCCGTAATTCAACCGTCATATTCTCCATAATAGGCAAAGTTGTAATGTTTGTTGATATGGTATGTCCATAACATTCGACATGCTTGCATATGGATGTATGCCGATTTTGTATAGCAGCCTCCAGCAAATTATTACGTGGTCCAATACCACTCAACAAAAAAGTAGTGTCACATCCCTCACAAACAATAAGATACACTTTGGAACTCTCTTTTGTAGAAAGTTGCAATGAACCATGAGGTTGGAAGGATCTGGATCTATTAGAGACATCCTTAGTGCCTTAAAACAACTATCAGCAGTTTTGAACACAGGATGTCCAAGGTCGAAGTGTTGAAATGTACGCCGTATAAAGGAACTAAATTCCTCATTACAATATTTAATGGACCGCACTATTGACGTTACAAATCTTTCTTTGGCTCTGGTATATAAAACAGGAACATCGGTATAGCTGAATCTCTCCATAAAAGTAATTAATATCTTTTTTCTCTCACTCAATCTCTCATCAGACATCCGAAGGGAATGTCCAACGATATTCCAAATAATTTTGCAAATAATATCGTTTCGATACTATATTTTTTGAAAATAATTATGTATTGTCATTAGTTTTCGATTAGTATTAAAAAAAATAACAAGAAAATGACAATTTGTATTTTCGTTAATTTTTATTGTAATAAAAAGAATATTAAGAAAAATTAATTAATAATAATTAAATAATAATAATTTAATGAAAATTAAGTACAAACTATATACAGAAACAGATGAAATACATTTAAGTTCAAAGATTTTTTTTTTCAAAGTTCAAAGATTGTAAGCAAAAAAAAAGCAACTTGCGTGGTTGGTTCTGCTAATGCAGAAGCCACATCTGCTTAAAATTCAGTAAGCACAAGAGTTTACATTTTTGACGATCGAGTTACACAATACCAAAATTAAATGTAATCGACTCAATCGATTGTGTTCTATTCTACTTGCAATCGACAATAACAATAGTGAAAGCATATGAGCGTTTCGCTGCTGTGCTGTGCTGAAAAACACATTGGGGTAAAATAGATGCATAACTTGCGTACTTTATTGCTCTAATGTGTTTTTCAGCACAGCACAGCAGCGAAACGCTCATATGCTTTCACTATGCTTGTACCCTAAGCCTTTGATTTAGCATTTAAGCGATATTTGTTAATCTTCGCTTGCCTGTCGCTCGCATAAAGAAAAAATTTCTTTGTTTTTTCTCCAAAAACGGTAGCTGAATCGTTCGGGTACTTGTTTCTAAAGGCACCTGTAAAAAATTAGTAGAAATTAAAGAGTTAAAAAATTTTAAAAAAATTAAAGGCATACTTTCTATTACTAGTGTTGTTGCAAGTTTTCGAACTGACATTTAAGCTGTCGTTCCTTTCCAACAAAAATGTTTCGCAGCGTCATCCGTTAAAATACATCTCCAGCATTTGCTAACAAACTCTCTGTTGAATTTTGCATTTATTAATGCAAAGTTTTGAACCTACAAAACAAAAGTTAAAAAATTTCGAGTAGTAAATAGTAATCTTAAACTTACAAGACATTGAAAATTTTCAATATTTTTAAGCTGATCTTCAAATTTAATAAAATCGTTGAAATCAAGAAATGCTGATTCCGGAATAATATTTCTTGGTTTTTCTTGTGTGGTAGTTGGCATTTTCTTAACATCTTTTTTCAACTGAAGAACTTCTTCAGTGAGCCTGCCAAGAAGTTTTATTGCCTTGTCAATTTTTTCATCAATTTTTGTCAAATTCTCAGAAAGGTAATCAAATCGATCCGGAGAGTCAGCTGTAAAAAAATTAGTTTACAAAAATGTCAATAACTAAAAATGTTAAAAAATTATTGTACCTGTTTCGTTTGGAACTTCGTTTAAATTGTTAAAATCATCCGACAAAAGTCGTTGTATGCGCTTCTTTTTAGTTGAAGCATTTTTTGTGTTATGTTTTGACGATTGAGAGAAGTTGCGTGAAAAATTTTGAGATTTGTTATCAATGTAAGAGCGTTTCATTATTTTAACCTAATGGGCAATGGGAAGAAATGTTGATAAGTTGTTAACTTTTAGGACAATGCACTTATGTATGTCTATAAGATTATGTTGAGATATCGATTTTGAGGTGGCAAGTGAAGTTGTGCAGTATATATTTAAATATTGAGATCTGAGCGGTGTGGAAAATAATTCATTTAAATTCAAAACTTTGTATCCACTAATTGAATAGATATTTTTTTTCTTGTCTTATAGAAAGTATTTGGTAAACGTTTTTTTTGATAATAATAAAAATTGTCCGGAGGTTTTAAATTAAAGAATATTGAAGTTGTTTTAATGGAAACATATGAACCATTTATAAATTTTCCAAGAAAAATGTTTGCGTCGTTTTGTATTTCTTTCATGTAAGAGTGGTTGCTTTGCTCTATTATTCTGTTGTATATTTGAGTACAAACTTTTCCTGATTTCCTTTTTTAACCATTTTTTTTACATCCTTAAGATGATTTTCAAATTTAAAAGCATTTATAGTATTCACCGAACGAAAATGTTTAACGTCTGAAGTTAAATGGGTAAGACAATGCATATTATAAGTCAAAAGAGATGGACTGTATAACTCCGGTACTCGCCTGACAAAGGTTAGCAACATATTTTCAGCGATATTATACTTTTCAAAGTCATCATTATGCAATAAGCGAATTCCAATACTTAACATCAAGAAATGGTTGTATCTTTCTGTATCTAGAATTTCGCGTAAAACAACAACTCCTGTATATTACAGAAATTGTCTGAATTCCGTAGCTTTCCAACGTTGCAATTCGCGTAACGATCTCGGTTTTCTTTTAAACTCACGTGGAATCTGTTTCTTCATTTTTAAAATATTATCATCAAGCAATTTAATATCGTGTGTTGAAAGTGAATAATCTTGAAGCTTTTCTGTACATAATGCCTTCAAAATTGCCTTCATTATGCCTAGGCATTATGATGGTCTTTATACGTTCTATTTCGAAAGCCATCGTCGGTTCGAAGTAAATATTCACTATGCCTAAATATGATTTTACGCTGCCATCTTTCACCTCGCTGAGTACATTTGTGGCACGAAAAATAACCTGAATGTCCCTTTATTCCAAGTATAAATGCCCGCGCTGGAGCGTCGCAAACAAAAGCACCAATAATAACGCTATATAATTCTTCGCGATGAAAAAAACCTATATTCAATATATTTTGCAGTTCACTTACAAAGGGTGTTAGGTACTCATTACAATTTTTTAGCTTGCTTAATCCTTCAAAAACTCCAACCAGTGAAACAAACTCTGTCTTCGAGATGTTCATTAAAATCGGCCAAACTTGAAGACCCGAGCTCTTTGAAATAGGCAATCCGTCAATATTAAAGTTTAGTTCTATTTCCCTACTAATAAAAACTTTTCGCTCCAAAAAATCTGTAAGGCTCTTTCTAACACCGTAGTGAATATATGTTCCGCCATCTATGTCAATTTTTTTAACTTCTCTTGGTGTTTGTTTCAATGTGCGCCCATCTTTCGGTAAGTTCGGTATAATATTTTTTTAAATATCCAATAAATCGTTTACAGCCTTGGTCGTAACGTTATGCTTAACTGACCAACCCGCAAGTTGTTCAACAATGCTTTCAGACGCTCGTGAAGCAGGTTGACTTCATAAACGCAAGTTGCAATGCAACACTGCAAAGTCAAATGTTCATAAACATCCATACTTTATTTTTGACAATGCAGTGTGTTCACTAATGCATCGCAACCCTTTGCGATGCGCATCAGATGTCATTTCGGCGCATCATTTCATTTTATGATGCAACATGGACGTCTCACAAACAAAACAAGTATATTTATACATTATTAAATTGATTAAATTAGAAATTTATAAAATATTTGATTTTATTAATGCATGACTTATTTACCATTCTATTTAAAGTAATAATAAATGGACACACGAAAGGAAACTCTTGCTAATAAGCACAAGATTGCGCTTTGAAAGTGATTTTACCGCCAAAAAAGAAAAGAAAAGGAACACAATCGGGGAAAAAATTTTGCTGGAGACAAAAGAAATTGATGGCACGTTTTCTTTCACAAGGGACGAAATAAGTAGATGATTTTTTAATATAATGGTCACTTACAAACGCATCAAAGATGTACTTTCTGCCAGTTCCACAGAATTTAAAAGAATAAAATATAAAAAGCATGGAATATATATTTAATTTTTTTTTATTTACATTATTTATACAAACAGTTGGCGCTAAAGCATGATACAATTACAAGGTAGGCTCATATTGGAGAGTAGGGTGTGCTAGTTGTCAAAATCAGCTGGTAATTTTGAGTTTTTCTAATTGTTGCTGTTGCTTTTGTCTTTTGATGTTAGTAGCTCCTACAGGTTTGTTGTTGAAAAATTTCTCATTTGAGCGGCATAACATCAGCATAGTCAATTACCGTATTAGAATGAGCCCAGCAAACCAAACGATATCGTTCCGATATCAAGATGACATCGCAAGGGTGATAATTTCTATCGAGAACGATACACGAGACGATATCTTTATGATGTTGAGAAAGTGCTGTTTTCGATAAAAATTGACATATCGTAAACGATATCGAGAACATATTAATTGCGACATCGAAACGATATTGCAAATAATATCGTTTCGATACTATATTTTTTGAAAATAATTATGTATTGTCATTAGTTTTCGATTAGTATTAAAAAAAATAACAAGAAAATGACAATTTGTATTTTCGTAAATTTTTATTGTAATAAAAAGAATATTAAGAAAAATTAATTAATAATAATTAAATAATAATTATTTAATGAAAACTAAGTACAAACTATATACAGAAACAGATGAAATACATTTAAGTTCAAAGATTTTTTTTTTCAAAGTTCAAAGATTGTAAGCAAAAAAAAAGCAACTTGCGTGGTTGGTTCTGCTAATTCAGAAGCCACATCTGCTTAAAATTCAGTAAGCACAAGAGTTTACATTTTTTACGATCGAGCTACACAATACACAGAAAAAAAAGAGTAGAACTTTTACCTAAAAATGTAGTCAATTCAGCTAAAGTAATCCGGTGATTTTCAGTCAACGAATTTGATTAGGTGCGCTACCAATTTCTAAATGTTAATTATATGCAATTATATTGGGTAGTTTAACTGCGAGAGTAGCTAAAAAAACCTAAATATTTAGGTGTACCTTCAACCATAAAATAGATAAGACACATAATTTATTAGAAGAATTAGCTAATTTTTTTTAAACTATGACCACTTCAGATTAGGCAAGCCACCTACTAAGTGTAGAAAAATCATCTAATTATTTAGATAGCATTCCCACTTAAGAGTGGGAATGCCGTGCAAAAAATATGCAAAAAATATGTTTTTTGTTTTGCAATTTCTATTTTGAAGTAGAGATGGGTCGTTCCGAACCTGTATAGTTCCTGGAACTATGTTCACAGTCGGACATAGTTCCAATCGTTCCTTCCATTCATTTTTAGCATGTTCAAACAGTTCCGGTTGCAATGAATTTTTTTCTATAAATCAATATGAACCGACTTCTCTTTCACACATATTATGGCTTACACGAATTTGTGATCGACTATAAGTGCAAAGATATGTTTGCGAACGAACGAAACAACTGATGTGTGAAATGGTAAGATGACATTTCGACGTTCTAGTTGCGCGCAATGCTGTGTTTATTTCGTTTTGAACATGCTTTCATTCAATCGAATAGAACTGCGGAACTAAATAGTTCCGCGGACATGTTACAATCTGCTGCATATGAGTTGCATGAGTTTCATTCAATCGAATGGAACTGCGGAACTAGATAGTTCCGCGGACATGTTACAATCTGCTGCATATGAGTTGCATGAGTTTCATTCAATCGAATGGAACTGCGGAACTAGATAGTTCCGCGAACATGTTACAATCTGCTGCATATGAGTTTCATTCAATCAAATGGATCAATCAATGGACGTTTTGCAGCTAGAGAGAACTCAATTTGTTCTTTTTAAGCACTTATAAGTTACAAACGAAGGGACGGACAGACAGACAGACATGGAAAAATCGACTTGGGTGGTGATGCTGATCAAGAATATATACTTTGCTATACCTATGCCTCCTTATGGGGCTTAAAAACAGAGTGACAAAATTAATATGCCCCTATTGCGTTTTTCTATGGCAGCCCCCCTAAGGAGTGGTCGGCGGGAAAAGGTGTCTAAGGAAAAAATGTTCCTGTTTCAAAAGTAATGGGGGTCGGTCATACATATTAATCCTCTTCGGCCTTCTCTTAAAGCCCTTCTGTTCGGGTGTAGAGAATACATACGAAAACCATAAAAAATTGCTACTACAGCTCAAAGGAACTACATAGTTCCGCGGACATGTTTCCGCGAACTAGTTCCGCTGTACAAAAGAATCGTTCCATGTTCGTTCCGACCTCGGAACTGTTTAGCACAAGCCTATTTTGAAGTGAAACTTTCCTTAGGTGACTTTACTTCATTTCGTCACATGATAGAGAAGAAAGATTTGTTTTATAGTAGATATAGAGAGAGATATATACATTGTATAAATGACTGAAAAATTTCTTTGCCACCGCTGAGATTCGAACCTGTGATCTCAAGATTTCAACAACCAACGCCTTATCTATTGAGCTAAATTTCCAATTGAGGAATTTACGCTACATACCAATTAATCAAATTGCTGTAGATGCCCATAATTTCAGAGTTGTGGACCTCATATTTTTATATACATTTTGTTCACAAGTTATCAAACGGCGTAACAGCACAGCGGTAAAGCGTTTGACTATAACGGAAGCGGCCCGAGTTCAATTCTCGCGTTAGACTTTACTTTTTGTAAAATTTTCTCACTTTGTTTTTATTTATGTTTTTTATAGGAGAGCGCTGTGCTCCTATAAAATTCAAATACGGGGAAAAAACAAGTTGTAAGGAAAGCATTTGATTTATCCACGTAAATATTTATATAAAATTTATACTGAGGCGTGGATAATGCTAATATGCGTTATTTCCCTAGTGTACGAACAAATCGACAACTTGCATTAGGTAAAATAACTAGAAAAATTAGATGATTTAATAAGCAAAATTTTAGTTGAATTAACTAATTGTAATTAGGTGAATTACCTAATGCATGATTGTTAAATTAACTGTGTAAGTAGAAAAGTTGTTGAAAAGATTAGGTGAAATAGAAACTTTCACATTAGCTAAACTAGTTTAGGTCTTTAAGCCTTTGATTTAGCATTTAAGCGATATTTGTTAATCTTCGCTTGCCTGTCGCTCGCATAAAGAAAAAATTTCTTTGTTTTTTCTCCAAAAACGGTAGCTGAATCGTTCGGGTACTTGTTTCTAAAGGCACCTGTAAAAAATTAGTAGAAATTAAAGAGTTAAAAAATTTTAAAAAAATTAAAGGCATACTTTCTATTACTAGTGTTGTTGCAAGTTTTCGAACTGACATTTAAGCTGTCGTTCCTTTCCAACAAAAATGTTTCGCAGCGTCATCCGTTAAAATACATCTCCAGCATTTGCTAACAAACTCTCTGTTGAATTTTGCATTTATTAATGCAAAGTTTTGAACCTACAAAACAAAAGTTAAAAAATTTCGAGTAGTAAATAGTAATCTTAAACTTACAAGACATTGAAAATTTTCAATATTTTTAAGCTGATCTTCAAATTTAATAAAATCGTTGAAATCAAGAAATGCTGATTCCGGAATAATATTTCTTGGTTTTTCTTGTGTGGTAGTTGGCATTTTCTTAACATCTTTTTTCAACTGAAGAACTTCTTCAGTGAGCCTGCCAAGAAGTTTTATTGCCTTGTCAATTTTTTCATCAATTTTTGTCAAATTCTCAGAAAGGTAATCAAATCGATCCGGAGAGTCAGCTGTAAAAAAATTAGTTTACAAAAATGTCAATAACTAAAAATGTTAAAAAATTATTGTACCTGTTTCGTTTGGAACTTCGTTTAAATTGTTAAAATCATCCGACAAAAGTCGTTGTATGCGCTTCTTTTTAGTTGAAGCATTTTTTGTGTTATGTTTTGACGATTGAGAGAAGTTGCGTGAAAAATTTTGAGATTTGTTATCAATGTAAGAGCGTTTCATTATTTTAACCTAATGGGCAATGGGAAGAAATGTTGATAAGTTGTTAACTTTTAGGACAATGCACTTATGTATGTCTATAAGATTATGTTGAGATATCGATTTTGAGGTGGCAAGTGAAGTTGTGCAGTATATATTTAAATATTGAGATCTGAGCGGTGTGGAAAATAATTCATTTAAATTCAAAACTTTGTATCCACTAATTGAATAGATATTTTTTTTCTTGTCTTATAGAAAGTATTTGGTAAACGTTTTTTTTGATAATAATAAAAATTGTCCGGAGGTTTTAAATTAAAGAATATTGAAGTTGCTTTAATGGAAACATATGAACCATTTATAAATTTTCCAAGAAAAATGTTTGCGTCGTTTTGTATTTCTTTCATGTAAGAGTGGTTGCTTTGCTCTATTATTCTGTTGTATATTTGAGTACAAACTTTTCCTGATTTCCTTTTTTAACCATTTTTTTTACATCCTTAAGATGATTTTCAAATTTAAAAGCATTTATAGTATTCACCGAACGAAAATGTTTAACGTCTGAAGTTAAATGGGTAAGACAATGCATATTATAAGTCAAAAGAGATGGACTGTATAACTCCGGTACTCGCCTGACAAAGGTTAGCAACATATTTTCAGCGATATTATACTTTTCAAAGTCATCATTATGCAATAAGCGAATTCCAATACTTAACATCAAGAAATGGTTGTATCTTTCTGTATCTAGAATTTCGCGTAAAACAACAACTCCTGTATATTACAGAAATTGTCTGAATTCCGTAGCTTTCCAACGTTGTAATTCGCGTAACGATCTCGGTTTTCTTTTAAACTCACGTGGAATCTGTTTCTTCATTTTTAAAATATTATCATCAAGCAATTTAATATCGTGTGTTGAAAGTGAATAATCTTGAAGCTTTTCTGTACATAATGCCTTCAAAATTGCCTTCATTATGCCTAGGCATTATGATGGTCTTTATACGTTCTATTTCGAAAGCCATCGTCGGTTCGAAGTAAATATTCACTATGCCTAAATATGATTTTACGCTGCCATCTTTCACCTCGCTGAGTACATTTGTGGCACGAAAAATAACCTGAATGTCCCTTTATTCCAAGTATAAATGCCCGCGCTGGAGCGTCGCAAACAAAAGCACCAATAATAACGCTATATAATTCTTCGCGATGAAAAAAACCTATATTCAATATATTTTGCAGTTCACTTACAAAGGGTGTTAGGTACTCATTACAATTTTTTAGCTTGCTTAATCCTTCAAAAACTCCAACCAGTGAAACAAACTCTGTCTTCGAGATGTTCATTAAAATCGGCCAAACTTGAAGACCCGAGCTCTTTGAAATAGGCAATCCGTCAATATTAAAGTTTAGTTCTATTTCCCTACTAATAAAAACTTTTCGCTCCAAAAAATCTGTAAGGCTCTTTCTAACACCGTAGTGAATATATGTTCCGCCATCTATGTCAATTTTTTTAACTTCTCTTGGTGTTTGTTTCAATGTGCGCCCATCTTTCGGTAAGTTCGGTATAATATTTTTTTAAATATCCAATAAATCGTTTACAGCCTTGGTCGTAACGTTATGCTTAACTGACCAACCCGCAAGTTGTTCAACAATGCTTTCAGACGCTCGTGAAGCAGGTTGACTTCATAAACGCAAGTTGCAATGCAACACTGCAAAGTCAAATGTTCATAAACATCCATACTTTATTTTTGACAATGCAGTGTGTTCACTAATGCATCGCAACCCTTTGCGATGCGCATCAGATGTCATTTCGGCGCATCATTTCATTTTATGATGCAACATGGACGTCTCACAAACAAAACAAGTATATTTATACATTATTAAATTGATTAAATTAGAAATTTATAAAATATTTGATTTTATTAATGCATGACTTATTTACCATTCTATTTAAAGTAATAATAAATGGACACACGAAAGGAAACTCTTGCTAATAAGCACAAGATTGCGCTTTGAAAGTGATTTTACCGCCAAAAAAGAAAAGAAAAGGAACACAATCGGGGAAAAAATTTTGCTGGAGACAAAAGAAATTGATGGCACGTTTTCTTTCACAAGGGACGAAATAAGTAGATGATTTTTTAATATAATGGTCACTTACAAACGCATCAAAGATGTACTTTCTGCCAGTTCCACAGAATTTAAAAGAATAAAATATAAAAAGCATGGAATATATATTTAATTTTTTTTTATTTACATTATTTATACAAACAGTTGGCGCTAAAGCATGATACAATTACAAGGTAGGCTCATATTGGAGAGTAGGGTGTGCTAGTTGTCAAAATCAGCTGGTAATTTTGAGTTTTTCTAATTGTTGCTGTTGCTTTTGTCTTTTGATGTTAGTAGCTCCTACAGGTTTGTTGTTGAAAAATTTCTCATTTGAGCGGCATAACATCAGCATAGTCAATTACCGTATTAGAATGAGCCCAGCAAACCAAACGATATCGTTCCGATATCAAGATGACATCGCAAGGGTGATAATTTCTATCGAGAACGATACACGAGACGATATCTTTATGATGTTGAGAAAGTGCTGTTTTCGATAAAAATTGACATATCGTAAACGATATCGAGAACATATTAATTGCGACATCGAAACGATATTGCAAATAATATCGTTTCGATACTATATTTTTTGAAAATAATTATGTATTGTCATTAGTTTTCGATTAGTATTAAAAAAAATAACAAGAAAATGACAATTTGTATTTTCGTAAATTTTTATTGTAATAAAAAGAATATTAAGAAAAATTAATTAATAATAATTAAATAATAATTATTTAATGAAAACTAAGTACAAACTATATACAGAAACAGATGAAATACATTTAAGTTCAAAGATTTTTTTTTTCAAAGTTCAAAGATTGTAAGCAAAAAAAAAGCAACTTGCGTGGTTGGTTCTGCTAATTCAGAAGCCACATCTGCTTAAAATTCAGTAAGCACAAGAGTTTACATTTTTTACGATCGAGCTACACAATACACAGAAAAAAAAGAGTAGAACTTTTACCTAAAAATGTAGTCAATTCAGCTAAAGTAATCCGGTGATTTTCAGTCAACGAATTTGATTAGGTGCGCTACCAATTTCTAAATGTTAATTATATGCAATTATATTGGGTAGTTTAACTGCGAGAGTAGCTAAAAAAACCTAAATATTTAGGTGTACCTTCAACCATAAAATAGATAAGACACATAATTTATTAGAAGAATTAGCTAATTTTTTTTAAACTATGACCACTTCAGATTAGGCAAGCCACCTACTAAGTGTAGAAAAATCATCTAATTATTTAGATAGCATTCCCACTTAAGAGTGGGAATGCCGTGCAAAAAATATGCAAAAAATATGTTTTTTGTTTTGCAATTTCTATTTTGAAGTGAAACTTTCCTTAGGTGACTTTACTTCATTTCGTCACATGATAGAGAAGAAAGATTTGTTTTATAGTAGATATAGAGAGAGATATATACATTGTATAAATGACTGAAAAATTTCTTTGCCACCGCTGAGATTCGAACCTGTGATCTCAAGATTTCAACAACCAACGCCTTATCTATTGAGCTAAATTTCCAATTGAGGAATTTACGCTACATACCAATTAATCAAATTGCTGTAGATGCCCATAATTTCAGAGTTGTGGACCTCATATTTTTATATACATTTTGTTCACAAGTTATCAAACGGCGTAACAGCACAGCGGTAAAGCGTTTGACTATAACGGAAGCGGCCCGAGTTCAATTCTCGCGTTAGACTTTACTTTTTGTAAAATTTTCTCACTTTGTTTTTATTTATGTTTTTTATAGGAGAGCGCTGTGCTCCTATAAAATTCAAATACGGGGAAAAAACAAGTTGTAAGGAAAGCATTTGATTTATCCACGTAAATATTTATATAAAATTTATACTGAGGCGTGGATAATGCTAATATGCGTTATTTCCCTAGTGTACGAACAAATCGACAACTTGCATTAGGTAAAATAACTAGAAAAATTAGATGATTTAATAAGCAAAATTTTAGTTGAATTAACTAATTGTAATTAGGTGAATTACCTAATGCATGATTGTTAAATTAACTGTGTAAGTAGAAAAGTTGTTGAAAAGATTAGGTGAAATAGAAACTTTCACATTAGCTAAACTAGTTTAGGTCTTTAAGCCTTTGATTTAGCATTTAAGCGATATTTGTTAATCTTCGCTTGCCTGTCGCTCGCATAAAGAAAAAATTTCTTTGTTTTTTCTCCAAAAACGGTAGCTGAATCGTTCGGGTACTTGTTTCTAAAGGCACCTGTAAAAAATTAGTAGAAATTAAAGAGTTAAAAAATTTTAAAAAAATTAAAGGCATATTTTCTATTACTAGTGTTGTTGCAAGTTTTCGAACTGACATTTAAGCTGTCGTTCCTTTCCAACAAAAATGTTTCGCAGCGTCATCCGTTAAAATACATCTCCAGCATTTGCTAACAAACTCTCTGTTGAATTTTGCATTTATTAATGCAAAGTTTTGAACCTACAAAACAAAAGTTAAAAAATTTCGAGTAGTAAATAGTAATCTTAAACTTACAAGACATTGAAAATTTTCAATATTTTTAAGCTGATCTTCAAATTTAATAAAATCGTTGAAATCAAGAAATGCTGATTCCGGAATAATATTTCTTGGTTTTTCTTGTGTGGTAGTTGGCATTTTCTTAACATCTTTTTTCAACTGAAGAACTTCTTCAGTGAGCCTGCCAAGAAGTTTTATTGCCTTGTCAATTTTTTCATCAATTTTTGTCAAATTCTCAGAAAGGTAATCAAATCGATCCGGAGAGTCAGCTGTAAAAAAATTAGTTTACAAAAATGTCAATAACTAAAAATGTTAAAAAATTATTGTACCTGTTTCGTTTGGAACTTCGTTTAAATTGTTAAAATCATCCGACAAAAGTCGTTGTATGCGCTTCTTTTTAGTTGAAGCATTTTTTGTGTTATGTTTTGACGATTGAGAGAAGTTGCGTGAAAAATTTTGAGATTTGTTATCAATGTAAGAGCGTTTCATTATTTTAACCTAATGGGCAATGGGAAGAAATGTTGATAAGTTGTTAACTTTTAGGACAATGCACTTATGTATGTCTATAAGATTATGTTGAGATATCGATTTTGAGGTGGCAAGTGAAGTTGTGCAGTATATATTTAAATATTGAGATCTGAGCGGTGTGGAAAATAATTCATTTAAATTCAAAACTTTGTATCCACTAATTGAATAGATATTTTTTTTCTTGTCTTATAGAAAGTATTTGGTAAACGTTTTTTTTGATAATAATAAAAATTGTCCGGAGGTTTTAAATTAAAGAATATTGAAGTTGTTTTAATGGAAACATATGAACCATTTATAAATTTTCCAAGAAAAATGTTTGCGTCGTTTTGTATTTCTTTCATGTAAGAGTGGTTGCTTTGCTCTATTATTCTGTTGTATATTTGAGTACAAACTTTTCCTGATTTCCTTTTTTAACCATTTTTTTCACATCCTTAAGATGATTTTCAAATTTAAAAGCATTTATAGTATTCACCGAACGAAAATGTTTAACGTCTGAAGTTAAATGGGTAAGACAATGCATATTATAAGTCAAAAGAGATGGACTGTATAACTCCGGTACTCGCCTGACAAAGGTTAGCAACACATTTTCAGCGATATTATACTTTTCAAAGTCATCATTATGCAATAAGCGAATTCCAATACTTAACATCAAGAAATGGTTGTATCTTTCTGTATCTAGAATTTCGCGTAAAACAACAACTCCTGTATATTACAGAAATTGTCTGAATTCCGTAGCTTTCCAACGTTGCAATTCGCGTAACGATCTCGGTTTTCTTTTAAACTCACGTGGAATCTGTTTCTTCATTTTTAAAATATTATCATCAAGCAATTTAATATCGTGTGTTAAAAGTGAATAATCTTGAAGCTTTTCTGTACATAATGCCTTCAAAATTGCCTTCATTATGCCTAGGCATTATGATGGTCTTTATACGTTCTATTTCGAAAGCCATCATCGGTTCGAAGTAAATATTCACTATGTCTAAATATGATTTTACGCTGCCATCTTTCACCTCGCTGAGTACATTTGTGGCACGAAAAATAACCTGAATGTCCCTTTATTCCAAGTATAAATGCCCGCGCTGGAGCGTCGCAAACAAAAGCACCAATAATAACGCTATATAATTCTTCGCGATGAAAAAAACCTATATTATATATATAGGTAACCTATATATATTTATTTATACAATACTAGGGATAAAGTCTACTTCTTTTTCTGAACACTTACAAATGATTGTTGTAGTTTGGATCGATACTTTTCCGCACACAATTGTATCGATAAAGTAGTAAGGCCTAATTATTTCCCTAAACACTAATGGAATAATACTGTAGCTTGAATCGATACTTTTCCGTACACAATTGTATCGATAAAGTAGTAAGTTGACTTATTTCCCCATGCATTTACAGATGCAAGAAGTATCTACACCGGACACTTTGTCGAAAACAATGTGTGTCGTAAATTCATTGATTCTGAGGCGGCCAAGGGCTGTGTAAAGTAATGGAAGCTTGTATAAGAACTTGAAGCGATTCGTGCTTCATAGTGGGTAATACAGCATCGATATTGTAAGCATCAAATTTCCTTCTGGGTATTGTTATATGAGCGAGAAAATATATAGAGGAAATTAAATTTCAAAATAAAAAAACTCAGGAGCGGTGCTTCCATTGTCAATAATTTTATTTGAAATTTTTGTTGTTTGAATGTTTTGATTAAAATTTTGTTTGTTTAAATTTAATCATATTTCAGGCGTTCTTATAATTGTTTTATAATGGTGCGTACCTGTGATTTAGGAAAAACAAATTTGATTTGTTTTCTTATATGTTTGGGGCAAACGTTTTCATAACAACCGCCACTGTGACGGTTTGACTTTTTATTTTTTGTGTAGTAATTTTCATATATTCAAATATACTAACACAAACAGCAACATCTTATGTTGTTATGGCTGTCTCTCTTCGATTTCAGAGTTGGAATACAGAAGTATTACATATACATATGTTCTACCTTATTAGCTTTGGGCACAACCTTTTTTGAGATGCACAGAGCTTTAAGAGAAAATTTTTTTCTCTCTGAGAATAAGAATAAAGAAATTGTATGGTTATTCTCTTTGAATTTTAATTAATTATTTAAACAATGGTTATTAAATTTATATATCCCATGTCCTAACTGGGCACCATAGCTATCATAGAGAAAAAGAATTTTTGAAATAGCGCCTGCCATTCTCAAGCTTTTCGCAGCCGAACATACGTGAGTCTTCTTTTATATAATAGTATAGATATTTTGCAGTTCACTTACAAAGGGTGTAAGGTACTCATTACAATTTTTTAGCTTGCTTAATCCTTCAAAAACTCCAACCAGTGAAACAAACTCTGTCTTCGAAATGTTCATTAAAATCGGCCAAACTTGAAGACTCGAGCTCTTTGAAATAGGCAATCCGTCAATATTAAAGTTTAGTTCTATTTCCCTACTAATAAAAACTTTTCGCTCCAAAAAATCTGTAAGGCTCTTTCTAACACCGTAGTGAATATATGTTCCGCCATCTATGTCAATTTTTTTAACTTCTCTTGGTGTTTGTCTCAATGTGCGCCCATCTTTCGGTAAGTTCGGTATAATATTTTTTTAAATATCCAATAAATCGTTTACAGCCTTGGTCGTAACGTTATGCTTAACTGACCAACCCGCAAGTTGTTCAACAATGCTTTTAGACGCTCGTGAAGCAGGTTGACTTCATAAACGCAAGTTGCAATGCAACACTGCAAAGTCAAATGTTCATAAACAAACCTTGGAGACCCAGGTTCGAACCCCAGCCAGCGACAGAAAATTATTTGAATTAAAATAATTTTTCTGTACGGCCGCCACCTCTCTGCAGACAATGGCAAACCTCAGAGAGTAATCAAAATGCCATGTAAAGCTTCTTGAGAATAAGAACATTCCGTTCATCGCCGTTCGGAGTCGGCGTTAAGCATGTAGGTCCATTTCTCGGTCAATTGTGTACAAACACGCACAACACAATTGATCATAAGAAGCTAGGTCAAAGTCCTTTCAAGGGCTGAAATGGCCAGTTATTTATTTATTTATTTTTTTTTTTTATACAAGTCCGGTGTTTTTACCGCCCACAAACTAATAAAAATGCTAAATCACCGAAGCTACAATGCCGATTCAGGTTAAATTTTGGCAGCAAATTTCCTTTAAGTATAAGATGAGGCTTAGGAAAAACTTTGGCCACACGCCATTTAAACGCCCACAATCAATAAAAATGCTATATCTTCAAAACTACTAGGTGGATTCTACTAGGTGTAAACTTTGGCCACACGCCATTTAAACGCCCACAATCAATAAAAATGGTATATCTTCAAAACTACTAGGTGGATTCAGCTAAAACTGTTCCAGTAAATTTTATTCGAGTTCGAGGTTATTTAGGAAAATATAACCGCCTGCAAGTTAGTAAAAATATTTGAGGCGGTTTTGATTAAATAAACTTTTAAGACTAAAAAGTAAAAATAAAAATAAAGAGTAAACAAATTTTTTATAAAGTAACAAAATTTCATTTAAAAAAAGTCAACTAAAAATAAAAAAGTAAATTTAAGTAACATTTGTCATATATTTTACAGTAGGTACATTCTAGATTCACAACAAACCCTCTCTTGGTAACTCATCATAATAATGTAAGCGTTCGTAGATACGTAAGTCTTAGGGACGTTTATTTCATCTAAATATCGGTGCCAACGAAATTATATCGAGCATTTTTAGAATCTAGATATTGTTGCGATAATACAGTGCTATCGTGTTTATACTATTGTGATAATATCGAGTACTTATTTAATATAGATATCGTTACTATATCGCAATGCTATCGTTATTATAATATCGTAATGATTTCTAGAAGTTTGTAATGTTATGATATCGAAATGCTATTGTTAACTGTGCTATCGGGACGATATCGCGTATTTGTATATTAAGATATCGTAACGATCTCGTTAGACTATCGTAAAATTTTTCTATCGAGATATGGTTTGCTGGGAGGTGGCACAAACTTGGGACCCCAACTCAACAAGATTTGCACAGCCATCGGTATCTGAGAATCTGCTTTCAATAAATCCACCACCTTCCACCATAGTTGGCAAAGTTAAATATTCCTCAACATGTAGTTCTTTCCTGTTATTAAAAACACCAAGCATACGACGATCTTTATTAAAGATTGACTGAAAATATTAAAACAAAAACAAACTAATATAAAAGTGTCCCAGACTGAAAAATAAAAATAAAACCAAAATAAAATAAATAATAATAAAAAGAAGGAAATATACCCCTATACTAATAAAACAAAATAAGAATAAAATAATAAAAGATATCTTACCTTACTAGGGATCCGCTCTATTATAAGTTTCTTAATATATTTAGAATTTGCTTTTTTCCAATGTGTAGAAGATACTCCTCCAAAAATTTTTAATATCTAATGCCACTTGTAAGTAAGTCATTAAGAAATACAGGTACCAAAAAACAACCATTAATAACCGCTTGCAAACTATTGAACAAGCATCTCATGTGAAAGTTTTTTAAAGAGAGGGATTTTTTGAAAAGAATTTTCTAAAAAAATATCACAATTAAAAAATTCTTTTTTACAAACAATAAGAAAACTTTTTCAAGTAAAACAACAGAAAACACCCTGTTTAATAAAATCCTCAAAAAGAAGTTCTAAAAAAATCCTCTAAGAGAAGTTCTAAAAAATATCACAATATTTTTATGCAAGCAACAGGAAAACTTATTAAAATCCACATACATACAATATAATATACCAAAAATAATACAACCCAAATAGCCTCAAAAAAAAAAACCCAAATAAAAATTCGCATAAAAAATTTCATAAAATGTAATGAAAAATTAAGCACTATAATACATTAAAATAACCTCATAACTAAAAATCCCAGAAAAACAAACCCACAAAAAAAAATCCCAGAAAAACAAGCCCTCAAAATATAAATTCTACACTAAGGGAAAAAAATATTAAATTTATTCAAAAACTTTTTTAATTTATCCAAAAAGTGAGTCATTTTTGCACCAATAACGCATTTACTTAAATCGACTACGTAAATATTTAAAATTTATTTAAATACTTTTTTAATTTAATAAAATATTAAAATATTTAAACAGAATTAATAAAAAATATATTAAAATTATGCACGAATATATTTAAATATCTTTCAAATATTTACTATTTGAAAATAAAACTATCGCATTTAAGGAAAATTTATATAAAAATATTGAAATTGAAAAACAATTTATTTGAATATTTCCCACGGGCTGCGTCCATATCAAACGCCAATTAGTGGTATATTTTATTTTCTTTTTGAGAAAATATGATTTGTGAGTCCGGTGGTGAGTGCGATGCATGATGAAATCATGTAGAGTCGAGTGACATTCTTGAGAGAATACCGAGTTGTCACTCCACCTTACATGAATTCATCATGCATCGCACTCACCACCGCACTCACAAATCATATTTGCCAAATGTCGTTGATATATTACCCTTGAAACATTAACTAAATGAGAACTATAAGACCTTCAACTGCTGGTGCGAAGAAACTGCAGCAGCATCGCACAGGAACAGAGTGCGATGCTGCTGCTGCTTGGCGGCTGCTTGGCAGCTGTATGGAATATGTGTGTCAGTGTGTGGCATAAATAAAATTTAAATACGGGAAAAAACGAGTTGTAAGGAAAATATTTGATTTATCCACGTAAATATTTAAATGAAATATATACTCAGGCGTGGATAATGTTAATATGCGTTATTTCCCTTAGTGTACATAGAAAATTCATAAAAATAGAAAAATTCATAATAATAGAAAAATTCATAAAAACAGAAAAATAAACCATATAAAAATAAAAGACAAAACATGTTTTGTTTTGAATAAAGAAAAAACCAGCTAAATTTAAAGTGGTTCGTTCTTCCCTTTAAAATAAAAAACCAAAGGTTTTTTCCTTAATAAAATTAAAAAGAAAATAAAATCCTTTAAATAAAAAAATGTTTTCTCAATAAAAAGAAAAAATAAAAGAAAATAAAACCCCTACAAGAACAGATAATCTTCATGAAAAGCAAAAAAACACATTTTTTTCCTTTTATACTCCATTAGAAAAATTTTTTATTTTATTCATATAAATTTATTTAAAAAGCATTCAATGCATATTTTGACTTAAAGTTAACAATGAAAAGTTCAACTCTTAATCGTCTTCCCCTTCACTTGGGTGACAAACAATATTGATTGTACTGATGATGACCAGGACAAAGTCGAATCTAGACTGTCGGAATCATGATCCTCGATAACAACCTCGGGATGGATATACAATACATCCAAATCGACAGACGAGGCCACACTTGATGCACCAAAGTGATGCATACGTCGAGACCCTGCTCAAGATTGTCCGGGTTTCCGTCGGCTTCTATGTCACCCTCGAATATTTCAGCGTTATCCTCCATATTAGGGTTATCCTCCATATATGGGTTATCGCCGTCTTCCATACGAGGAACCTCAAGAACGAAGTCTTCAAAAAGAAGTTCTACTTCATCATCCGATATTTCATTCACGTCCGAAGACGAAGTGAGGACTTATTTCGTTGACCTGCACCGGTGCTCCGCATAAAATCATCTTCATCTAGCCATAGCGGCTCCTCAGCACCTGTAGATGATGATACATGCCAACTTTGCACAGGCTGGTACCAAGCTTCACGTTGTCGTTGACGCTGTTGTTGAAGCTGTATTTGACGGATATATTTCCACTGGTAGTTATTCTCCATATTTTCTAAAAAAAAGGGCGATAAAAAGAAATTTAATAAAAAATTAGTAACCCCTACTGAACGTTATTGGACAAAACATTCTTTAAAAATTATTTTTTACTTACCACAAAAGAAATCTTGTTCTAGCTGTTTTATTTTTTCAACTTGTTAACGAATCCGATTGGACGTTTTGAACACTATTATAACAACTAATATAGAACATGTAAAACAACAGAGTTTTTATACAAAAGAATGCTTATCCACAGGCCAAAAAATCCCAGTAGCTTCATAATAATGCTCACCCACAGGCCAAAAATTCCAATAGCTTCACAATAAAACTTTTCCATATTTTATTTATTTATTTATTTATTTATTTATTTATTTATTTCAATTCAGTCAATGAACAAGTTCTTACAGACTAGCAATAATTATAATAATATGATAAGAGAAAAGATCATAATGTATTATAAAAAATAAATTAAAACTAACAATTTTGTATATAGTAATACATCAAAAATTAAGTATTAGTAAATCGCCGTTCGGAGTCGGCGTTAAGCATGTAGGTCCATTTCTCGGTCAATTGTGTACAAACTTGATAACACGCACAACACAATTGATCATAAGAAGCTAGGTCAAAGTCCTTTCAAGGGCTGAAATGGCCAGTTATTTCTTTATTTTTTTTTTTTTTATACAAGTCCGGTGACAATGCAATATTATGATTAAATTTTTACCACCCCCCTTTTACCGCCCACAAACTAATAAAAATGCTAAATCACCGAAGCTACAATGCCGATTCAGGTTAAATTTTGGCAGCAAATTTCCTTTAAGTATAAGATGAGGCTTAGGAAAAACTTTGGCCACACGCCATTTAAACGCCCACAATCAATAAAAATGCTATATCTTCAAAACTACTAGGTGGATTCTACTAGGTGGAAACTTTGGCCACACGCCATTTAAACGCCCACAATCAATAAAAATGCTATATCTTCAAAACTACTAGGTGGATTCAGCTAAAACTGTTGCAGTAAATTTCTTTCGAGTTCGAGGTTATTTAGGAAAATATAACCGCCTGCAAGTTAGTAAAAATATTTGAGGCGGTTTTGATTAAATAAACTTTTAAGACTAAAAAGTAAAAATAAAAATAAAGAGTTTTTTATAAAGTAACAAAATTTCATTTAAAAAAAGTCAACTAAAAATAAAAAAGTAAATTTAAGTGACATTTGTCATATATTTTACAGTAGGTACATTCTAGATTCACAACAAACCCTCTCTTGGTAACTCATCATAATAATGTAAGCGTTCGTAGATACGTAAGTCTTAGGGACGTTTATTTCATCTAAATATCGGTGCCAACGAAATTATATCGAGCATTTTTAGAATCTAGATATTGTTGCGATAATACAGTGCTATCGTGTTTATACTATTGTGATAATATCGAGTACTTATTTAATAAAGATATCGTTACTATATCGCAATGCTATCGTTATTATAATATCGTAATGATTTCTAGAAGTTTGTAATGGTATGATATCGAAATGCTATTGTTAACTGTGCTATCGGGACGATATCGCGTATTTGTATATTAAGATATCGTAACGATCTCGTTAGACTATCGTAAAATTTTTCTATCGAGATATGGTTTGCTGGGAGGTGGCACAAACTTGGGACCCAACTCAACAAGATTTGCACAGCCATCGGTATCTGAGAATCTGCTTTCAATAAATCCACCACCTTCCACCATAGTTGGCAAAGTTAAATATTCCTCAACTGGTAGTTCTTTCCTGTTATTAAAAACACCAAGCATACGACGATCTTTATTAAAGATTGACTGAAAATATTAAAACAAAAACAAACTAATATAAAAGTGTCCCAGACTGAAAAATAAAAATAAAACCAAAATAAAATAAATAATAATAAAAAGAAGGAAATATACCCCTATACTAATAAAACAAAATAAGAATAAAATAATAAAAGATATCTTACCTTACTAGGGATCCGCTCTATTATAAGTTTGGTAATATATTTAGAATTTGCTTTTTTCCAATGTGTAGAAGATACTCCTTCAAAAATTTTTAATATCTAATGCCACTTGTAAGTAAGTCATTAGGAAATACAGGTACCAAAAAACAACCATTAATAACCGCTTGCAAACTATTGAACAAGCATCTCATGTGAAAGTTTTTTAAAGAGAGGGATTTTTTGAAAAGAATTTTCTAAAAAAAATATCACAATTAAAAAATTCTTTTTTACAAACAATAAGAAAACTTTTTCAAGTAAAACAACAGAAAACACCCTGTTTAATAAAATCCTCAAAAAGAAGTTCTAAAAAAATCTTCTAAGAGAAGTTCTAAAAAATATCACAATATTTTTATGCAAGCAACAGGAAAACTTATTAAAATCCACATACATACAATATAATATACCAAAAATAATACAACCCAAATAGCCTCAAAAAAAAAAACCCAAATAAAAATTCGCATAAAAAATTTCATAAAATGTAATGAAAAATTAAGCACTATAATACATTAAAATAACCTCATAACTAAAAATCCCAGAGAAACAAACCCACAAAAAAAATCCCAGAAAAACAAGCCCTCAAAACATAAATTCTACACTAAGGGAAAAAATATTAAATTTATTCAAAAACTTTTTTAATTTATCCAAAAAGTGAGTCATTTCTGCACCAATAACGCATTTACTTAAATCGACTACGTAAATATTTAAAATTTATTTAAATACTTTTTTAATTTAATAAAATATTAAAATATTTAAACAGAATTAATAAAAAATATATTAAAATTATGCACGAATATATTTAAATATCTTTCAAATATTTACTATTTGAAAATAAAACTATCGCATTTAAGGAAAATTTATATAAAAATATTGAAATTGAAAAACAATTTATTTGAATATTTCCCACGGGCTGCGTCCATATCAAACGCCAATTAGTGGTATATTTTATTTTTTTTTTGAGAAAATATGATTTGTGAGTCCGGTGGTGAGTGCGATGCATGATGAAATCATGTAGAGTCGAGTGACATTCTTGAGAGAATACCGAGTTGTCACTCCACCTTACATGAATTCATCATGCATCGCACTCACCACCGCACTCACAAATCATATTTGCCAAATGTCATTGATATATTACCCTTGAAACATTAACTAAATGAGAACTATAAGACCTGCAACTGCTGGTGCGAAGAAACTGCAGCAGCATCGCACTCTGTTCCTGCTTGGCGGCTGCTTGGCAGCTGTATGGAATATGTGTGTCAGTGTGTGGCATAAATAAAATTTAAATACGGGAAAAAACGAGTTGTAAGGAAAATATTTGATTTATCCACGTAAATATTTAAATGAAATATATACTCAGGCGTGGATAATGTTAATATGCGTTATTTCCCTTAGTGTACATAGAAAATTCATAAAAATAGAAAAATTCATAATAATAGAAAAATTCATAAAAACAGAAAAATAAACCATATAAAAATAAAAGACAAAACATGTTTTGTTTTGAATAAAGAAAAAACCAGCTAAATTTAAAGTGGTTCGTTCTTCCCTTTAAAATAAAAAACCAAAGGTTTTTTCCTTAATAAAATTAAAAAGAAAATAAAATCCTTTAAATAAAAAAATGTTTTCTCAATAAAAAGAAAAAATAAAAGAAAATAAAACCCCTACAAGAACAGATAATCTTCATGAAAAGCAAAAAAACACATTTTTTTCCTTTTATACTCCATTAGAAAAATTTTTTATTTTATTCATATAAATTTATTTAAAAAGCATTCAATGCATATTTTGACTTAAAGTTAACAATGAAAAGTTCAACTCTTAATCGTCTTCCCCTTCACTTGGGTGACAAACAATATTGATTGTACTGATGATGACCAGGACAAAGTCGAATCTAGACTGTCGAAATCATGATCCTCGATAACAACCTCGGGATGGATATACAATACATCCAAATCGACAGACGAGGCCACACTTGATGCACCAAAGTGATGCATACGTCGAGACCCTGCTCAAGATTGTCCGGGTTTCCGTCGGCTTCTATGTCACCCTCGAATATTTCAGCGTTATCCTCCATATTAGGGTTATCCTCCATATATGGGTTATCGCCGTCTTCCATACGAGGAACCTCAAGAACGAAGTCTTCAAAAAGAAGTTCTACTTCATCATCCGATATTTCATTCACGTCCGAGGGACCCTCACTTATTTCGTTGACCTGCACCGGTGCTCCGCATAAAATCATCTTCATCTAGCCATAGCGGCTCCTCAGCACCTGTAGATGATGATACATGCCAACTTTGCACAGGCTGGTACCAAGCTTCACGTTGTCGTTGACGCTGTTGTTGAAGCTGTATTTGACGGATATATTTCCACTGGTAGTTATTCTCCATATTTTCTAAAAAAAAGGGCGATAAAAAGAAATTTAATAAAAAATTAGTAACCCCTACTGAACGTTATTGGACAAAACATTCTTTAAAAATTATTTTTTACTTACCACAAAAGAAATCTTGTTCTAGCTGTTTTATTTTTTCAACTTGTTAACGAATCCGATTGGACGTTTTGAACACTATTATAACAACTAATATAGAACATGTAAAACAACAGAGTTTTTATACAAAAGAATGCTTATCCACAGGCCAAAAAATCCCAGTAGCTTCATAATAATGCTCACCCACAGGCCAAAAATTCCAATAGCTTCACAATAAAACTTTTCCATATTTTATTTATTTATTTATTTATTTCAATTCAGTCAATGAACAAGTTCTTACAGACTAGCAATAATTATAATAATATGATAAGAGAAAAGATCATAATGTATTATAAAAAATAAATTAAAACTAACAATTTTGTATATAGTAATACATCAAAAATTACAATTCAATAATTGCTTCATTGCACATTCAGGCACAGAGAAATCAACATTACACTTAGAATCTAATAAGTTAAAATTTGATAATGCTCTGTATAGAGGAGAATTCATAGCATAATTTGTTCTGCGTGTATCTAAATAGAATACATCCGAATTTCTTAAAGTTCTTGATGGAACATTAAAATTAATTTGTTCAAGCAACGCGGGACAATCAATAGCACCCGATATAAGATCAGAGATAAATAAAAGTGAAGCAATTGTACGTCGATTTTGAAGCGACTTTAGATGTATGAGTAAACATCGCGCATTATAAGACGGAATAGGATCTTCAAAATGAAGAGCTCTAAGGGCAAAACGAATGAATTTCTTTTGTACGCGTTCAAGACGTATGATATGGGTATCGTAAAAAGGACTCCAAATGAGAGAAGCATATTCCAGCTTTGACCGAACTAGTGAAGTATAGATTGCTTTTGAAGTGTAAGCATCTTAAAAAGTTGAGCTATTTCGTCGAAGAAAAGCTAATAAAGCATAGGCTTTGGGAATAATGTAATCCAAATGGCCTACAAATGAAAATTTGGCATCGAACATTACGCCTAGATCTTTAACTTCCTTAACACAAATTAGCGGAAGGTTAGACAATGAGTAAGATGTGGATCTGGCGCTATTTGACTTAGAGTACGTGGCATAAAAACATTTATCAATGTTAAGACATAGTCGGTTTTGAACGCACCAATTATAAACAGCATTAATGTCAGACTGCAATAAGAATGAATCCGACATATTGTTAATTTTAAGAAAAATTTTGAGATCGTCTGCAAAAAGTAAACATTTAGAGTGCAAGACAACATTTGTTATATCATTTATGAATAATATAAATAATAGCGGCCCCAAAATACTTCCTTGCGGAACTCCAGATGTCGCTATAAACGCAGGGGAGTTGAAATTTTCAATTTTTACAAAACTTTTTCTATTAATCAAATAAGAGCTTAGCCATTTCAGGACTTTAGAATGGAGACCAAGCTTAGCCAATTTATTAATCAATAAAGAATGTGAAACTTAGAATGGAGACCAAGCTTAGCCAATTTATTAATCAATAAAGAATGTGAAACTTTGTCGAACGCTTTAGAAAAATCAGTGTAAGCTGAATCAACTTGGCAGCCTGAGACAAACGCTGAAATGCAATATTCTGAAAAGCTAGCAAGGTTAGTTACCGTCGAGCGACATGGAACAAAGCCATGTTGAAAAGGTGAAATTAGACTTTTCACTGCAAAAAATAATTTTTGTTTGACGATATATTCAAAGAGCTTGACCGATGTTGAAAGTTTTGAAATAGGCCTATAGTTAGCAATGTTATTTTTGTTGCCAGATTTGAATATTGGTGTAATCGATGAAATCTTCCAATCAGATAAAAATATACCCGCATCAAGAGATTTATTGAAAATTAATTTAAGGGGTTTAACAAGAGATAGGCAGCAATTTTTAAAAAGAAAAGCGGAAAACCCATCAATATCAGACTTCATGGAATATTTCAGATTACGAATACCATCCATAACGTCAAGGTCATTTAAAGTTAAGGAACCCAAGTCAATGGAATGAAAAGATTCACAATCATAATAGAATAGAATAGGTTTAATAGAAAACCTCTTCTGGTAAAAAATTCCGTAGAAATTCTTACAAGAAAAAAAAACCATAACCTGTCCCAAAAGTATAGGAAACAGATATCAGAAACAGAAAATACAGGTAGCTCATACATACATCCCATAAAATTTTCAAACATATCTACTTAAAAAACGAAAATCGAACACATGAAAAAAACAACCCTTGTAAAAAACTCGTTAAAGAAAAGATGTCTGGTGAAAGTAAACCGCAATATAAAAAAAACCGCAAGAATTTTGTAAGCATATCCAGTTAGAAAACGACCATAAAATGCAACCTCATTAAAACTCGTTAAGAAACAGACATCTGACCAAAAAATAACACATAAAAAATAACCCACAATAAAAACAAAAAACTAAAAGTCAGTAACTTTTTTAAATTTTTTGTAGAGGTTTTTGACCATTAATTTATAATTGCAATTTTAAAATAATAAAAAATAAAAATTCAATTTTTTCCCGACGTTTCGTCACTTTCTTGGCAACATCTTCAGGGGAGATATTTTATTTATTTCTAAAAACACAATAATCAACTATTTTTCAAAAACAATTAAAAAAAACCTACTTTACATTTGTGGATACATTAGTATGAGTAAATTTTTCAATAAATCGTAAATTTAAATAACAATAAATGTTACATTACATAAAACATTTTAAACAGAAAATTTTTGAACACGTAATTTAAAATTAACTAATCATAGCCTATACGTCCATTGCTACTGCATAGTTGTTGTTTATATTGTCTGTGTCTTCTTTGAAATTTATCGCTTTTTCCCCTTTTTGTTGTATTCTTAAGCTTTCTAATGTCATTCTTCTTTTTGTTTTGTTTTCAACGTCTAAGATTCTTACAGCCTCAAAATCAGCTGTGTGGCCTGAAGTCAATATGTGTTGCGCTAGCGCTGTTGTTGTTTTTTTGTTTCTTATGTCTAGCTTGGGTTCTGTCATTCGTATTTTTAGCGCTCTTTTTGTTGTCCCTATGTAAGTTTTGTCACAACTTTCGTGTTCGGAGCCTTTGCATTGTAATTCGTATACAACGTTGTTTTTGTCTTCGTTTTTAATTTTTGTTTTTGTTTTTGTGAATATTTGGTTTAAAGTGAAGTTGGATTTGTATGCAAATATCCCAATAAACATTTATGTAAGCCAGTTGATTAATCAATCCTTTCCAAACATTTTTTTCAACTGTTTCCAAATTGGTTTGTGAAAATCACTTGTTCCAAACATTTCCCAAAGCTTTTGCAAGCAGGCTTGTAAAAACTTATCAGTCGCAATGTTTTCGTAAGTAGCGGCAGTAGAAATAATTTTTTACAGTTACTTTCTGAAGAAAAATATATTTTGTTTGCATTTTATGTCATTCGCTGCTTATATTTTCGTAAAAGAAGACTATAATTTTTAAATGTAAGTGAAAATGCCTTATAAATATAAAAAAGATATTAGAAAACGGAGTGCGGAAATAATAAAGTTGTTAAATATAAATGAAGATACAAGCAATGCTCCATCAAGCAGTGGATATTCAAACATTCGCCAATGTACGGCGCAATTGGATTTGGTTGACATCCGTCAAACTACTCCGGATTTGGATTTGGTTGAAATTCGTCAAACTACTCCGGATTTGATTAACTCTGATTGCAGTTCAAGTGAAGAAAGTGATGAAACATGTATAGATAAAACATTTATTGGAAGCAAAAAACATGATTTAGCTAAATGTTTTATCAAGCACAATATATGTAATGCAGCTGCAAATGAAATCCTTCATATATTTCGTGACGTGGTTAATGATCTACCTAAAGATGTGAGAACATTAAAAAAAACCCCAAAAAGTTGTGATAAAGTTTTAATGAATGAAGGCGAATATTTTCATTACGGTTTAAAAGATTGTTTGACTGATTTTTTATTAAGTGAAAACCGAGATTCCACATTGGAAGTAAACGTAAATGTTGATGGTTTGCCCGTGTCAAAAAGCTCAATGCAACAAGTGTGGCCCATTTTAATAAATATTAACAACAGTCGTCCAGTTTATACTGTTGGATTATTTTCAGGGAAATCAAAGCCACAAAATGCTAATGAGTTTTTGGAACGTTTTGTTTGCGACTTACATGAATTAAATAGAGACGGATTTAATTTCAAAAATAATATTTACCGCATAATATGTCGCGCTTTTATATGTGATACGCCGGCGAGATCATTTATTTTAGGAACAAAGGGACATTCTGGATATCACTGTTGTGTTAAGTGCATTCAGAAAGGTGAATATAAAAAAAACAAAGTGATTTACCCTTACCAAGCTCACAGTTTTCGCACAGACTCAGATTTTCGCCACAGAACTTGTATTGAACATCATAAAAGTCAATCTCCAATTGCTATTGAAAATTTGGAAATAGACATAGTGAAGCAGTTCGTGTTGGACTATATGCATGTGGTCTGCCTTGGAGTTATGAAAACTTTGATGTCATCATCAGAGATAAAGAGATGGGAAACTTCGTTTTTGTTGTGAATTTTGCTGATTTTAACCATAGAAATAAAATATAAGGAAGTGGTGTTCTACTCACACATTCTATGCGTGTGTTGAAGAATTTTTCAAGCGAGATAGAGCATGATTTTTTGACATAAGCTCTTGCACATCAAAACAAAGAAAATGAGTGGTGAAAAAACATTAAAATATGAAATAATTAGCGATTGTCATCGCTATAAATTGTTTTAAAACGAACATAAATAAAATAAAAAATTAAATAAGCATGCGTTGTGCCGTGAAAAGTTGTGAAAGTTCACAAAAAACACATAATAAAGAGGTTTAGTTTCACAGGTAATCTTGCTTTATAGCTTGTTGGTTTCCCGCCATTTGTGTGCATGAGTCATGTGCAAGAGCTTCTGTCAAAACAAAAGTTCAGCTTCATGAGCGCATTTATTCCTTAGGGTGGCAAACATTAGGGCCCTAATTTTTTTTTGATTGAAGATAAGTTTTAATCAGGGACCGTAACTGTTATAAATTTCTTCATAAAAGTCAATAAATAATGGTTATTTTTAGCGATTTTTTTGTTTTGTTTGTTTTTATTATTTACTTTTATTTATTCGGTCAAAAATACCAGTTAAAATACGTTTATTTTTCGGTTAAAAATAGAAGTTAATATATGACTTATTTTTTCGGTCAAAAATTTATATATGACAGTGATATCCTATATTAAATACTAGGTTACCCGGTACACAATTTTTGCACCCCAAAATATGCTAATGAGCCGAACGACTAGTCGTACCATATGTGCCGTATTTCACGGGACGTTCCGTATTTTGCAAGATTTTTTTAAGTGTCCTGCCGGAAAAAAATTTTTCCCGTATTTTTGGTATTTTTTGTAAAATACCTATGATTTCAAATACAATAAAAATTAAATAATAAAAATACGTCTGAACACCAAAAAGTTTTCGCCTTTATTTACGATATAACCTAATGCGGCCCTGTTTGAATGTTTATGTATTTGCATTAACTTGATTGTATTTGTAAAATACTTCATTTCTGTTCAACTTCACCGCTTCCTTATCTCTTAGTTCTTTGATTTTGACAGCTAAAAATGCTTCTTCTTCAATTTTTTATGCAATCACGTATTGTGTATGTGAGTTCACCTCATAGTTGTCAAAAATAGGTACTACACCCAAAAAAGTCTTGCATATTTAACAGAAAATTGTTTTTAGCTGAACAAGAATATTTTTATTAAAAGTCGATAAAGAAATTTTGTCAATACAGAAATGTGCGTATTGTAATTAATTTATGGAGTTGCTTTGATAATAGACAAAAAATATTAAAAATATTTTTGATAGAAAAAATTGAATTTAAAATAAAAACATAAACAAAATTTCATTTTCTTCAACAACTTTATCCTTGTATTAAAAATACTATTGCTACTTGCATATTAATAAAAATTTAAAACAAAAATGTGGTTGCTAATACGATTTTCTAATGTAAATGAAAAAAAAAAACTGATATTGGTAATCAAACAAAATTTATGGGGCGTAGGAAGCATTGATATTAATTTTTATATTGCATTTATTGAATGAATGAAATGCATTTCCACACCACCTTTGAGGTATGCATTTTGGCGCGATACCGATTTTTTTTGGTGTTCGGTTCCCCTGTAGGCCTATATCACCATTATACTATATACTACATGACTATATGTATATATGTATATAAGTTTATATTTGAAATATAAACAAAAAATATAAGAAACTTATCCTGAAAAGAAAAGAAGATAAGAAAATATGATCAATTATTGTAAGTTTAGCAGAAGGAGATAATTTAAATGTGCGCTTATTGGATTTGTAACTCTTCGATATCGAGGGGGGAAAGCTAACTTTTTAAATTAGAGAAAAAGTTCTAAAATAAACGAGAGTAAAAGACGCGGCGCTTCAACTTAAATGACCGAGGTCAGTTTTATTAGTACCAAACTTAAAACTAACAAAGTTTTATAAGAGCAGCGAGAAGCGCTGCCCAAAAGAAAAATGTAACTACATATACCAGCAATACAGCATTGCAGACGCACACTACCGCGCCAGCACCGGGAAACCGCCAGTGGCGTTAACATGCCGCCCGCCTTGCAAGAATGCAAGACGTTACCAGGCACCCTGTCCTGATAAGACCCAACCGAGGATCGAATTTTGGGCCAACGGCATGCTAAAACCAGGTGGCAGAATACCCGGCTGCATGACCCGGGAGTAAACGTCTATACCCAGCAGGATCCGGACCGGCGACCTTTTGTAGAAATGAGGATCAGCCAGATTTATGTTAGGATAGCTCTGACTGATCCTCTCATCTATGTCTTTGGACGGCGTGATGACTTGTAAGCGCCGATCAATCAATGCTGTCGTCTCTATATTGACCGACGAGCCATATCTGCCACGAAGCGAGAGTGTGCAGACTTCCTTTCCGTCGATTTCAGAAGTTGGAAGCCTCCACTTCACAGCCAGTTCTCTGGCCACTCGCGTTTGCGGAAGGCAGCAGTCAAGCAGAGCTCGCTCTTGGACCATTCTTCCGTTGGCCCAAGCACTTACCACCACTGTGGGGAGGAGAGAGACCACTCTCTGGAGGCTCGTCGTTGCTGGTCGTGTGGGGGGAGACCGCTTCGGGAATTTGTCCCTCGACAATGACGCTAACGGTAGCATCGACTGCGGTCTCTTCTTGGAAGGGGACCGCTTCGGGACGGCGTCCCTCGACGACGACGCAGATTGGAACGTCGACTGCGGACCCTTCCAAGACGAACTCTTCGATTCCGCCCCAGACCTCGTTGCTTCTCGGGCAGCTGCGGATGCAGGCTGCAGCTTTGGGTGCTTTGCAAGGGTACGTCTTCCACGTGGTCTTCGTGAGTGGGCTCGACTTGATCGGACCCGAGTGTGGGAATGCAACATGCTGTGGTGATCTTCACCGCAGTGACGGCACCTCACATCGCTCCGACAGTCCTTTCGCATATGAACAGCTGAAAGGCAGTTGGAGCAGTAAAAATTAAGAAGTACTGCTCTCAATCGCTCTTCCAGGTTCATGGCTATGAACCGACGGCACGACATGAGATTGTGCTCCATGGAGCACAAGCGACACTTTGGGATCATGTCGCTGCGCGTCACGACGGGGACCACGCGGGACAGCACGCTCCGCACCGGGGATTGAGGCTGGAGTACGCTGGCTGCTGGAACTGGCGTCTTCTCGCGTACCGTATCGTTCTCACTCATGGCCATCTCGGAGTCCGTCTGAAGAAGCATCTCTTCGATCAAGTCGCGCATGATGTTGGTGCTAGACATCCTGAAACGAGACGGAAACAAAAAGAAAAGAAAAGAAAAGAAGAAAAAAAACAATTAAGAGAAAATAAATGGTGACGGAGCTAGGTCGACGGTATTGTGACCAGCTTCACTATAGGCCGCGTAACACAACCTCTTTCGGTGCGTACGTCTGCTACACGGACTCTTTTGTCGCTGCCGGTGTATATCTTTAAAATTCGACCTAATCGCCATTCATTCGCGGGAAGATTGTCTTCTTTGACAACAACTAAGTCGTTGACCTTGAAATCTAATTGAGGGGTTTTCCACTTCGTACGTCGATGCATCTCTTTTAGGTATTCGTTTTTCCATCGGTGGCAAAAGTGCTGATGCATCGCCTTGATTTTTTGCCAACAATTGACAAGAGTCAGAGGCTGTTCAGCTATTTCTGGCTCCACTGGCGATAGCAGTGGGCCGCCGACCAAGAAATGACCTGGAGTGAGAGATTGAAAATCAGAAGGATTTTCCGACATGGTGGAAAGTGGCCTCGAATTTAGACACGCTTCGATTCGATTCAATAGAGTGGAAAAATCTTCGAAAGTATATTTCATACTTCCGGCCATCTTCTTGAAACGCGTTTTAAAGCTTTTTACTCCAGCTTCCCATAAGCCTCCCATATGGGGAGCACCAGCGGGAATAAAATGCCATGCAATTTCTTGATGTGAATACTGAGATAGTATTGCATCATGCGACGCTGTTAAGAAGGCTTTGAAATCTTTTTTAAGAGAGTTTGAGGCCCCGACAAAGTTTGTACCATTGTCGGAGTACACGTTTGCGGGGCAGCCACGTCTCACTGCGAACCGAGAAAAAGCTGCCAGGAAAGTGGCGGCTGATAAATCGCTCGTGGCCTCAAGATGAATCGCCTTCGTAGAAAAGCACACAAATAAACAAACATAGCCCTTGCTGATTCGGCAAGATCTACCTATGTACCTTTTTATGTCGAATGGGCCAGCGAAGTCAATACCAGTCGCGGCAAAAGGCCGTGAAATAACTGTTCGCTCGGCTGGCAGCGCAGCCATTATTTGTGTTCTTTGGCGTTTCATGTGTACCACACAGGTTTTACAATTATGTAGAATTGATTAAATTAGATTTTTAGCACGTGGGATCTAATATTGCATACGAATAAGTCGAAGCACTAATTGATTCCCTCCATGAAGCGAAATTTCATGGACAAAACGTACTAAAAGGCGTGAAGAGTGGCAATTATATGGTAATATAATTGGGTGCCTTTCATCATATGATAACACTGGTGATGAGGCGAGCCGTCCACCAACACGCATTAAATTGTCGTGGTTGTTCATCAGAGGATTAAGAGCGAGAATGGGACTCTTAGCTCTAATTATCTGTTTAGTTTCCAAACAGTGATATTCGTTTGGAAAAGCTATTTTGTGACATAGAAGTGCCAATCGTGTTTTCACGAATTTAATTTTAGCCGCTTCAAGGCACACTGATTTTTTTGAAAAAGACGCACGAGACTTTGGATGCGTGCGATGCAGAAAGCGAAACACGTAAGCTAACACCCTCAATCCGTGCGATAGCGAAGAGAAACGCTCTAGAATATCTTCATATTCCGAAAAATATGCAAAGTGTACTTTTACAGCTTTGCGCTCAAGCGAAGTTTCTAGAGCTGGGGGTGGAGTCATTCTTGGCCAAGCTGATCGTTCGAGCGAGAGCCAGGAAGGTCCATGCCACCAAAGAGCGTTCTCAACTAACTCTTGTGGCGTAACTCCACGCGTTGCCAAATCTGCAGGGTTTTCATGTGTATCTACATGAAACCAATTGTGAATTCCTACCTTCTCTGCCACTTTTGATACTCTATTGGCTACGAAGGTTGTCCAGGAACATGGAGGCTTACAAAGCCAAGCAAGCACTATTGTTGAATCAGTCCAACAATACAAACGGTGCCGTTCTATATCAAGGTGCGATAGTAATGAATCTACCATATCCGCGAGAAGGGCAGCACCACATAATTCAAGACGGGGTAGTGAGATCGTCTTGACTGGAGCAACTTTACTTTTTGAATAAAGCAGATGACTGACTATGCCATCATTTTCCTTCACACGAATGTAAATCGACGCTGCGTATGCTTTTTCAGAGGCATCGCAAAAGGCGTGAAACTCTACGTCGGATTCAGGTGAAAACCCAACACAACGTGGTATGCGAATATTGTTAATATTTTCATAATCTAGCAAAAATGTTTGCCAAGATTGAAAACTATGCGCAGGGAGATCTTCATCCCAATCTATCTCATCCAACCAGATACGCTGCATTAGAATTTTCGCTGTCACCACTATAGGTGCCAGCCAACCTGCAGGATCAAATAGTTGCGCTATCATTGACAGGACTTCACGTTTTGTATAAGATGATTTTATTTCGAGACGCTTGGCAGTAAAATAGAATAAATCTGAAGTGGCATTCCAACGGATTCCTAATGCTTTGGCACAACTCGTATCTTCTAACTTCAAGAAGTCTTCATGCAAAAGATGCTCTGAAGGCAAGTCTGCTAAAATGCTGGAAGCATTCGCAGTCCACTTTCGCATAGTAAAACCTGCAGAGTCTAAAGCCGAGATAAGCTCATTTCTAGCTTTAATTGCGCTTTCAACATCATGAGCTCCAGCTAGAGCATCATCGACATATGTGAAATGTCGCAAAATTTTTGCAGCGAGAGGATACTGCTGTTGAACATCATGTGCTAATTGCAGCATGGTTCTAATTGCTAGATATGGAGCACAATTGAGGCCAAAGGTGACTGTTTTAAGTTCATAATCCTGCATCGACTCATCAGGTGAACTTCTAAACAGAATTCGTTGGAAAGCAGAATGTTTTTGGTCGACCAGAATCTGGCGGTACATCTGCTGAATGTCGCCATTAAAGACATATTTGAAAAACCGCCATTTCAACACCAGAAGCGTCAAGTCAGCTTGAAGAACTGGACCTGCGTGCAGCACATCGTTCAAACTGACCCCATTTGAAGTGGGACTTGACGCGTTGAATACTACCCGAACTTTTGTTGTAGTACTCTCTGGTTTTATTACTGCATGATGCGGTAAATAATAATGAGATGGTGATCTTTCAAATTTTGGAGCTGGGATTTTTTCCATATGACCCAATTTGAGGTAATCATTCACCACTTCTTCATACTGCGTCTTTAAAGCTGGATTTTTGTTCAATCGAGCTTCACTTCTAGCCCATTGCTTGAAGGCTATGCCTCGAGAAAATCCAAGATTAATATCATCTGGGAATCCACTTTTGAATGGTAAGGTAACTATATATCGACCTTTGCTATCGCGTTTTGTAGTTTTCTGATAGTTTTCCCCACAAAACTTATCAGACTGGGATAAAAATTGTTTTTTAGGTAGTTCCTCCAACTCCCAAAAACGTGCGATCTGTTGATCGATCGCAACTTCACTATAATGGCTCAAACAAGTTGTAAAACTAGATATTTCGGTACAAAGCATAGGGCCTGTGAATATCCAGCCGAAAACTGTTTCTTGAGCCAGAAGTGAACCAAGAAGGTTTCGTTGAATGCCATCGAGAATTATGGCAGGGTACAAATCGCCACCGATAAGTAAATCAACTTGATCGCTTCTGAAAAAGTGCGGATCTGCCAGTTGTAAGTCAGGCAAACTCTTACACAACGAAGGATCAATGTAGCATGACGGCAGATTTCCAGTTAAGCGAGACAGCACAAAAGCTGTAGCTTCTACTTGAAATTGCCTATTTCTAGGCGAACTGAGAATTATATCGCAAGCTTTTGTCACTTGCGCTGAAACTGCGTTATTAAGCCCCGAAACTTGAGCGCTTATGGCTCTTGTGGGTAACTTCAATAGCTTCTGCAATCTTTCAGATACGAACGTACCTTCAGAGCCAGAGTCTATAAGAGCTCTAGTTGTGTACGCTGATCCTAGGTGACATACGGTCACCATTGCTGTACCAAGCAATACGTGCCTGGTAGTGGTAGCGAAGCATGATTGAACATCATTGCTAGTGGACTGTATTTGTGTAGAATGCGTTAGAGTGTTAGAGCCCGGGGGATTGGGTCGAGAGCTCGACCTACTTGAGTCAACACTCGAAGCAGGTGATTGAGTTGGAGTCGAGTCTCGATGCAAGAGAGTATTGTGACGTTGTTTGCACATTACACAAGTATATTGACTCTTGCACTCTTTCACCTCATGAGAATGAGATAAGCAATTGATGCAAAATTTGTGTTTGCGAACAATTGATAAGCGATTGCTTATATCCATTCGAAGAAAACGAGGACAGAAGCGCAATGCATGCTGTTCTGTATTGCACAGCTTGCAATTAGCAGAAGTAATTTTAATTTGGTAATTATTTACCTTTTTTCCAGATGAATTGCTCTGGTTTGTTTTCGAGTTGGAGGAGGACGAATTGAGGTTCTGTCGTGGTATTGCGCTACAAGAGCTGCGAATATCAGACACGGTTTCAAGAGTTTGAAACCGACTTGTGAGGAAATTGTCGAGATCTGTCCATTTCGGAATATCATTTTTATTTGAAATGGATTGCTCCCATAAGGAGAGCGTGATCTCTGGCAATCTTGTCGAGCATTGGTAGACAAAGATTGCGTCCCAGTTGCTGATGTCAATGTTGTGCATTTTTAGAGCAAAAATACAACCATTGATATCTCTCTGGAGTTTTTTGAGTTCTGTGCCAGATTCTTTTGGCACATGTGGTAAATTGAATAAAATTTTTAATTGGCTGTTGACCATGATACGCTTATTTTCGTATCGGTCAGACAAATCTTGCCAAGCTTTAGCAAAACCATCATTGGTTAAAGGAGATTTTCTCACAATCTCTTTTGCTTCACCACGTGTTTTTTGGTTTAAGTGGAAAAGTTTTTCCACTGAAGTTAGCCGCGAATTCATTATATATATGGCCGTAAACATGTCCCTAAAGGACGGCCATGAGAGGTAATCACTATTGAAAACCTCAGTATCGCAAGGTGGCACAGGCATGCTGTGACCAATGACCGGCGCCGGCTCAGAAGCAATGGTTTGCTTCGAGGGCTTATTCTGAGAAAACTCAGAAATTCTTCCTGCTACCCTAATGTATGATTGGTAGCAGCTGCGATACTTCTTTTTAATTGATTCAACTTCTGAATCATCGTCATTTATTGCTTTCTCCAAGCAAGCATCGTAAGCAGCTTTGACTTTTCTCCACTGGGCTTTTAGCTCTTCATTTTGAGCCTCCAGGGAGAAAACGTCGTGAGTATCCACGGCATTAAAATCCGTTTCAAACTCTACCAGCGCATCAGACAGACGAATAAATGTTTTCAAAGTTGACATTTTGTGTCTATGTCTTGTTAAAATTTTTATTTATTTTTTTTTTTTTAAATGTAAAAAAAAACAATGACAAAAAATTCGCAAATTTTTATAAGAGGATGTGAACAACCACAACAAAGGAAACTGCTATAAAAAATAAGCAAAAAAATGTATAAAATTATTATTTAAATGTATATAAAAAAACAATGTAAAAAAAATTCACCAATTTTTATATACAAAAATGTGAACAACAAATATCAGGAAACTGCTATAAAAAAATTAGCAAAAAACGGTATAATATATCGATTTAATTAAATATATACAAAAATATATTGCACCGTTAAAATAAATTTTTATTATAATTATTTTCTTGTTGCAGAAAATTATTAAAATAATAATTAGTAAAAATTAAAAAAATAGTAAAATAAATTTTTTTCTTTTTCTTTTTTTATAGTGTATTAAATTATTATTTATATGTAATTTTTTTTCTTTTCAATAAATTGTGCTTGCTAGATATTGTATTTTGCCCACAGTGCAATTTTCCTATGAAAATAGACCAAGTCAATTTTGCTTGCAAATTGATCCCTTGGTCCCACTGTGCGGCTTATTTACTCTCTCAACTACAAGTATATGCAGCCAGCTAAAGAGCTGTTCATCAAGCGCAGCAGGCACAAAGAACTAAGATATAAGGAAGTGATGTTATTGCACAAAAGTGTGGTATTTTTCTTATTCGTGTTGGTTGACACAAATACATAAACATTCACTAAGGGCCGTATTCAGTTACGTCGAAAAAAAAGGCTCAAAGTGTGCTTGTTAGAATTACATATAAAACCGGTGTTTAGAGTAATACGTTATTAGTAAAAGTTTGACCTATATTCGTATTCATAACAATATCTTATTCATAAAAATTCTTACTCATGTACCGTATTCATAAAAATATAGTGATTTTTCGTTTAATAACGTTTAAGAATAATGTTTTTAATTCTTTCTCTGTTCTTCTCACTGATTTTCTGTTCTCTGCGATTTATTTTTCAAAACAGCTGATTTTGACAATGTGTCGATCATGACGTAGGCAGACATGCGCATGGCATAATCTTGTATTTATTATTTTTGGGTACAGCCTGTCGTAGGATGGGATTTTTACTAATATTCATATAAAACGCATGAAAAAATAAATGAAAAATTTTGTTTTTACACATTTTGAAATGTATAGTTTTATACAATTTTTGACGAATAGTCAGTTTAAGGTCCCGAATATGCGGAAATCTGAAAAGAAATGAATAAAATGTATTACATCTGATTAACTATGCTGAACACAGAAGCGCCCCAAAAATGTATTCAGCTGTGAAAAACTGATGCGCCCCTGAAGCATTTTGACAGATGTGGGTGCACCATTGTGAGTGCAAATTGGTGCGAAATCAACTGGCTCTAATTTGCATTTTAGCAAATTCTAACCACACAACGCATGTTATTATTATTTTCTGTCATATTTTTCTTTAAAATTACATAGTTTTCAGCAGTGAAAAACGCTTTTAATTTAATTATTTCACTGCACAAACTTTCAATTATATTCAAGTGAACTCAGAAATGTCAAAAAACACTCTCTATCTAGCTCGCTCAATTCAGAAATCATACCACAGTTCATGTACACTGTGTGTGTGGCTAACACCATTTCCTTATATTTTATTTCTTTGAGCAGGCACGAGATCAGAGATAATGAGATTGGAAACTTCGGCAAAAAAGAGATAGCCGTATGCTAAAATGCAGTCAATACTAATGCAAATATTATAAATGTGTTAGTAAAATTTCATGACAAACTCACCCCTCGCGATGGATTCTCTATGAATTCACCCCTCAGGATGGACATGCGCGCTGGTGAATATCTCACTTTCGACAGCTAAGCCACCAGTGTACACATAGGGAAAAACTAACTTACAATTTTTTTTCAAACAAATTCATGCATTTAAAAATTGGACCTGAGTTTTCAAAACAAAGACATAGCTGTTCTTGAAAGAAATTGATTTATGTTTTTCTGCTAACAACAGCACTTGTAAATAGAACAAGTGTTAGTATTTTAAATTAAATTTTTTTCTATCAAAAATATTTTTGTGTGTTATCAAAGCAACTGCATAAATTAAATTGACAAAACTGACATTTCTATATTAACAAAAGTTCTTTATCGACTATTATTAACAATATTCTCGCTCAACCAAAAACAATTTTCTTTTAAATATGCAAGACTTTTTAGGTTGTAGGACCTATTTTTGACAAACATGAGGTGAACTCACATACACAATACGTGATTGCATAAAAAATTGGAGAAGAAGCATTTTTAGCTGTCAAAATCAACAGAATTCACAATAGAAACGAAGTTTCCCATCTCATTATCTCTGACGAGATGCAGTCTAAGCTTTGAACGCAAACAATTAATTGAGCGCGTGAGAGAGTAAATAATTCTAAAACACAATTTGGGGTTGCTATCATGGTATAATAATACATGGTAGCATTGACAACTGCTTATTTTCTCTTCAACAGGAAAATATAAATTGTCAAAAACAGCTTTTTGTGGAAATACATCAGCAGCTGCTGTGGTTGTTGTTTTTTTTCACTTCAACTTTTTCAACATTGCTTGTGTTTTCAATGGCGGATTGTGAACGCTCTCTTTTTGAGTATATTTTTTGACAGTATATGATTTCCCAAGCAACTGACAATGCTACCATGTATTATTATACCATGGGTTGCTATTAGCAAGCACAAAGCGCGGCTTTGGCGTCGATCGCTACGGACACCGCACAAAGAGGAATGCAAAAATTAACGAGCAAGAGTGCAGAAAGCCTGCTGAGACTCTTGATCGGTACAATTTTTGCCTATTTTCGGCTCCAAAAAAATCAATACAGCTCGGTGTATTGGTATTTTTGTTTTTGTAACTTTTACAAAAAAACGCAATTAGACTTTTTGAAAGTCAAGCGTGAGCACAAAAAACCCTTTTTTTTTTTTGAAGAAAATAATGTCGAACGAAAAATAATTCTCCGCAAGTATCAAGTTCAAGAAACTTTGTATATAATACAATATATATAAAATCAGTTTTACCGCCAATTTTGTTTGGCAAAATTTGGCAAAACAAATATATATATATACTATGTATATATCTATATACAATTTTCTAAACTAGAACCTGCACTTTAAGAATTAACCGAACCGAACCGCGTGAATTTGGCGAATTATGTGAATTTCTTATAAAAAAAACGTCACTATTTCTCTTTTATTAGTATAATAAATGAAATTTAATGCGAAAAATATATATGTATGTATATATATATATCAATATAATCAAAAAATATAAGTAGAATAAAAAAACTCACCTGATTTTTCCTTTTCTTTTTTTTTTTAAAAAATTGATGGTTGTTGTTGTTGTTGGTGTTGTTGTGGTTGATGCCGCTGGTGTTGTTGTTGCTGCAGTTGTTGTTGATGCTGCAGTTGTTGTTGTTGGCTATGCTGTTTTTTTTTTTTTTTTTTTTTGCTGCTGCAAAGGCACACAATCTTTTTGTTTATTTTTTTTTTTTAACTTTTTCTTTTTCAAGAAAACTTTTTTTTTCACAGCACAGTATTTGCACAGCACTTTGTTCTGTTTTTTTTTTGTTTATAAATATTGTTTTTTAATTTTTCCACAATCGCGGTTTATTTTTATTTAAAATATCCGGTTCGCGATGGACCATGTAACTCTTCGATATCGAGGGGGGAAAGCTAACTTTTTAAATTAGAGAAAAAGTTCTAAAATAAACGAGAGTAAAAGACGCGGCGCTTCAACTTAAATGACCGAGGTCAGTTTTATTAGTGCCAAACTTAAAACTAACAAAGTTTTATAAGAGCAGCGAGAAGCGCTGCCCAAAAGAAAAATGTAACTACATATACCAGCAATACAGCATTGCAGACGCACACTACCGCGCCAGCACCGGGAAACCGCCAGTGGCGTTAACAGGATTTTAGTGAAATTTTATGAGTAAATTAAATTTGGAAAATATGTTGGCAGTCGTTTAAAAGATGCCCTTATGGGCTATATAATAACTTAATAAAAAAGCTATTTCAATGAAAATTCATATTGGAATTATTGACATTGATATTGATATTTTGTAAGGAAAGGTAAACAAATTCTTAAATTCAACGTTAAAATTAAAAAATGTATTGCCAAATATATTGAAAAAATACCTAAAGGTGTGTGACACATAAAATTTTGTTTTTAAAATTGGGCTCAGTTACTTCGCGGTTAAAAAACTTAAGAACGAAGTATATTCTGACCCTTATAAAAAAAGCTAAAAGAATATTTCTGTCACAATTGTCACAACAGATGTATGGCTGTATATCTTGCATATGTGAAAACAAGAATTGACTAAGTCCAATCCTATGGCAATGTCTCAAATAATTGACAAAATTTGTCATCTAAATTTTTAATATATAAAATAAAATCCTCCGGAGGTTTAATAAGCTTAAATTTTTTGCATTGCTTTTCTATTGTGAAGAGAAATTCATCCGATATGATTTCTTCTCCAAAATATGGCAATGGATTCAGGCAATTGTGTTGCTTAAACACACACGTCGGCGAACGCATTTTTCTTTAAGAATTCGGTTTCATTAATGTCAATATCAATTTGTACTTTTTGAATAAATGAATGTTCTGGTCTTGGTAAACTTTGAAAATCTTGCCAAGACTGATCTAAAATCAAGCTGTCGTTACAAACACTTTGCAGAACATCATTTATTGGTAACGTTGGCACAATATTTAAGTCAGTTGAAGGCTCGTAATTCCCTTTGACGACTAAATCAATAAATTGCAAGCCCAGCGTTTTTGGAATAAGCAGGTAAACATATGAGGTGTCACCCTTGAACAATTTCCACCATCTCTTCTTATGTGACCGAAAAAATGTTCCAGCTCATCTTGGCACAGTCTTCTGGTCATTATGCTAGAAAACCCTTTACTGTGCAGGAAATTCCATAGCTGCCTCAAACTGCTTATATTTAAAAGCCAACCTTTTATAAATGAAAAGCCATTTTTTATATCAGCGCCAGATGTGTCCTGAATTTTCATTGAGCTGAGAAGATATTTAGCTTTTTTAAGAAAGTTTAACTGTTCCTGGGATTGGGAATAAACCTTTTTTGAGGGAAAAATAACATCTGCACTGCAGCTGTTGAAAATATTAAATAAGTTGTCAAAGAAAAGGATATATTCCACAGTATTCGGCGTAGTTGGGGCTTTTGAAATATCTATAACACCTGAGCTATATAAAGCATTCATCCCAGAAGCAACAGTATTACTCAAAATTTGAGCAGCTAAACGGACGTTCATTTTTTGGAAATTATTGGGTGAAATGTGTGCTGGCGTAAGTTTAGGAGCACATCTAATTGGCAATTTGGAATCAACATTGTAAAAGTGCACAATGTCGTTCCGCCTTACAGGCACATCATTAAAAGTAATAATATTCTTAGAATTTTCTAAGCAATTACGACTACTTTTCAATAAATGAGGAGAGCCATGAAAAAAAAACACTCTCTTATCATTCACGGTAAAAAAAGGTTGTTCCTCTGTTACTCCTACAATTTTTGCAAAATTTTGAAAATTTGACCCTTGGTCACAAACAAAATGACAAGGATGTAAGCTTATGGTTTGAAGTTGAGCTATAGCTTCAAAAACATATTTTTTAATAACATCACCTTTGCAAGCCCCATGCAAAAGAAAATACGCAAATGGTTGTTTCCACGACAATCCACCAATGCCTTGGACCATTAACGTCATAACACTATTGGACGTTCTAGACGTACGATTCTCATTTCCGTAGTCTTCGAGCCCTATAATAATGTCCTTAAGCCTATCATACTGTAGGTGAACTTTTAAGGACATTTCATCACATGAAATTGAAACAAATCTTTGTTCTTCAGAGAAGCCTCGGCTTCTTAGCTCCAATGATTTGAGACTGCTGTAGGAGCAGCCTGGAGATTTTGGCCAAGAAGATACAAACTCGTGAAGAGTTTTTTCTTCAGGCCAATTCAAAGATTTTTTTAAATACCGGTATGCTAAAGGTGATAAAAAATATACACCTAACGCTACAGTTTTAAGATGGTCGTCATATCTGCGTCCATTTGGATGTCGACAATTGTTCTTTAAACTATTGAGCACACATATTCTCAACTTTGTGGGCAAATTTCCACAAAGCTCTTCAAAGCGTTGCTGCACATCACTTTCCGTGATAGTGGCAACTTCCTTATTGCGATTCAATTCTGCTAACAAACCCTCTTTTTCCATTTTTAAATTTTTGATTTCACTATCTTTAACTTTTAATTGCCCATCTTTAATTTTAATCGCGTTTTTTTTAATTTCATTTTCGGTATAAATTAGTTGAAGTTTACTTGTCTTAACATTTAATTCATTACCTTTAATTTGTATTCCATTTTCTTTAAATTCTAATTTTCGTTTTAAATTTCTAATTTCTTCAAGTAATTTAATTTTTCTTGGAGTCATCGCGCTTAAACTTTCCTCAGTTTGAATTTGTCGGCCAACAACCGCCATTAAAGAATTGTTGTTATATTCCACCGGCACTGCCAGCACTGCCGGTGGATTTTCATTAACAATTGAAAATGGTTCAACTGAGTCTAAAAATAATGGAAAAAGAGGTTTGCGTAGGGTAGATGAACTACTATGCGAAGGTGGTAAAGATTTAAAAACTGTAGAAGTAACCTGAGGGATAAAACTTAAACGACTACCATTTATTTCTACTCCCGAATCCCCTTCTGCTAAAGATAATTCTAAAAATAAATTAGCATCCGGGATAGCATTCCTATAAAGGCGACTGTATCCGCGCATTTTTTGGGAAAAATGCTTATGACAGGCAAACAAACGTATTCGCCTGTCATTCACGCTGGGATCATTCACGCCTAGAAGCCTGAGCCATTCCTTTCTTCTATGAGTAGAAAAAGAGAAGAAACACAAGCAAAAGAGAAAACATGCTTTAAAAACTTATATTATTATTAAAGCTAAATAAATAAATATATATCAATACATATATATAATGCATTATAAAAGCAATATAAGATAATGAAAACATATAAAAGAAAATAATTGTTAAAGAATAATGTTAATTTGCAGATAAGCAATATTAATAAAAAAAACTAAAGCAAAAATTAATGAAAAAACAAATTGAAAGTACATAAATTTAAAATTTTAAATAATAACAAATCACTTTTCTTGTGAAATCAGGTAAGCAGGATAATAAATAAATACTAAATAATTTAAAAACTAAAAAAAAATTTGAAATACTGCAGTCAGTATTAAAATAAATCACCATTTATCAAAATGACACCAATAATGACCAATTCTTCCATGTTCAACGTCAGTGCATCCAGTTGGTTTCAAGTAACTGTAAAACGTTAATTTGATAATTTTTTATCATAATATGGCCATGAATTCTGTGACGACCTGTTATAACATCATTTTTGTAGCGAACATCTAAACGCAATACCTATGTGGCTGTATGTTATAAAAAAACAATGAAATCGTATCAAAAAACAAAAAAAAAATAATCCAATACGCTCCTTTTTGTGCGTAAAACATAAGAATAAATAAAAAATATCTGAAAAATGTATAAAAGGGAAATACGAATGCCAAAGATGTGGTATTTCTAATTGAATAATTAAATATTATTTAACCCGGAAAAATGTTTTGTTCAAACCGAATTTACATAAAAGTGAGAACTTCTTCTAACTTTAGTACTGAAGAGGAAACGAAAAAGCTTAAAAACTTCGAAAACTGTATTTTTTCTTCAAATGGCGTAAATTTTATCAATAACTGTAAAAAAGAAAATACAATTTTTACATTTACCTCATTTCGATTATTTTTATAATAGTTTCAAATTTATTTTCTTTTTTTCAAGTTTTTATATTAACAAACTATATACTAACATGTATATATATATATATATATACAGATATATACATCAGTATGCAGTAAAATGAAAATAAATATTATTGAAAAGCAATATATGATTCCTTATACGAATTTAAAAAGTTTATAATTTTTCCCTCAGTGTATGCAGTGGTAGGTTACCGCCAATACGCAGCCGTTACAAAAATGAAACGTTGTTGTTGCGCCACATATTAGCGGCAAAATCTCAAAGATAACTTAAAATAAAAATTACTAATGTCCTTGCATTATATACAATAAGAATAACACTTTACAACATTCTAAATTCACTTACCTCTCAAAACTCTCCGGATTATTTCCATCTGGAAATTTAAAAAAAGGTCCACCCTCTGAGCATCCACGAATGCATTTCCTTTTTTCCATGTTTCACTATAAATGCTAAATTAATTTTAAATGCTCAAGTTAATTTTAAAATTGCTTAAGTCTTGATAAAAACTATTAAATTTCTATTTAGAAAACGTTAAGCACAAAATAACATATGGTGTTTTCAATTGTTTTCTTATTAGAGTGGTAAGTTTAGCTGATGACAGTGAGATTTTCACCAGCGCTCATATCCATCCAGAGGGGTGAATTCATCGAGAATCCATCGAGAGGGGTGAGTTTGTCATGAAATTTAACTAACACATTTATAACATTTGCATTAGTATTGACTGCATTTTGGCATACGACTATCTCTTTTTTGCCGAAGTTTCCAATCTCTTTATCTCTGGTCATCATGGCTCAGTGTTGCCACAAAAATATTTCAAAATTACACAAAGCTCCCTGAAAATTACACAATTCTAATCAAATTACACAAACTTTTTTATTTTGTTTTTTATTTTTTTTTTTTTTTTATTTTCTTATTAAAAGAATAATAGCAAAACAATAAAAAACAAATGATTTCATGAACAATTCAAGAATTAAAAATAACAATGCATTAAGAGTTTATAAAAATATCTCGGATTACACATACCTACAAAAAAGGATAGAAATTATTTCCAATTTAGTTTATACATATCAGCCTCTGGCTCAAAAAATTCTCCTCCACTGCTATTTATTCCTTCCTTGACAAAAATTAAGGAAGCTATTGTATCAGTGCTAAGTCTATTTCTTTTGTCAGTCTTACAATTCTTTAATGTACTAAATATTCGTTCCACTGAAACGTTGGAAAATGGAAGTATTAAAAGGAATCTTATGACGACCCTAAGATTAGGAAATAGTTCCTCTCCAATAGGATTTTTTAGACTAAAAACTTTCTTCCAATAAGATTCAGCACAGGTTTGTGATTCCAAATCTAATGACTTGTAATCCAAAAAAGCGTGTTCCCGCCACTCTTGGTCCAAATCTTGCAAACTTATAGATAAAAATCTAAACCTATTAGCAAATATTTTTAGCGATTTGATTTTGAATGATTGTGCAAAATCCGGTATCACAATATCTAAAATCTTGTATACATCATCAGAAAAATCAAAACGTTTTTTTATTTGGTGAACAACTTCAATATAAAAGTTTCGACATGTATTGATAATTTCATTACGGTCATTTAAAGATATTTCTCCAAGACTTTCTTGAGCTAAAATACCTTATCTTCAAAGTATATCTTTTCTCTACAATCTAATGTCCATATATTATTTTCTTTTATATATTTTGCTTTAATATAATTTGATAAAACGGTTTGTAAAATTTTAGTAACGCTAGATTTCAATTTATACAGTAATGGTCGTTCTGACTGAAAAAGAATGTTAAAATCCGTAAGAATGCTAAGGGCATATGACATAAATTGTAAATAAATTTTCGTAGCCTCATCATCTAAATATTTAAGCATAATTTCCGTAATTTTAGAAGGATCTTCAAAAACTTCTAGTCGCATATAAGACTGTAATACTTCATACTGTTCCAAAACCCTATCAACACATGATTTTATAGAAAGCCATCTAGTTATACATGGACTTAGAATTTTATGAACTTCTATAGAAAAATACTGCTGAAACTCCTTTAATTTTTGCTGTCGTGTGTAGCTTCTTGTAAAATGTGACCCAAGATTTCTTAAGAGATCCTCTATGTGAATCGGAAGTTCGAGACAAGCTTTCGATGCCACAAGATGAATTAAATGACATGAACATTTTACTGCCACAAAATCTTGCTTCTCCTTCTTAAGCAACGTAGCCAATGAATTATATTGTCCAAACATGACATTTGGAGTATCTGCTGCAAGCCCAACTAGATTTTCAAATGGAATATTTTTTTCAGCTATGGTTTCCTTGAGTAGTGCATATATTTGGGATGCAGAACCCGAAGAACATTCTTTCATATCAAAGAAACTAGTTTTTACTGAATTTGTCTCTTCATCAAAAAATATTGTTGCAAGAGCACACTGTTTTATGTTGCTTGTATGAGTGGTTTCGTCCAAGACAATGCAAAAATAAGTCTGTTTTAATTTGTTATATAACTTGCTGGCAAAAGTTTTCCCTAATATATTTTTCATTATACCGGTCGCTTTAGTACGGTGTAAGGCCAAGCCCTTCACTGTCTCAGAATCTCGGATCGACTGCTTCAACGTAGGGATCAGACTATCCATAAGATTAAATGATAAATTATTAACAGCCAAAAGACCTACTAGTTTAAGTTCGGCTCGCTCCTTCTCTATTCTTGGCTTTTTCATGGCAGCTGCAATAAGTCGAGTGTTGGAAATTGCCTTCAGGTTTCCGATATGTCTGCTGGTAGTAGGCGGTCTAACGTGGCTTTATGCGGAACCATAATTAGGTTGCAAAGCTTGCAGAACGCCATTTCCTGATCGTTTTGAAGCTTCTTCTGCAACCACTTACTGAACTTCGGGCATCCTAACCACAAATTGTTGAACTTGTAATATCCTGATTTTTTCAGCGACGACGCCTCCCCCGTTTTGTTTTTCTTGAAAATATTTAATAATATTAGCAATTATCTTACAAAATATAGAAAAAATAACTTACATCAAAACATTCTTTAATGCTTTCAGCCATATTTTACAAAATTTCGCAGTACGTTCCAATTTTTTGACTTTGAGAGAAAATAACTGTTTGAGAAAAGGTGAATTACACATCCAAAGTAAACGTACAATTCACAATTGAATAATATTATTAAAAAGATGGAAAAACTGTGGCTAAGGCACATTCACAATTATCTTTCATTTCATAGCAGAGCTGCCATTTATTCTCGTTCAACTACAAAATTACACAAAAATTACACAAAATGCTCACAGTACATTGACAGTACAATCGTTTCGAAATTACACACGTTTTGTGTAATTACACAGAAAGTGGCAACACTGTCATGGCTGAAAGTAAGAGGAGAAAACTTCTCTTTAAGTTCAACAAAAATTGCTCTTTTAAACAAAGAGTTCTTATATTTGCAACATCAAATACCAAGGGAGTTTTGTAGGAAGCCAAGGAGCTTAAAAGAAATAGATCGGTTCAAAGCCACTGAATTCCGCCAGTTTCTTTTATATACCGGATCATTCGTTTTAAAGGATATTTTGGACGAAAAAATGTATGTTCATTTCCTTAATTTGAGTTTGGGTATGAGAATTTTATTGGATTTAGAAAAATGTTATGCTAGCAACGAATATGCCAATGAGCTGCTTTGTGAGTTTGTAAAAGAAACTAAAAATATATACAGTGATTCTCTACTAACGATTAATTTTCATTTCTTGACTCATTTGGCTGCTGAAGCAAAGAATTTTGGTCCACTCGACACAATAAGTTGCTTTAAATTTGAAAATTACCTTGGTAAATTAAAAAAGTTTGTTAAAAAAAAATCACATAGCAACTCAAATATACAACAGACTTGTTGAAGAGAGTATTCATATGTCTAGCTACTCTAAAACTTTATCTGTTCCACATGAAGGCAAATTGACAAATGGGTGTTTAAGTTTTGTCAAAACAAATAGTTACTATTTCTCAAAAAAATATCCAGACAATTACTATTATGTAAAAAGTGATATATTTCAAATAAAATATATTAAGCTTTGTTCTAACGATAAACCAAAATTGTATAGCTGTCAAGTTCTGCATCTTGGCGATTTGTTTGAATATCCATTTAAGTCAGCAGCACTGAAAATAATGTGCACTTCCAATCTTCAGTACTCCGACAATTACTATTGCCATGATTTATACGAAATATCGCAAAAGGCAATTCTTCTCTCTAATTTCTCAAGCCAAATCAACGCATTTTTCCCAATTATTCATCATGACGAGCAATACCAATTCTAATGAAGCAGTTACAATTATCTGCGGTGAAGTTGATATCACCGACGAAGCCGTAAAAAGTGGGTAAATTACTACAACAAGTAGTACCTGCAGCGTTCTTAAGTTAAAAGTTATCCTTACCTAATATAAATCTTTTTTGTTTTCAGAAATTTCTCTAGCTGTTACCTAATCGTTAGAACCAATTTTTTTAAGATTAACATCAGAAATACTCTCCTTAAAAGATGAAGTTAAGCAGCTCAAACAAAAGGATGCAACACCTATTGTACTACCACAGAATGCATTTAGAATCGATGAAGACTTTGATAAATTTGAAAACCATCATGAAAAGAGGATTCAACTGCTATGATGACTCTGGTATAAATAATTTGTATGATTTATATTAATACTGGAATTAACAAATTTGTATGTATTTGCAGGAAAAACATTTTTTGTCTATTTCCAATAATTCTGGTCGCTTCGTAAAGAACTGCTGGCGCACAATTTTTACAGACTCATTAGCTGAAAAATATTCCTGGAAGGGGACAGCTAACAAGAAGAGCGTCCAAAATTTAAATACACTGCTGGCTATAAAACGTAAGGGATAAAAGAAAATAAACAAATAACCAAATTCCGAAGACTAAAGATTATGTTTTTTATTTCATTTTAGATGCTACCATCAAACGTGGACTCGACGAGGGGCATTTTGCACAAGAATCTAAAGCCTTCTTCCAGTTTGCTAAAAATAGGCAAAAACAAATAGAAGAATACAAAAGCAAGGCAGCGAAGCACGATGGCTACATTTTAATATAGTGTTAATTTTTTTCATTTATTTATTCCATCACTTTTTTATAACTAGTTACATTACCAACATTCTTTTAAATAAAGATGCATGCAATTGCACATTTATTACAAACTTCTGATTTCCTTTATTATGCAATGAATTACAACATTTATTGTATAATTGTGATTCAGGCTTGGAAAATATTTGGAAATATTTACAATTGTAAACTTTTTACAAACTTTTCAACTTCTTTATTATGCAATACATTATCATATTTATTTCCAAATATTTTCCAAACATGAATAACAATTATACAATCAGGGATCCCTTTTGCTTATTCGAAATTTGTAAACAAATGTGTTACAATGCTTGCGGTAAAGTTTTTCCAAATGTTATGTTTACTGATGTAAGTTTGTTGTAAATTTAATGTAAATTAATTTTGTTTGTTGGGATTGTGTTGTCCGCTCTCATTATTTTTATTATAAAAAAAAGTACTATTGTATTGTGATTTTATTTTAATACTTAATTTTTCATGCCTCTCATTTATAAACAAACATTTTCAATAATTTTTTGACATTTTCTTTGTTTTTGATGTATTTTGAAATAATTTGATATATTATTTTTAACAAAACTTGTGCCCGTTAAAAAAAAAATATTTAAAAATGATTAATCGAGACTTTATTTAAGTTTTCAGCCATTTTAAAAATTGTCTCAGTTATGAAGGATTTTAAAAAAATGTTTTAATCCCATTGAACGTTTATGAATAATGTACGATTATTATGAAAATTGCTCGCTAAAAAATAGTTATCTATAACTTTTATTCATTTTAAAAAAATAAATAGCTTCTTATGATCAAATTGTGTTGTGCGTGTTATTAAGTTTGTACACAATTGACCGAGAACCGGACCTACATGTTTAACGCCGACTCCGAACGGCGATGAACGGAATGTTCTCGTTCTCAAGAAGCTTTACATGGCATTTTGATTACTCTCTGAGGTTTGCCATTGTCTGCAGAGAGGTGGCAGCCGTACAGAAAAATAATTTTAATTCAAATAATTTTCTGTCGCTGCTGGGGTTCGAACCTGGGTCTCCAAAGTTCGTTGACATAGCGGCCACGCACTTTAACCAACTACGCCACGGACGCCACTTTTTAACTTTAATTTTATTTAACTTAAACTTTGCTGTGCATTTGCTGTGCATTACTTACAAAGTAATGCACAGCAACCCATATTCAAATATGCATAAAAAAGTACTTTAAAAAAATACCGCACGAAACCCTGATATCGATTTTTCAAAACAGTTGACTGATAATTTAAAATGAGAAGAAGAACAAGTTTTTAAATTTTGAGAGCCTGCCTTCTCTCCGACCTACCTTATAATTGTATCATGTGTGATGCCTAGGTACTTTTGAGTTATTTGTTGAGAGTTGCCAGATTGTTTGTTTTTGTCTATTATTTTTTTGTTTGGTTTGTTTTTTGAAAACTTTTTATTTATTAAGGAATTGGTGAGATTTGTTGGGAAGTGGTTGTTTTTAAGTATTGTTTTTATCTTTTTTATGTTTTTGTCCAGAAACTGTGTGTCTGCTTATGTAGATATTTTGTTTATTAAGTTGGTCGCCGTATTTATTTTTTGCTGCATTGGTTGCATCGAGTGGAAATTTATAAGTCTACCTGAGCATGTAGTTTTGGTAAACCAGTCAAAAATTATTCCATTATTTTTCCTGTGTAGTTTGACGTCTAAGTATGGTATGTTATAATTTTGTTCAATTTCAGTTGTGAATTGTATGTTTTTGTGTTATACGAAATTATCTTGTTAATTATGATATATAAATAAATAATTTTTTATTTATTTCATGTACAGGGTTGCCCATATTCGACGGACCCATCTGGCAACGCCATAACTTTTGACAGAGATGTCAGATCGCTTAATGACATACCGCGTTTGAAGCGTCAGTCCAAGCAGATTTTTACCATGGAACAATACACGCCACGCGAGCGCTCTGAAATAGTTGAAATTTACATTCAACAGAAGAAGTCAATTGTGAAAACTCAACGTGCTTTTAAAAACTTAAAAAATGTGAGAAGTGCGCCTTCTAAGAACACCATTAAGCGTTTATACGAAAAATTTTCGACTGGTGAGGCTCTTTATAATCCGAAGAGGCCAAATAAAAGTCGACCAAGGCGATCGGCCGAGAATATCGCTGCCGTACGAGCCAGTGTTGAGAGGTCCCCAAGAACATCCCAAAAACGCCGTTCGCAGAAGTTGGGCATGGCTCGGTCCACTTTACAACGGATTATTCGCGTTGATTTGCATTTGTTCCCGTACAAAATTCAATTGACGCAAAGATTGTTGCCTGCGGACAAGCCTCGTCGATTGGAATGGGCCCAAAGAGTCATCGAAATGGCCGAAGATGACGAGCAATTTTGGAACAAAATTATCATGTCCGATGAAGCCCATTTCACATTGAATGGGACCGTAAATAAGCAAAATTGCCGTATTTACGCCACTGAAAATCCTCAGGAGATTCAAGAAGTGCCTCTTCATGACGAAAAAGTCACAGTTTGGTGCGGCGTTAGTGCGAAAACGGTCATTGGGCCGTTTTTCTTCCAAAATGAAAATGGCCATGCTGTTACCATCAACCAGGAGCGTTATCGCGACATGATGACCAATTTTGTGATGCCAATTATTCGTCGAAAGCGTATGAGGCAGTTCTGGTTTCAACAAGACGGCGCTCCACCGCACACAAGTCGCATAACAATCGATTTTCTGAAGAATTTGTTTCCGGGCCGTTTGATGTCGAAAAGTGGTGTTTTGGACTGGCCACCGCGTTCGCCCGATTTGACGCCGCCTGACTTCTTCTTGTGGGGATATTTGAAGTCAAAGGTTTACGTTAACAAGCCAAGGACCGTAGAAGAGCTCAAGGACAACATTCGTGAAGAAATAGCCGCTATTCCGGCCGAAATGTTGGCGAAAACGATGGAAAATGCTGCAAAAAGGGCACAATACGCCATCAACGCCAGAGGCGGCCATTTGAGAGATATCATATTCAAAAATTGATGTAAACAAATCTACTTGGAACAAATTAAATGATTAAGATTGCCAACCGCCAAATTTTTATTTTTTTCTTTGATTTTTTTAACAAAAACATGGGTCCGTCTAATATGGGCAACCCTGTATATAAAATCAAAGCAAATATGATTAAAAGTATTAGCTTTACAAGTAAACCAAAATTTATATTTATACCCCCACGTTTAAAAAACATAAACGGGGAATTTTTGGCCGTTTGTAATGCCCATAAGGAGGCGTGGTAGATATAGAAAAGTATATATATTCTTGATCAGCATCACCACCCGAGTCGATTGTTCCGTTTGTGTTGTTCCGCCATGTCCGTTTGTGTTTCCGTCTGCCTGTGATCACGATTATAGCCGTAAAGATAAAATAACCTTAAATTTAAATTCCCTAATTACTTATTTTTTAACCCTTAGAACAGATAAAAAGAAATTACAATATTAAATTGAAAAATATTTACTTACTTTCACAAATATCGATATTAATTTATTAAAGTTTTTATCTAGGTATTGACAAAATATATTGCAATATAATAAAAAAAAAGTTTTCATACTTCATTTATTATTTATTTAAATAAGTTTTTAAGTAATTACATGTTAATAGAAATAATTTTCTTTGATAAATGATCCGTGAAAATATTTTTTAAGATAAATATCTCTCGGAATATGTAAAATTTCTTAAAAATAAATACGCTGCTCAAGAACCTCAAGGAACCTCAAGAACGAAGTCTTCAAAAAGAAGTTCTACTTCATCATCCGATATTTCATTCACGTCCGAGGGACCCTCACTTATTTCGTTGACCTGCACCGGTGCTCCATTACGTATAAAATCATCTTCATCTAGCCATAGCGGCTCCTCAGCACCTGTAGTTGATGATACATGCCAACTTTGCACAGGCTGGTACCAAGCTTCACGTTGTCGTTGACGCTGTTGTTGAAGCTGTATTTGACGGATATATTTCCACTGGTAGTTATTCTCCATATTTTCTAAAAAAAAGGGCGATAAAAATAAATTTAATAAAAAATTAGTAACCCCTACTGAACGTTATTGGACAAAACATTCTTTAAAAATTATTTTTTACTTACCACAAAAGAAATCTTTTTCTAGCTGTTTTATTTTTTCAACTTGTTAACGAATCCGATTGGACGTTTTGAACACTATTATAACAACTAATATAGAACATGTAAAACAACAGAGTATTTATACAAAAGAATGCTTATCCACAGGCCAAAAAATCCCAGTAGCTTCATAATAATGCTCACCCACAGGCCAAAAATTCCAATAGCTTCACAATAAAACTTTTCCATATTTTAATAGAAAACCTCTTCTGGTAAAAAATTCCGTAGAAATTCTTACAAGAAAAAAAAACCATAACCTGTCCCAAAAGTATAGGAAACAGATATCAGAAACAGAAAATACAGGTAGCTCATACATACATCCCATAAAATTTTCAAACATATCTACTTAAAAAACGAAAATCGAACACATGAAAAAAACAACCCTTGTAAAAAGCTCGTTAAAGAAAAGATGTCTGGTGAAAGTAAACCGCAATATAAAAAAACCGCAAGAATTTTGTAAGCATATCCAGTTAGAAAACGACCATGAAATGCAACCTCATTAAAACTCGTTAAGAAACAGACATCTGACAAAAAAATAACACATAAAAAATAACCCACAATAAAAACAAAAAACTAAAAGTCAGTAACTTTTTTAAATTTTTTGTAGAGGTTTTTGACCATTAATTTATAATTGCAATTTTAAAATAATAAAAAATAAAAATTCAATTTTTTCCCGACGTTTCGTCACTTTCTTGGCAACATCTTCAGGGGAGATATTTTATTTATTTCTAAAAACACAATAATCAACTATTTTTCAAAAACAATTAAAAAAAACCTACTTTACATTTGTGGATACATTAGTATGAGTAAATTTTTCAATAAATCGTAAATTTAAATAACAATAAATGTTACATTACATAAAACATTTAAAACAGAAAATTTTTGAACACGTAATTTAAAATTAACTAATCATAGCCTATACGTCCATTGCTACTGCATAGTTGTTGTTTATATTGTCTGTGTCTTCTTTGAAATTTATCGCTTTTTCCCCTTTTTGTTGTATTCTTAAGCTTTCTAATGTCATTCTTCTTTTTGTTTTGTTTTCAACGTCTAAGATTCTTAAATAAATAAAAAATAAATAACTGGCCATTTCAGCCCTTGAAAGGACTTTGACCTAGCTTCTTATGATCAATTGTGTTGTGCGTGTTATTAAGTTTGTACACAATTGACCGAGAACCGGACCTACATGCTTAACGCCGACTCCGAACGGCGATGAACGGAATGTTCTCGTTCTCAAGAAGCTTTAACATGGCATTTTGATTACTCTCTGAGGTTTGCCATTGTCTGCAGAGAGGTGGCGGCCGTACAGAAAAATTATTTTAATTCAAATAATTTTCTGTCGCTGCTGGGGTTCGAACCTGGGTCTCCAAGGTTCTTTGACATAGCGGCCACGCACTTTAACCAACTACGCCACGGACGTCTAAGATTCTTACAGCCTCAAAATCAGCTGTGTGGCCTGAAGTCAATATGTGTTGCGCTAGCGCTGTTGTTGTTTTTTTGTTTCTTATGTCTAGCTTGTGTTCTGTCATTCGTATTTTTAGCGCTCTTTTTGTTGTCCCTATGTAAGTTTTTTCACAACTTTCGTGTTCGGAGCCTTTGCATTGTAATTCGTACAAAGAGCATATATTGTAAAGAGGTTTCATGAACTTAACAGATAACTGTTAATGTTAATTATAAGCGGAATATATAAAATATCTTAAAAATAAATATGTAATGATAAAAAAAGTTTATTAATAATTAATTAAGGACATAAAAGAAATTATCAATTATTGAGTGTTTATTACCATTAATAATAATAATAGATAAGAAACGTATACAAGAAACGTATTGATATTTTATTATTTTTCTTTTTTATAAATATATTGATATCTTTGACAAATTTTCTTGTTTTTATTTTCTTTTTTGAAGCGAAGCTTTTTACGCCTCGTTCTGCGATTTGCTAGAGTGAAATCAGAAAAAACGACACTTTTTTCCGATACCTTTTTTCTTAGAATTAATATTGTTTTTTGCTTGCATCAATTGAACCAGAAAATGTTAAATTAAAAATAATTTCTTGCCCACTGCAGGAATTGAACCTACAACTCACAGTTCTATCGTTTGTTGGTATTTTCCTCTAACCATTACGCTACAACCCTTTCTTTCATAACTTCGTTGATTCAGTGATAAACATTAGCTAAAGCTATGTTTCAGCAGATCACTATAATCTATTACTTTAAGAAAGGATTGTGTGTTGGCTATTCTAGGACTGTGTATTGGCTAGCCAACCGACAAAAGTAGCAAAAAAAACAAACTAGAGCAAAGATAACTAAATTTACCGAGCTATGGTTTGAATCTTCGGTTTGTCCATGCGAACTAAAAGACCTAACGAACTAAAAGAACGAACGAACTTAAAGAAATATTCACTAAGGATTGTGTATTAGATGTTGTTTCTACTTCCTACTAAAGGTCGTTATAAATATCGTTAAAAATAAACAACCTGTAAGTTGATTAAATTGTAACAAAATTAATGATTTTTGTATATTTATTCCCTACAACTGAACAGGGGGCTTTAAGGGAGGGCCGAAGAGGGTTAATATATATGATATATATACTTTGTTATTTTAAAGTTTTGAATTTAAAAATTATTTTAATCGAAAAAACGCTATAAAATTATCAAATCTATGAATTTGCGAAAATGCTTCGCTTCTCTCGTGTGTCCAGTGACGCACTTGTGTTTGTTTTTAACTTTTTTAGACATATTTTCCAAATGTGTTAAATATCTTGAATAATTTTAATTATTTTTGACAATATTTGTGCTCAACTGAGAGCAAATAATTTAAAAACTGCTTTGAGAGGTTTAGAGCACATTTTAGCCATTTTTGAGAATTCTCTAATTTATAAACATACATTTTCAAACACTTTAGGACATTTTGTTTGTTTTTGATACATTTTGAAACAATTTGTTACATTTTTGACAATATTTGTTGTGCTCAGATGAGAACAAACGTTTATGAAAAATGTTTTTAATTTTTTTTTCGATTGGAGGCTTTGTAAGAGGTTCATAATTTTTTATGAATACAGCCGTTAGAATTTTGGTAAAATTGTATATTTGTGTTGGAGCGACTTATTAGTTCCATCTGAATAAAGTAACCAGCTAACTAAAGTAATAAATAAATAACCAAAGTAATAAACTTTCTGTATCTTCCTGATCTTAGCATTTTTTTTTCATGCATTGGTTCACTTCTCCTAGCACTGCGACTATATAAAAATCTTGTTTATACGTAAAAATATCAGCTCTGAGGTAAGAAAAATATATGACGGCCTTAGAGAATTGTTATGTTAAAATTAAATATATCTTTCGTTTAAGCTGAAAATTGCATCAAAACATTTCAACAAAACATCGACACGGAATTTTTGTCGATGCTTTTATAAAATTTGCAGTATTTTTACATTCAAAAAGGTGGCACCATTGGTACCGTACACAATACATGTTGCTGTCTTATTTTTTCTTTTTTGTGGACCTTCTTTTTTGTGGAAAAAAGAAGCAACTGTGTATGAAAAAATAATCAATTCTCTTCTCCAATATAGATTCTAGAATTGATTATTTTTAACACCCCACCGGGAAAAAAGAAGAGATTGTATATGAAAAAAGAATCAATTCTCTTCTAAAGTATAGATTCAAGAATTGATTATTTTTAACATGCTGATGTCCTACAAAAAATAGTACATTCTTTTCTCGCTTCAAGTGGAATCGCTATAGAAATTGATTCTTTTATTCACTTTTTAAATAAATTCTTTTCATATATTTACTTTTACATTTCATATATTCGAATTTACTACTACTATACGTCACAGGGGCGGTTGTTAAGAAAAATGTCTACCCCAAACATAAAACAAAACAAAGCATACATATTTGTTTTGCATAAATCATAGGTTCGCACCATTATAAACAAATATAAGACCAACGCGTGAAATATGATTAAATTTTAAAAAGAAAAAGCAAGCAAAAAAAAATTTAAACCATAAAAATTCAAATAATATAAATTTTAAATTAAATTTTTGACAATGAAAGCGCCGCTCCTGAGTTTTTTTATGATAAAATTAAATTTCGGGTACATTCGTTTCTCGCTCATATAACAATATATCTTCACTCTAATAGGGGCCTCAGACGCTACGACTTTTCATACTACCTAGTAGTATGACTCAGTCGTTCGTTCTTATCATACGTTACGACTTTTCATACTACTTTTTATCAGACTTCAGTAAACGTGCAGTTTTTACCTCAAAAAAGTCCTTATTCTTTGATTATTCTAGTTGCATGCCTTACAAAATGCGAATGATGAATGAAAAGAAGCGTGAGTCGTATGACTTGCCCTCACACACTCAGACTTTTACTTCCAATTGAGAAAAAATCAAATTATTTTGATTTTCATACGACCTGGGTACGACTTGAGTTTCTTATACGACTTGCCCTCACACACTACGACTTTTTACACGACTTGTCAAAGTCGGATGAAAAGTCATAGCGTCTGAGGCTTCTATAATGTTGGCGAATGTGCCTTGAGTGTACTGCCAATATAGAAGTATTACATATATGATTCTTTTAAATAAAAAGTAATAATTTTCGGAAATAAGAAAGCAAATTAAAATAGACTGATGCTTTTCTCGCTTATACCAAATTTTTTATAGAATCAACTCGTTTTTCACTTACCAAAAAAGCAAGCAAGGAATCTAAAAACATTTTCTATAGTAGAAATTATTATATGGATCGCAATCGATTCTGGCTGGAATAAAAACGAATCAGTAAGCTTTTGGTTGATAGATTCCAATTCATAGATTTTGCTTTAAATTTATATATTCTTTGGAATACGTTCTAAAATGTAAGCAAAAGAATCTATTCCATTTACGATTTTTTTTAGAATCAATTCTCATTTTCCCGCTGGGTTGTTTACTTTTATTTATGATGCTCATAGAGACTTTGAAAATAGAGCTTTTGTCTCACAGCGATTTTGACATATTGTTCTATCTCATCATGATACAATTATACAGGTAGCGTTGACAAGTATAGATTTTCTCAGCAACAAGGCAACGACCATCTGTCAAAAACAGTTGTTCGTGCAACAAGAATTAAACGAATGTAAAAATAAATAAATTCCGCAAAATATGTGCGTTAAATACACAATTATAATAATGAAAGTTGTGAAAAAATTATGTGTGATATGTGTTTAATGTTTTCCAGCCGTGGTGTTTTAATAATAATTGGAAACTTCTTTAATTTCGTCCATATGCATCTGCAGCTGCTGAGGTTGCTACATTTGAACGTTTTCAACATTTTTTCTTATGTTTGCACTTAATAACACAAAGTTCACAAGTTATCTTCGTTGTAGTAATAATTATTCACTATTGATTAAATAAAATAGGCAATATTTTGTAAGAAAATGTTTGGTTATTTGCAAGCGCTGAAACATAAACAATGGCGAAAACATAAGAAATAATTGAACGCTCTCTTTCTAGACATTTTTTTTGACAGATGGTCGTTGCCCAAGCAACTGTCAATACTACCTTATATTATTATACCATGCTATCTCATATATTCGCCATTATTAGAGTGCTGATATATTGTTATATGAGCGAGAAAATATATGGAGGAAATTAAATTTCAAAATAAAAAACTCAGGAGCGGTGCTTCCATTGTCAAAAATTTTACTTGAAATTTTTGTTGTTTGCATTTTTTGATTAAAATTTTGTTCGTTCAAATTTAATCATATTTCAGGCGTTATTATAATTGTTTTATAATGGTGCGTACCTGTGATTTAGGCAAAACAAATATGATTTGTTTTCTTACATGTTTGAAGCAAACGTTTTTATAACAACCGCCCCTGTGACGATTTGACATTTTTGTTTGTGTGAAGTAATTTTTATATATTCCATGGTAGAATTATAAGGTAGGGCCGAGTCGCTCAGTGCCCTCACGCGTCAACGAAGAGTGGATATTGAAAAGGTTGGGTAGTTGTCAAAATGACGAAGTTGGTGGATGTGTCAAATGAAAAAAGAAATATCATGTTTTCAATTTGTAAATAGTGCGGACAAGTGTGTTAAGTTTGTGTTAATTTGAGTGGAAATATTGTAAAAACATTGTAAATAAATCTATAAAATGCCGCGGAAGTGTTAAATTTGAAAAAAAGCTTGCAAAAAGTTTAACCTAAAATCCACTGCGAAACATGAACATAAAGAAACTCGATATGAACAGCTGATTTTGACAACTAGCCCCCTTTTTCGCTGCTTTCCACTTCATTCTTCACCGAATGAATTCACCTTATAATTCTACCATGATATATTCAAATATACTAATACAAACAACAACATCTTATGTTGTTATGGCTGTCTCTCTTCGACTTCGGAGTTGGAAAACAGGGCACAAGCTTTTTTGAGAGTTGCACAGAGCTTTAACCCTTTCGGTAATTCTATGCCATATGGCATAGTCGCTTTTCAGTGACTGTTTTAAGTAAAAAACTTCATGATAATGTTTTCTTTTATATTTTTGTATTTTTCTTTGAAGTTTTTTGTATAAATTTATGAAAAAAAAAAATTTTCATCAGTGGATCCAGTAAAATGTGATGGTTCAGAAAGCGAGCGTGCCTAAGAAGTTATGTATTTTACAAAAAAAGAACACTTTGTACTTTTATATATTCTATTGCAAAAATTACTTTATTTGATAACTTTATTTAAGTAATTTAAAAGATAATCAATGCTTTCGTAAATATAAAAAAGTTTAATCCCAAACATAGTTCAATAAGGCTGTACTATTTTTTTTATTCCGTACCATGCCATATGGCATAGATTTTACCCAAAGGAAATAATATTTTTATTTGATTGAGAAAAGTCGCAGCGGCTGAACGCTTTTTTATTATATTTTACTGTACTCAAATATTTCATTTGACTAAGAAGACTCGCAGCGGTTAGACGCTTTTTTTAACTTTACTAAATACTTTACTTTACGTTACTAAAATATTTGATTTTGTAAAGAAGAGCTGAAGCGGTTGGACGCTTTTTTTCTGCATACATTTCTTTCTAATATATGTAATTACGATGTCTAATAAACTAAACATCGAACAAATAGGAAATATTTTAGTAAATTTTGATGACTCAGATTTATCTGATTTTCACAATGATGAAGAAGAAGAAAATGGTGTTTTGGAGACGCTATTGGAAACTCTTAACGATAACCATAACAATTCCTTTTTAATCGAGGAACTAACTAACCCGGATGCCAATAACGATTTATTTGAGAAGAATGTATATGCGGTAGATGATTCATTGAATTTGGATGAATCAACTAAAAGATGAATTTTGTTGGGGAAGCAAAATTAGGGTTTTGTTCAGATATTGTCATTCACCTCTGTAAAACGATTCCGGAAAATAAAAACTACAAACTATTTTTTGATAATTATTTCACTACAATTAATTTATTAATATATTTGCGAGAAAAGGGCATATGGGCAACAGGTACTATACGAGGAAACAGAACCGGAAAAGCTCCGATGGCAACAGAAAAGGAGTTGAAAAAGTTAGGAAGAGGTAGTTATGACTTTTGCATTGAAAGAAACCAAAATATTTTCCTTTTTGAATGGCTGGATGGGGGCTGTGTTCAATTGGCTTCGTCCATTTATGGTGATGAACACAAAAGAGGTCACCAGATTTTGTGCTGAACAAAAGAAAAAAATCGTTTTACCTCAACCTAACGTTGTAGGTGTATATAATAAACACATAGGAGGAGTCGACAAGATGGACTTTTTGCTGTCGTTATACCGAATTTCCATTCGGACAAGAAAGTGGACACTCAGAGTTTTCGACCATTTCACCGATTTAGCAGTATGCAACTCTTGGTTGGAATATCGCAATGATAGCGATAGTAATAATATTAGAAAAAAAGATCAAATGGATTTATTAGCATTCAGAAATGATATAGCTGATGGACTGCTTTCATTGTCAGTAGTTCAAAATCTCTCTCGAAAACGAGGAAGACCCAGACTAACTGAAGACCCAGATATTTCCGACACCCCTTCAACTTCGAAGCCTACAGTTTCGATTCGTTTCGATGGGATTGAGCATTGGCCAGAGTATACATCTGTAAAACGTATATGTAAACTACAAGGATGCAAAGGATATTCGAGATACTTTTGTTCCAAATGTGATGTCCATCTATGCATTCCAAATGGCGCCAGAAATTGTTCAGAGTATACCATGAAAAATAAGGTAAGTTATTGATTAATTTTTATATTAAAATTGGTTGTCTTATTCCTTTTTTTCAGCTAGAGATACAGAAGCAGAACTAATGATGGATCTGAAATTAGAAGACTTGAACCTGAAATTGGCGGACTTGATGGACTTGAAATATTTTTTATTACAATATAGTATAACTATTATAGTATATAACTATTTTAAATAACAATAGTTGCCTTTTTTTGTTTTGTGTATTGTATATTGTGAATTATTTAAGTTAAAATAAATATAATTATTTTAAAAACTAAAATTATCTCTGTACCATTTGAAGAATAACTGGAAATTATTTTATATTCGTAGTTAATTCCTTCAGAGCCATAAGTTTTTGGGAAGCTAGCATTTTAATTTGATCTTGATAAGGGACATATCCTAAGACCGTGAAAGAGTTAATATGTAACATAAAATTATTGCATTTGAATTATTATTTATAAGAATAAAGCTTATTTGTATCTTTTTAAACATAAAATCTTTAAAAATGAATTAAATATTAAAAGATATATTTTGGTATTTTTTTTCCCTTTAAGTTCACTCTATGCCATATGGCATGATGCCCAAAAACCACTTTTGCAAACAAAATTTTATAAAATGACTTTTGATTATTAATAACGTAGGCTTAAACAGTAACATAATGGAAAGGAATGATTTTTAAATTAAAAAACAAAAAAGAAGTACCGAAAGAGTTAATGAGAAAAGTTTTTCTCTCTGAGAATAAGAATAAAGATATTGTATGGTTATTCTCTTTGAATTTTAATTAATTATTTAAATAATGGTTATCAAATTTATATAGCTTATGTCTCAACTGGGCACGTTAGCTATCCTAGAGAAAAAAAATTTTGAAATAGCGCCTGCCATTCTCAAGTTTTACGCAGCCGAACATACGTGAGTACTCTTTTATATAATAGTATAGATATAGATGAATTATTTCAAAAAAATAAATAAATAAATAAACCTTATGTTTCTCATTTTAAGAAGGAAAGAAATTTTTTGGTAAGTACATTAAATAGTTCATTTTAGAATACAATTAAAAAATTAACATCTACTTGGGATTTTTCAAGTTTTAAATCGCAGGGTAAAATACAGGTATTGGCGACCGTGGCGTAGTTGGTTAAAGTGCGTGGCCGCTATGTCAACGAACTTTGGAGACCCAGGTTCGAACCCCAGCAGCGACAGAAAATTATTTGAATTAAAATTATTTTTCTGTACGGCCACCACCTCTCTGCAGACAATGGCAAACCTCAGAGAGTAATCAAAATGCCATGTAAAGCTTCTTGAGAACAAGAACATTCCGTTCATCGCCGTTCGGAGTTGGCGTTAAACCTGTAGGTCCGATTCTCGGTCAATTGTGTACAAACTTAATAACACGCACAACACAATTGATCATAAGGAGCTAGGTCAAAGTCCTTTCAAGGGCTGAAATGGCCAGTTATTTATTTTTTTTTTTTAAAATACAGGTATAAGATTTTAGGTTCAATATAGTTTCATTGCCAGAATTTGTGTAAAAAAACTTTTCTGAGAGTTTTATTTAGGCAAAAATAAAGGGTATTTTTTCAAGTTCTTTGATGTGTTTTCGGCAAAGCGAATCAACACTTTGTTCCTCCCAAAAGTTGCGAGGTGACCCTCAACCTTTGTTAAAAACAAACTTAAAATTATTTCAAACAAAATGTAAACGCACTTCGCCAAAGGGAGCTAAAGACGGGTAGGTTTCGAAAAAGCCACTAAGTCCTGTCCTTGTTCGTTGTCTCCTAACAATATTCAAACCTGAGAAGTGAAAAAGTAACTCACTCTCACCAAAGCATTGTTGACTCAAAATGAGAATAAAAAACATTCTCATCCTAAGTCATTATACTGTCATCTCATTTTGGTATATAAACATTCTAATCTATTCCTACTTAGCAATCTTTAAATAAGTAATATAGAAAAATTATAATAAAGAAATTAAATAAAAAATACTAAAAAATACAAATGAGGAACTTATGGAAACATAAATTCAATAATAACAAAAATAAAAAATAAAGTAAATAAATACAAAAATTAAATAAAAAAATAAAAAATAACAATTAAAAAGAAAAAATCAAAAATATAAAAATTAGAAAAAATAAAAACATAAAAAAATTAAAAATATAAAATTACTAAATCAAAATTATGGGTATGGGTTATGGTATGGGTTAGCTCATTCAGGTGAATGAGGTGTCATCGACAACTGGTATCAGACAACAGGATGGAGAGCAAGATCAGTCTGATGACGAAAGTTTGTTTAATTTTGTGGAGCCAGTACAGGTTCCTGAAGTGGATGAAGGGCCTGGTGAGGAGGAGCCTCCTACTGAGGTGGTGGAAATATCGAACAACGAGGAAGTGATAGAGGAGTTTGTCGTCCCTATGGGACTAGATGAGTCATACGGCACCTCAAGTGTAAAGTCGTCCGTCAACATTGAAGCGCTTGAAGGTGACGTGGAAGCCGAGATGTCTGAAACGTCTTCAACCTCGCTTGATTGATAAAAAAAATTTTTTTGTTATTAAAAATAGGTTGTCATGTTGAAAAAATTAACATTTTATAAGTATAAAATGAAATATAAGAAAATTAAACAAAAAAACAATAACAAAAGAAGGAATTAATTCTGACAAAGGAGACAAAACAAAGGCCTGAAAAATATACAGTCAATCAATAAAGTTTAAGTACAAGGAAAATTTATGGAAAAATCAGCTAAAAATAATTTTAAAAAATTAAAAAAGGAGAATATGGTCATTTTTATATGAAAATCTGAACATTTATTAACTTATATAACTAAAAAAAATCACTTCTTTTATTATTTGAAAAAAATAAATTAACTAAAAATCAAAAAATTCATAAATTTATATCAAAAAAGTTTACGTACACTTATAAGATTAATGTTTTATTTTTTGCAAATACATGGTTTTTAATATTTTAATATTTTTTTGACCCTCCTTTAGTGGCAATAATAGCTTCTAGGCGTTTGCGCATACTTTTAATAAAATTTTCTGTTTTGTTTTCAGCTTTAAGGTTTTCCTTTGAAGAAATTTTGTGTTTCCGGATCCGCCTTTCTAATGTATCCCAAATATGTTCAATGGGGTTGATGTCAGGTGATTGTGGAGGTGTATGGAGCTGCTTACAATTGTATAACAGCCATTCACGGACAAGATACGACGTGTGTTTGGGGTCATTGTCCTGTTGGAAATAAAAACTGCGGCGGTCAAGCCCCAATTTTTCCACACTTCGATGTAAATTGTTTTTGAGAATATCCAAATAAGCATGCTTATCCATTTTTTCCGTTATAAAAACCAGTTCTCCGGCTCCAGATGCAGCCATACACCCCCAAACCATAACGTTTTCACCGCCATGTTTCACTGTTGGTATTAAATTTTTTTCCTTCAGCTCCTCATTGAGTTTTCTCCACACTTTTCCTGCATCATCTGACCCAAAAACATTGAATTTAGATTCGTTGCTAAACACAACGTTTTCTCAAAATTAATTCAGCTTTTCTAAGTGGAATTAAGCAAAATCCAATCTCTTATTCTTATTTACTTTGGATATAAAAGGCTTACGCCGCGCCACTCGACCATGATACCCAGCACTGTAGAGAGTTTTTCTTATTGTTTGAGGATTTAATTTTTTTTTGAGTACTCCGAGATATGTCCTCCGCTAACTTCACTGCAGAAATTCTTGGATTTTCCCTTACAGCGGCAATAACTCTGCGTTCATCAAATGGTGTTAAGATTTTCGGCCTTCCCGATCGATGCTTTTTTTCCAAACTGCCGGTGCTTGTCTACGATTTTATTATTGTTTGTATACTAGAATGACGTTTTCCAACTATTTTACCAATTTCGCCCAAAGTTTTTTTTTTTCTAAATACAATTTGATTATTAATTTACGGGTTTCTAACGATATTTCTTTTCCGCGGCCCATTGCAACTTTCTTTAAACAACTTTGAACTGAAAATGATCATATGTAGATCGCAAAATATGCTAGTAAGTGAATCAGTTTGACTCATCGTCAAACAAAAGTGTGAAAGAAAACCGAAAATTACAGTTATATTGTCAAAAACAAAGTAAAAACAAAAACAATGCAAAAAAGCGATTCAGCTGTACGTAAACTTTTATGACTATTTATAGCTAATTTTTGTCGATCTCGCTGCATGCATGCAGTGACTCGCAAAAATAACGGGAAAAAGAATTGTGTTTATTAACAAAGTGAGTATTTTTGACCTTTGTAGCAAAAAAGGAGTACAAAATTATGAATAGAAGTCATTTGCGAAGGGCTTTAAATATGAAAAAAATATGTACGTAAACTTTATTGATTGACTGTAAATATAAAAATTAAGAATCCAGAAAATCTTGTTCTTGGAAAAATATATTCTCCATAGACTAAGAATTCAAAAATAAAACAACATATAAAATATGAATTATTTCAAAAAAAATAAATAAGTGAATAAAGCTTGTTTCTTATTTTAAGAAGGAAAGAAATTTTTTGGTAAGTGCATTAAATAGTTCATTTTAGAATACAATTAAAAAATGAACATCTACTTGGGATTTTTCAAGTTTTAAATCGCCGGGTAAAATACAGGTATTAGATTTTAGGTTCAATATAGTTTCATTGTGAGAGTTTGTGTAAAAAAACTTTTGAATAAAAGTGCCGTTTATTTCATGTTGAAAAAATATACAGATTTTTTCCCCCCTCTTTTTAGTTTAGTTTAGTTTAGTTTAGTTTCTTTATTCAGTCTTCGGAAAATTATTCCTTACAGACCAGCAGTTAACAATTATAGTTAGAGTTATTATACAAAAATTAGATTATAATAGAAGTAAGCTTATTACATAATTCTTAAATACATCTTTAGGTAAAGAAAAATCAAAGCTAGAATTTATAGACAATTCATTAAATAATGTTAAGGCTGTAGTTATAGGCTCGTTCTTAGCATAATTTGTTTTCTGATATTTTATAAAAAATATATTTAAACGCCGCAGCTGTCTAGAAGGAACATTAAAAGAAATCATTATAAAAAGAGCGGGATTTTTATGCGATGTTAGGCATTTTTTGGTAACTCTGAGAATATAGTCTTCAGTTAGTGCACGATCCTCCATTAGTGCGGCACACGGGGTTTTTTATGAAAGGTTTTTTGTTTTTGAATATGATTTTTTAATAATCCAGCCTGTCCGTTTTTTTATAAAATTGGTGCAGGAATCTACGTGGAGTGAGGACTGTGTTTTCTTCGAGGTATTTACATATTATAATTTTTATAAATTACATTTTTCGTTGAAAATTGTTCTTTGTTATCGTTTTTATAAATTACATTTTTCGTTGTAAGTTGTTCTTTTTTATCGTTTTTTCTTGTGATAGATGTATGTGTGTGTGTGTTGATTTGAATTAAAGATACTTAGACATATCGGTAAATGGATGATATGATAATTGAATTTTTTCAGTTGGTTCATTTGTTAAGCCTTAGCTTCTGTCGAATGGGTTACATTCAGCTTTCTTAGAGGTTCGGTTAGAAATTTTATCATAAAATAAAGCCTTCTGATCTTCAATGTAGCCCACGCGCCTACTCGGCTTGGTTCAAACATTAGGTCGGCTCCATTTTTTTCGGGTTGTTTTTTTCTTATTCTTTCTTTTTTTCAGCTTTCTTGATTTCCATTGTTGAGCTCCCACTTAACAATGGATAACCTCTTCTCTAAATTTATCCGTCATTTTAAACCAACATGTCTGGTAGATGAGGTTTGTATAAAATGTTGAATATTAAGATTTTGAAACCATGAAAGTTTTTTAATTTTAATTAATTGAAAAAATTTTTTTTGTCGATTTGTCGAAATGTTTAATATCGTTATGTGTTTCTTGTGTGTTTTCAATCCGTTTTGTTCTCTTTTTGGGGTCAGAGATATGATTCATACAAACATTTCATACAAATATTTGACAATCTAAATTTGTTTTCTGACTCATGATTTGAGAGCAATTGGCTGCACTAATTTTCATGAAACATATGTACATTTTCGAATTCTTTATGAAACATTTTTGTCATCAGATAGTAAATTATCTGACATTTGTTATTTTATTTTATGCGATATATTTATTATTTTTTAATGTTTTTTAGTTTTCTAAGTTTTTTTAAAAAAAACATTTTTTGATTTATTATTTATACTATTATCGTTCTATTTTATTATTTTTACATTTTTCTAATTTTCAAAATTTTGATTAAGTAATTTTATATTTTTTATTTTTTTATTTATTTTTCTATTTTTTCTAATTTTTAAATTTTTGATTTTTTATTTTTAATTCTTATTTTTTATTTTTATTTTTTTATTTAATTTTTGTATTTATTTACTTTATTTTTTATTTTTGTTATTATTGAATTTATGTTTCCATAAGTTACTCATTTTTATATTTTAGTATTTTTTATTTTATTTCTTTACTATTATTTTTTCTATATTACTTATTTCAAGATTGCTAAGTAGGAATAGATTAGATTGTTTATATACCAACATGAGATGACAGTAGAATGACTACGGATGAGAATGTTTTTTATTCTCATTTTAAGTCAACAATGCTTTGGTGAGAGTACTTTTTCACTTCCCACTTTTGAGTATTGTTAGGAGAGAACGAACAAGGACAGGACTTAGTGGCTTTTTCGAAACCTACCCGTCTTTAGCTCCCTTTGGCGAAGTGCGTTTACATTTTGTTTGAAATAATTTTAAGTTTGTTTTTAACAAAGGTTGAGGGTCACCTCGCAACTTTTGGGAGGAACAAAGTGTTGATTCGCTTTGCCGAAAACACATCAAAGAACTTGAAAAAATACCATTTGTTTTTGCCTAAATAAAACTCTCAGAAAAGTTTTTTTACACAAATTCTGACAATGAAACTATATTGAACCTAAAATCTTATACCTGTATTTTACCCTGCGATTTAAAACTTGAAAAAATCCCAAATAGATGTTCATTTTTTAATTATATTCTAATATGAACTATTTAATGTACTTACCAAGAAATTTCTTTCCTTCTTAAAATGAGAAAAATAAGGTTTATTTATTTATTTATTTTTTGAAATAGTTCATATTTTATATGTCGTTTTATTTTTGAATTCTTAGTCTATGGAAAATATTTCCAAGAATTATTAAATTCAAGAATTATTAAATTCCAAGAAAAAGATTTTTCTGGATTCTTAGTTTTTATATAAATATTTTTCAGCCTTTGTTTTGTCTCCTTTGTCAGAATTAATTCCTTCTTTTGTTATTGTTTTTTTCTTTAATTTTCTTATTTTTCATTTTTTACTTATAAAATGTTCATTTTTTCAACATTACAACCTATATTTAATAACATCTGCGAGGTTGACGTCGTTTCAGACATCTCGGCTTCCACGTCACCTTCAAGCGCTTCAATGTTGACGGGCGACGCTACACTTGAGGTGCCGTATGACTCATCAAGTCTCATAGGGACGACAAACTCCTCTATCACTTCCACGACGTCCGATATTTCCACCACCTCAGTAGGAGGCTCCGCCTCACCAGGCCCTTCATCCACTTCAGGAACCTGTACTGGCTCCACAAAATTAAACAAACTTTCGTCATCAGACTGATCTTGCTCTCTATCCTGTTGTCTGATACCAGTTGTCGATGACACCTTATTCACCTGAATGAGATAACCCATACCGTGATGAAAACGCAGGAAGCGTATATTCAAGTTGATCCCGATATTGTTCATTCATTTCCCTAAAAAAGACAAAAAATATTAACTATTATTTACAATTTACTACGCACTTTTCTTACCTAATGTTTGTTATGACTTCAACAGCATGCGATGAGTAGTTTGTTTTTGTTTTCTCCGTCTGTCCTAGTTGCAGAGGAAAGCAATAAGAAATTTTTCAATATTTTTCTGTTTCTTTGACTGAAGGAATTTTCTGTTGTCAAAATTACAGATGTTCATTGACACAAGAGGAAAAAAGATTTTTTCAATATATTTCTACTGCTCTGAGACATTTTAATTGTCCAACTGTAACTTTTTACTGATACAAAACCACATATTAGACGAGGTTTTTATACAAAAGAAAATGTAGAACGGGAATTTCTTATGAGATAAAAGATACCCATAATTTGCCCCAAAAATCCTCCAATGAGAATAAAAGATGCATTTAATTAGCATAATGAGGAATGTCTGCAATGGGAATGAAATAAACTGGTTTTGAGAGTTGGAAGTGAACAAAAATAAGAATAGCAAAATAGTCAAGCTTAAGGAATGAAACTTACAACATTTGATCGGTTAACTAACACCCCTTCCGTTTTTTTTTTTCATCCAAAAAAAACGACGACCCATCGACTTAACATCTAACAACAAAGGCACTTTAAATAACAAGAAATATTCGCAATAGGAATAAAGAGAACTGCTCTGAAAATAATGAACAAACTGAGAATGAGAATAGCAAAGTAGTCAAGCAATAGGAAGTATAGTGACAATACTCAACTGCTTAACCGACCTCTCTCCCGTTTTTTTTCGGACAAAAAGGCCAACAACTCATTCGACTTAACATAAAAAATAAAACAATCTATCAGTTTGACTTTATATAGCCAAATAAATTATTCAATCAGAATTCTATTCAATCTGGTCAACGTTAGATAGTACCCTGTATTTTTTGACGCTGAATAAAAAGGGAAGTTGAATATTTAGGCAAATATATTTTTTCCAAAGTAGAATAATATTGAATATTTAGATATTGCAGATATAACCAGAGAAAATAAAAAAAAAGATACAGTAGTTTCGACTATGTCGTAACACAAGACGTAGAATTATTCAATTCGCTTTTGATGACATCTTTTTTAAAAAATATTTAGCAAAATATTTATTCCATACACCTGAGCATAAGACCTTTAAAAGAGTTCCGGAGAGGGTTAATATGTATGACCGACCCCATTACTCTTACAAAAGGAACATTTTTGCATTCGATACCTATTCCCTCCGCCCACTCCTTAGGGGGGCTCCCATTAAAATTTTATGGTTTTTGTATATTTATTCCATACACCTGAGCATATGACTTTTAAAAGAGTGCCGGAAAGGGTTAATATGTATGACCGACCCCCATTATTTTTTGCCTTTGACACCTATTCCCTCCGACCACTCCTTAGGGGGGCTCCCATACAAATTTTATGGTTTTTGTATAATTATTCCATACACCTGAACATATGACCTTTAAAAGAGTGCCGGAAAGTATTAATATATATCACCGACCCCCATTACTTTTGCAAAAGGAACATTTTTGCCTTTAAAACCTATTTCCTCCGACCACTCCTTAAGGGGGCTCCCATACAAATTTTATGGTTTTTGTTTATTTATTCCATACACCTGAGCATATGACCTTTAAGAGAGTGCCGGAGAGGGTTAATATGTATGACCGACCCCCATTACTTTTGCAAAAGGAACATGTTTGCCCTTGACACCTATTCCCTCCGACCACTCCTTAGGGGGGCTCCCATACAAATTTTATGGTTTTGTCGATAAAACCGGAAACTGTCGATAAATCGGTAGCAAGTTTAAGCAAACAAAAACATCAAATGTTGGCTTTATATTTCATTTAATTGTGTAAAATTTATATAAGTTAGAGAGTTCAAACATGAATTTTTCTCCCAGTGAGGATCAAGCAGACCAACAAGTGTTAAAATCAAAATTGTACGATCAGTACTTTAGGCACACCAAAGTCTCAAATTGTGATATAAATACCGACACCTGATCACTATCAACCACCCTACTTACCTCCGAGCATGACGTATTCTACGTCAAAAATATTTTTATAAAAAGAAAAAGTAGAAATATTGTGGGTGAAACAGGGTGAAATATACAATAGGATATAGACATGAAAATAGAGGGATACGAAGAAAATAAGAATGAAAAAGAAGTATAGTAGAGAAAGCATATACAATAAGCTTCTACAATATAAACATGCAAAAGGTTGGTAAAGATAAAAAAATCTGAGCTCAGAGCATTTTTAATTCTATGTTGTAGTGATACAGGGATAAAGAATGGGACAAATGATGTAAATACAAAAGAATTGTGCAAAGATATGAAAATTATTGATTGAAAAGAAAGAGTCCTCTCCACTAATTATACCCTAAAATAGTTTTAAATACTATTTCTTCAAGAAATTATTCACGATTACATCCAAAAATTATTTATCATTTCATTCAAAAGTTGTTTACCGTTTTTGTCAGGATTCTGATTTTATTCTCTAAAGGTTTAACTATTTCAGCTAAGAAAACTTAAAATGGTCAAAGGGTGTTTATCGTTTTTTTGGTCAGGATTTTGTTTTTATTGTAAAAAGGTTTTACTATTTCAGCTAAAAAAACTTAAAATGACCAAAGGTTGTTTATCGTTTTTGGTCAGGATTTTGTTTTTATTCTATAGAGGTTTTACTATTGCAGCTAAAAAAACCTTAAAAATGGTCTGCATTTTTTTGGTTGCTCACCATCTCAATCCGAAATTGTCTACAACCTCGGTCAGGAATTTATTTTTGACCAAAAGGGGTATATACCGTTTCAACAAAAAAAAAACCCAAAAATTTGATTTTTTAATCTAAAAAGAGTGGATTTTTAATCTAAGAAAGAGTAAAAAAAAAATTAACCGCTCCATTCAAAAATTTTTCAAAAAAATGAAAAGTTTTTGTTTTATATTCTTAAAGGGAATTATATTTTATTTATTGTCAATTTTTTTCATACAAAGAATTTATTGTTTTGTCATTTTATGTTTAATTTTTGTAGCATGTTTTACTACTTCGTCATTTTTTGCAATACTTTTGCCTCTATTTCTTTAGTTTTTTCGCTGTTGAGGTAAAAAAGGTACTCCAAGCTTCTTATTCGATATAGGTCCTTCTTCCATTATCTTCCTTATGCAAACGTCCGTAGCCTTCTTCACACATAGGGGTATGTATGATAGACTATGTGTATCTTCACAAGGTATATCCAACACTGTATATACATAAGGATTTTTTTATTTTTATACGCAGTTCGACGAGCATGTTCTCCATAACAGGCAATGTGGTGACCCTGGATGACATCGAATGTCCATAATTATCCATGTGTTTACGGATAGGCGTGCGCTGATTCTGTTTAGCGTCTACCAGTAAGTCATCACGTGGTCCTATTCCACTCAAAAAAAATGTCGTATCACATTCTTCACATGACACAAGATAGACTTTTGAACCTTCACTCGTTGAAATTTATTCTGACACATTCGGTAGAGAGGGGTCAGGATCTACTAATGACATTCGTAGCTCCTTGAAGCAGCTGTCGGCAGTTTTAAAGACAGGACTTCCAAGGTCAAAATTACGAAATGCACGTCGAATAAAGGAGCTGAATTCCTCAATGCAATAATATATAGATTGCACTTGTGATGGAGTGAAGTTCGTTTGACGCGTAGTGAACAATATGAGAACATCCACATATTCAAACCTTTCCAAAAATGTTTGAAGAATCCTTTTTCTGTCCATTAATTTCTCCTAAGACAATTTAAGGGAAGGTTGCCCATCGGTTATATTCTGAATTTCTCTGGAGATGACGTATGAAAACTGTTCTCCAACGAAGAGCGAGGGATAACAATTATCATAGAATTTACGTTCGTAAAAAGCTAAGTAGTTCTCCAATTTACAATTACTCGTTCAATCTAAGGTCCTTTGTATGAAATTCCTAACGGTTTGTTCCTTATATGAATGCAGATGATGAGAGTAAAAATGAATCATCCGAAGTGAAGCCATCGGTTTACTATATAAACTGATCTCTATGCCACGTAGCCCTCGAACAATCATTATATCAAGGAAACTTATACTGAGTAGGCCGTCAAAATTTCTCTCCTCACGTCAACCGTTAGATGCAAACTCGTTGCCTCCTCGAATGTCCTGTGGAACGATCCTATTTTATCTGTAGGCATATACACGAGAAAGTCGTCCATATATTTCCACCAGTATATAACCATATGCTCATCAAATATAGATCCATTATGTAACTGCAACATGTAGTCCAAAAGCAATGTAGCCAGAAATGCAGAATCACATGCTTCTTGTGGTAATCCCTTATCCTGCTTGTAGATACGCCCATCGTACGAAAAGAAGCTGGCTTTTTCAATCGTAAAACGTAAACTCGTAAGCACCAGCGCAGAAGGAATGGTATTATTGTTTTTATACCATTCACTGTCGGTGATATCCTTCACTAAAGATATAATCTTATCCGTGTCCATCCTCGGATACATATCTACGATGTCGAATTTCACAAATTCATAGCCCTCGTATAGAGGCACTCTTGTGGTATATAACTCTTGTGCCACTTTGGTGATATCCTTCACATTCTGTAAACACAATTTTTCACTGAGAACTTCAGACAACACGTGAGATAGAATCTTCTGGATCGGATATGTGTACCAATGTAAAGTTCCACAGATGGGACGGCAAGAAATGTCTTCTTTGTGGCACTTCACCACTCCGTACAAATAGGGTAATCGCCGATTATCCTCGTTGTATTCCGTTAACAAATCGAACAGTTTTCTTGGATAAGGATAGGAATCACCAGCCTCCATTTTTTCCAGATAAAATTTTCTCAATTTGTAACACAGCTGCTTATAAATGTTCCGAATGAGTACCCGATTTGCGTTGAAGTCTTCAACTAGACGGTACATTCCTGCTGCCAAACATTTGGATACCCATCCATCCATTTTAGTCCGATATAGGACTCTTCCCTTGTCAGCCTGAACCACGCTATAACCAGGATTCCTATCCAAAAATGTCTTCGTTGTGTTAAAAAAAATACTTCAGCATACGCTCCTTATAAGTGATCGAATTTTTTGTTGTATACAATTCTTCCAGCTCAAAATAATGGTTCGGCACTAACTCCCGAAAACAGGATTCAGGATGCATAACTCCAATCCTCTTCATCACAGCGTTAAAAAAAAATTGCAGCACGTCAGCGTAGTCTATCATGGTTTATGCCCCCAACTCAGCAAAACTCGTACGGCCATTGGTATTTGGTAATCGTCTATTCCCAATAAATTCTTAAATTCACCACTCACCATTTTAGTCAGAAGTAGATTGTCGTTCACTGGTAATTCTTTTAAGTCTTTATTAATCCCAAGTAACGGACGCTGTTGCGGGAATGCAGATGATGTCTGAAAAGATAAAAAAAAATAATCAAAGTTAGTAAAAGGTTTTTTCAAATAGGATGATATTGAGTGAAGTTTTTTCTTATTTATAATGTGTTCTTACCTTGGCTAAGATTTGTTCCATGATTTTTTTCGTTGATTCTTTAGATTTTATAAAATCAATTTTCAAATTTTTGTTATTTGCTCAAAATACATTTTTGATCTTTGCACACTTAATAACTTGTGTCAACTAAATTTTTGTAAATCTAACATCGGTTTATATAAAGGTTTTTTTGCATATTTTCTTCCCGCCAAAAGAAACCATACCCACAGGTAGGAAAAAAGGTTTTTTTGTTAATTATAGCTTGTAAGAAAAAAATGTTTTCGTAGTTTTTACGCAGGTAGACAGGTACTAATTTACAATCAGGTGCGAAAGGATTAAAAAGGGTTTTTAATATGTAATTTAGCCAAACAAACATGAAAACAAATATGCAATTGGGGCAATAAACTAATTTATTTAATATTTATATATAATATTATTATTTATATTATATTAATTTATATATAAAGAAGTAAACAAAAAATCGCAACAACAAAATCTTTGCAGAATCAATGCAGTCAACTTTTTGAAATTTTGCGACTAGCAAAAGAGTAGAAAAACATTGCTTTGATAAAGTATAGCGCTTCTATAATTCCGCTTTGGTTTTATTGCTCTTGCGCTTATTAGCTTGTCAAAGTTAGTGGACTGCTAGAACCACTGAGACTATGTACTGATGAGTCGGAGTAGCGTCCGACAAAACCATGGTCTAGTCAGCTTGGTTTAGTTCTGCAAAGAACTTTGTTGTTGTAGCAACCTGTTGCTTCATGACGTTTTTGGCATTAAGCTCACAATATAATTCTTAAAAAATATGTTTTTTAAGAATTATAAAAGAATTAATTTATTAAAGATTTCAGGTTTTTTGAGAGCAATATGAGAAGACCCTACAAGAAATGATTATTTTTCATATTTACCATTTTTTGGATTTCGTCAAAGTTTGAATGGAGAGCGTAGGATTGGTTCCAGTTAGGATTGACCATTGAAAAGAAATTTTTTTAACATTAGAAAAAAAAATTTTTTTTAACATTAGAAAGAATTTTTTATCTTGCGGGAGTGTTTTTTGGCAGGGTTAAACTTTTTTGCACCATCAAAAATGTAATCATGATGGCATTGACCAAAAAAATCGGGATAGGGAAACAAAGTGTAAGGTGTATACTGAAGTTTAAGTTAGATTTTGGCTTATAGCGGCAGAGTTTGCCTTCGCTATAGCTATATTCTTGCCGACTTGAACAAGGTTCAAGGCAAGAAGAGAATATTAATATTAATACAAGGCAGAGATCTGCCGACTTGAATTAGTAGTTAAATTCTGATTTATTGTTTGCCAAGACCGGCTTTTTATATCTTTACAAAAACTGTTATACTTAAAATATATATATATAGTTAATCTATATTTACATATTAAAATACTTATTATTAATTTTGCGTTTCATTCTCGCACTTAAATTAGTATCTCCAAATTTCATATTTTGGGTTCACGAATGAAATTTAGGCACAGTCATAAAAATTGAGTGAGTATTGAAAACGCACTCAATTCCGATGCGGAGTGTCTACAACATTCGCATGCGTTGAGTGCAGCGGACGTCGATAGCGCAGTGTAATCATATTTGTCACTCAATGCATTGCCGCTTGTTTACGAAAAGAATTGATGAAACGTAGGGTCGGTAATGTGTAAATGTATGGGCACACTACAAAAGAGACACACCGCTTTGAAAAGACTAACACACCTCAGTGTTAACTGAAATTAACCAAATGTTAAACGCACAACAACACAAGTAAGGCACATAAAGACAGGGGTAAATAATAAAGCATTCATCGAGACTGACAGAGAAGTACACAACAACGCCAATAATAGCACGAAGAAAACTCACTCATTGTAACTAACTAACATGAGACATGTTAACACAAAAATTCACCAACAACTACAAAAAATCCGTTTACCACAAGAAACACTTACCAAAAAACCCACACATGACATTGATTGGAACTAAATAAGAGGAGAGATGTTAACACCAATATCGCCACAAAAAAATCCACCAACAAATACAAGATTTGTTTAACATGAGGAAAACCTACCAAAAATATAAGATGCAATAATTTTTACCAGCAACTGCATAATTAACTCACCATAGGTAAGCCTATCTACGACTATAGCACGCAGAGAATCTCACACCAATATCCGAAGCCACACATGCAAATCATGGTATAATAATACAAGGTAGCATTGACAGTTGCTTGGGAAAACATCTCCTGTCAAAAAATATACTCAAAAAAAGAGCGCTCACAATCCACCATTGAAAACGCAAACAAAGTTGAAAACGTTGAAGTGAAAAAAAAACAACAACCACAGCAGCTGCTGATGTATTTCCACAAAAAGCTGTTTTTGACAGGAGATGTTTTCTTGTAGAAGAGAAAATAAGCAGTTGTCAATGCTACCTTGTATTATTATACCATGATGCAAATATCTTCTGCATTATTCAAAAAGTGCCGTTATATTTCATGTTGAAAAAATGTACAGATTTTTTCCCCCCTCTTGTTATGCGATGTTAGGCATTTTTTGCTAACTCTGAGAATATAGTCTTCAGTTAGTGCGCGATCCTCCATTAGTGCGGCACACGGGGTTTTTTATGAAAGGTTTTTTGTTTTTGAATATGATTTTTTAATAATCCAGCCTGTCCGTTTTTTTATAAAATTGGTGCAGGAATCTACGTGGACTGAGGACTGTGTTTTCTTCGAGGTATTTACATATTATAATTTTTATAAATTACATTTTTCGTTGAAAATTGTTCTTTGTTATCGTTTTTATAAATTACATTTTTCGTTGTAAGTTGTTCTTTTTTATCGTTTTTTCTTGTGATAGATGTATGTGTGTGTGTGTTGATTTGAATTACCGATACTTAGACATATCGGTAAATGTATGATATGATAATTGAATTTTTTCAGTTGGTTCATTTGTTAAGCCTTAGCTTCTGTCGAATGGGTTACATTCAGCTTTCTTAGAGGTTCGGTTAGAAATTTTATCATAAAATAAAGCCTTCTGATCTTCAATGTAGCCCACGCGCCTACTCGGCTTGGTTCAAACATTAGGTCGGCTCCATTTTTTTCGGGTTGTTTTTTTCTTATTCTTTCTTTTTTTCAGCTTTCTTGATTTCCATTGTTGAGCTCCCACTTAACAATGGATAACCTCTTCTCTAAATTTATCCGTCATTTTAAACCAACATGTCTGGTAGATGAGGTTTGTATAAAATGTTGAATATTAAGATTTTGAAACCATGAAAGTTTTTTAATTTTAATTAATTGAAAAAATTTTTTTTGTCGATTTGTCGAAATGTTTAATATCGTTATGTGTTTCTTGTGTGTTTTCAATCCGTTTTGTTCTCTTTTTGGGGTCAGAGATATGATTGATACAAACATTTCATACAAATATTTGACAATCTAAATTTGTTTTCTGACTCATGATTTGAGAGCAATTGGTTGCACTAATTTTCATGAAACATATGTACATTTTCGAATTCTTTATGAAACATTTTTGTCATCAGATAGTAAATTATCTGACATTTGTTATTTTATTTTATGCGATGTATTTATTATTTTTTAATGTTTTTTAGTTTTCTAACTTTTTTTAAAAAAAACATTTTTTGATTTATTATTTATACTATTATCGTTCTATTTTATTATTTTTACATTTTTCTAATTTTCAAAATTTTGATTAAGTAATTTTATATTTTTTATTTTTTTATTTATTTTTCTATTTTTTCTAATTTTTAAATTTTTGATTTTTTATTTTTAATTCTTATTTTTTATTTTTATTTTTTTATTTAATTTTTGTATTTATTTACTTTATTTTTTATTTTTGTTATTATTGAATTTATGTTTCCATAAGTTACTCATTTTTATATTTTAGTATTTTTTATTTTATTTCTTTACTATTATTTTTTCTATATTACTTATTTCAAGATTGCTAAGTAGGAATAGATTAGATTGTTTATATACCAACATGAGATGACAGTAGAATGACTACGGATGAGAATGTTTTTTATTCTCATTTTAAGTCAACAATGCTTTGGTGAGAGTACTTTTTCACTTCCCACTTTTGAGTATTGTTAGGAGACAACGAACAAGGACAGGACTTAGTGGCTTTTTCGAAACCTACCCGTCTTTAGCTCCCTTTGGCGAAGTGCGTTTACATTTTGTTTGAAATAATTTTAAGTTTGTTTTTAACAAAGGTTGAGGGTCACCTCGCAACTTTTGGGAGGAACAAAGTGTTGATTCGCTTTGCCGAAAACACATCAAAGAACTTGAAAAAATACCCTTTGTTTTTGCCTAAATAAAACTCTCAGAAAAGTTTTTTTACACAAATTCTGACAATGAAACTATATTGAACCTAAAATCTTATACCTGTATTTTACCCTGCGATTTAAAACTTGAAAAAATCCCAAATAGATGTTCATTTTTTAATTATATTCTAATATGAACTATTTAATGTACTTACCAAGAAATTTCTTTCCTTCTTAAAATGAGAAAAATAAGGTTTATTTATTTATTTATTTTTTGAAATAGTTCATATTTTATATGTCGTTTTATTTTTGAATTCTTAGTCTATGGAAAATATTTCCAAGAATTATTAAATTCAAGAATTATTAAATTCCAAGAAAAAGATTTTTCTGGATTCTTAGTTTTTATATAAATATTTTTCAGGCCTTTGTTTTGTCTCCTTTGTCAGAATTAATTCCTTCTTTTGTTATTGTTTTTTTCTTTAATTTTCTTATTTTTCATTTTTTACTTATAAAATGTTCATTTTTTCAACATTACAACCTATATTTAATAACAACTGCGAGGTTGACGTCGTTTCAGACATCTCGGCTTCCACGTCACCTTCAAGCGCTTCAATGTTGACGGGCGACGCTACACTTGAGGTGCCGTATGACTCATCAAGTCTCATAGGGACGACAAACTCCTCTATCACTTCCACGACGTCCGATATTTCCACCACCTCAGTAGGAGGCTCCGCCTCACCAGGCCCTTCATCCACTTCAGGAACCTGTACTGGCTCCACAAAATTAAACAAACTTTCGTCATCAGACTGATCTTGCTCTCTATCCTGTTGTCTGATACCAGTTGTCGATGACACCTTATTCACCTGAATGAGATAACCCATACCGTGATGAAAACGCAGGAAGCGTATATTCAAGTTGATCCCGATATTGTTCATTCATTTCCCTAAAAAAGACAAAAAATATTAACTATTATTTACAATTTACTACGCACTTTTCTTACCTAATGTTTGTTATGACTTCAACAGCATGCGATGAGTAGTTTGTTTTTGTTTTCTCCGTCTGTCCTAGTTGCAGAGGAAAGCAATAAGAAATTTTTCAATATTTTTCTGTTTCTTTGACTGAAGGAATTTTCTGTTGTCAAAATTACAGATGTTCATTGACACAAGAGGAAAAAAGATTTTTTCAATATATTTCTACTGCTCTGAGACATTTTAATTGACCAACTGTAACTTTTTACTGATACAAAACCACATATTAGACGAGGTTTTTATAAAAAAGAAAATGTAGAACGGGAATTTCTTATGAGATAAAAGATACCCATAATTTGCCCCAAAAATCCTCCAATGAGAATAAAAGATGCCTTTAATTAGCATAATGAGGAATGTCTGCAATGGGAATGAAATAAACCGGTTTTGAGAGTTGGAAGTGAACAAAAATAAGAATAGCAAAATAGTCAAGCTTAAGGAATGAAACTTACAACATTTGATCGGTTAACTAACACCCCTTCCGTTTTTTTTTTCATCCAAAAAAACCGACGACCCATCGACTTAACATCTAACAACAAAGGCACTTTAAATAACAAGAAATATTCGCAATAGGAATAAAGAGAACTGCTCTGAAAATAATGAACAAACTGAGAATGAGAATAGCAAAGTAGTCAAGCAATAGGAATTATAGTGACAATACTCAACTGCTTAACCGACCTCTCTCCCGTTTTTTTTCGGACAAAAAGGCCAACAACTCATTCGACTTAACATAAAAAATAAAACAATCTATCAGTTTGACTTTATATAGCCAAATAAATTATTCAATCAGAATTCTATTCAATCTGGTCAACGTTAGATAGTACCCTGTATTTTTTGACGCTGAATAAAAAGGGAAGTTGAATATTTAGGCAAATATATTTTTTCCAAAGTAGAATAATATTGAATATTTAGATATTGCAGATATAACCAGAGAAAATAAAAAAAAAGATACAGTAGTTTCGACTATGTCGTAACACAAGACGTAGAATTATTCAATTCGCTTTTGATGACATCTTTTTTAAAAAATATTTAGCAAAATATTTATTCCATACACCTGAGCATAAGACCTTTAAAAGAGTTCCGGAGAGGGTTAATATGTATGACCGACCCCATTACTCTTACAAAAGGAACATTTTTGCATTCGATACCTATTCCCTCCGCCCACTCCTTAGGGGGGCTCCCATTAAAATTTTATGGTTTTTGTATATTTATTCCATACACCTGAGCATATGACTTTTAAAAGAGTGCCGGAAAGGGTTAATATGTATGACCGACCCCCATTATTTTTTGCCTTTGACACCTATTCCCTCCGACCACTCCTTAGGGGGGCTCCCATACAAATTTTATGGTTTTTGTATAATTATTCCATACACCTGAACATATGACCTTTAAAAGAGTGCCGGAAAGTATTAATATATATCACCGACCCCCATTACTTTTGCAAAAGGAACATTTTTGCCTTTAAAACCTATTTCCTCCGACCACTCCTTAAGGGGGCTCCCATACAAATTTTATGGTTTTTGTTTATTTATTCCATACACCTGAGCATATGACCTTTAAGAGAGTGCCGGAGAGGGTAAATATGTATGACCGACCCCCATTACTTTTGCAAAAGGAACATGTTTGCCCTTGACACCTATTCCCTCCTACCACTCCTTAGGGGGGCTCCCATACAAATTTTATGGTTTTGTCGATAAAACCGGAAACTGTCGATAAATCGGTAGCAAGTTTAAGCAAACAAAAACATCAAATGTTGGCTTTATATTTCATTTAATTGTGTAAAATTTATATAAGTTAGAGAGTTCAAACATGAATTTTTCTCCCAGTGAGGATCAAGCAGACCAACAAGTGTTAAAATCAAAATTGTACGATCAGTACTTTAGGCACACCAAAGTCTCAAATTGTGATATAAATACCGACACCTGATCACTATCAACCACCCTACTTACCTCCGAGCATGACGTATTCTACGTCAAAAATATTTTTATAAAAAGAAAAAGTAGAAATATTGTGGGTGAAACAGGGTGAAATATACAATAGGATATAGACATGAAAATAGAGGGATACGAAGAAAATAAGAATGAAAAAGAAGTATAGTAGAGAAAGCATATACAATAAGCTTCTACAATATAAACATGCAAAAGGTTGGTAAAGATAAAAAAATCTGAGCTCAGAGCATTTTTAATTCTATGTTGTAGTGATACAGGGATAAAGAATGGGACAAATGATGTAAATACAAAAGAATTGTGTAAAGATATGAAAATTATTGATTGAAAAGAAAGAGTCCTCTCCACTAATTATACCCTAAAATAGTTTTAAATACTATTTCTTCAAGAAATTATTCACGATTACATCCAAAAATTATTTATCATTTCATTCAAAAGTTGTTTACCGTTTTTGTCAGGATTCTGATTTTATTCTCTAAAGGTTTAACTATTTCAGCTAAGAAAACTTAAAATGGTCAAAGGGTGTTTATCGTTTTTTTGGTCAGGATTTTGTTTTTATTGTAAAAAGGTTTTACTATTTCAGCTAAAAAAACTTAAAATGACCAAAGGTTGTTTATCGTTTTTGGTCAGGATTTTGTTTTTATTCTATAGAGGTTTTACTATTGCAGCTAAAAAAACCTTAAAAATGGTCTGCATTTTTTTGGTTGCTCACCATCTCAATCCGAAATTGTCTACAACCTCGGTCAGGAATTTATTTTTGACCAAAAGGGGTATATACCGTTTCAACAAAAAAAAAACCCAAAAATTTGATTTTTTAATCTAAAAAGAGTGGATTTTTAATCTAAGAAAGAGTAAAAAAAAAATTAACCGCTCCATTCAAAAATTTTTCAAAAAAATGAAAAGTTTTTGTTTTATATTCTTAAAGGGAATTATATTTTATTTATTGTCAATTTTTTTCATACAAAGAATTTATTGTTTTGTCATTTTATGTTTAATTTTTGTAGCATGTTTTACTACTTCGTCATTTTTTGCAATACTTTTGCCTCTATTTCTTTAGTTTTTTCGCTGTTGAGGTAAAAAAGGTACTCCAAGCTTCTTATTCGATATAGGTCCTTCTTCCATTATCTTCCTTATGCAAACGTCCGTAGCCTTCTTCACACATAGGGGTATGTATGATAGACTATGTGTATCTTCACAAGGTATATCCAACACTGTATATACATAAGGATTTTTTTATTTTTATACGCAGTTCGACGAGCATGTTCTCCATAACAGGCAATGTGGTGACCCTGGATGACATCGAATGTCCATAATTATCCATGTGTTTACGGATAGGCGTGCGCTGATTCTGTTTAGCGTCTACCAGTAAGTCATCACGTGGTCCTATTCCACTCAAAAAAAATGTCGTATCACATTCTTCACATGACACAAGATAGACTTTTGAACCTTCACTCGTTGAAATTTATTCTGACACATTCGGTAGAGAGGGGTCAGGATCTACTAATGACATTCGTAGCTCCTTGAAGCAGCTGTCGGCAGTTTTAAAGACAGGACTTCCAAGGTCAAAATTACGAAATGCACGTCGAATAAAGGAGCTGAATTCCTCAATGCAATAATATATAGATTGCACTTGTGATGGAGTGAAGTTCGTTTGACGCGTAGTGAACAATATGAGAACATCCACATATTCAAACCTTTCCAAAAATGTTTGAAGAATCCTTTTTCTGTCCATTAATTTCTCCTAAGACAATTTAAGGGAAGGTTGCCCATCGGTTATATTCTGAATTTCTCTGGAGATGACGTATGAAAACTGTTGAAAATGAAAAAAAAAAAAAAAAATGAATCATCCGAAGTGAAGCCATCGGTTTACTATATAAACTGATCTCTATGCCACGTAGCCCTCGAACAATCATTATATCAAGGAAACTTATACTGAGTAGGCCGTCAAAATTTCTCTCCTCACGTCAACCGTTAGATGCAAACTCGTTGCCTCCTCGAATGTCCTGTGGAACGATCCTATTTTATCTGTAGGCATATACACGAGAAAGTCGTCCATATATTTCCACCAGTATATAACCATATGCTCATCAAATATAGATCTATTATGTAACTGCAACATGTAGTCCAAAAGCAATGTAGCCAGAAATGCAGAATCACATGCTTCTTGTGGTAATCCCTTATCCTGCTTGTAGATACGCCCATCGTACGAAAAGAAGCTGGCTTTTTCAATCGTAAAACGTAAACTCGTAAGCACCAGCGCAGAAGGAATGGTATTATTGTTTTTATACCATTCACTGTCGGTGATATCCTTCACTAAAGATATAATCTTATCCGTGTCCATCCTCGGATACATATCTACGATGTCGAATTTCACAAATTCATAGCCCTCGTATAGAGGCACTCTTGTGGTATATAACTCTTGTGCCACTTTGGTGATATCCTTCACATTCTGTAAACACAATTTTTCACTGAGAACTTCAGACAACACGTGAGATAGAATCTTCTGGATCGGATATGTGTACCAATGTAAAGTTCCACAGATGGGACGGCAAGAAATGTCTTCTTTGTGGCACTTCACCACTCCGTACAAATAGGGTAATCGCCGATTATCCTCGTTGTATTCCGTTAACAAATCGAACAGTTTTCTTGGATAAGGATAGGAATCACCAGCCTCCATTTTTTCCAGATAAAATTTTCTCAATTTGTAACACAGCTGCTTATAAATGTTCCGAATGAGTACCCGATTTGCGTTGAAGTCTTCAACTAGACGGTACATTCCTGCTGCCAAACATTTGGATACCCATCCATCCATTTTAGTCCGATATAGGACTCTTCCCTTGTCAGCCTGAACCACGCTATAACCAGGATTCCTATCCAAAAATGTCTTCGTTGTGTTAAAAAAAATACTTCAGCATACGCTCCTTATAAGTGATCGAATTTTTTGTTGTATACAATTTTTCCAGCTCAAAATAATGGTTCGGCACTAACTCCCGAAAACAGGATTCAGGATGCATAACTCCAATCCTCTTCATCACAGCGTTAAAAAAAAATTGCAGCACGTCAGCGTAGTCTATCATGGTTTATGCCCCCAACTCAGCAAAACTCGTACGGCCATTGGTATTTGGTAATCGTCTATTCCCAATAAATTCTTAAATTCACCACTCACCATTTTAGTCAGAAGTAGATTGTCGTTCACTGGTAATTCTTTTAAGTCTTTATTAATCCCAAGTAACGGACGCTGTTGCGGGAATGCAGATGATGTCTGAAAAGATAAAAAAAAATAATCAAAGTTAGTAAAAGGTTTTTTCAAATAGGATGATATTGAGTGAAGTTTTTTCTTATTTATAATGTGTTCTTACCTTGGCTAAGATTTGTTCCATGATTTTTTTCGTTGATTCTTTAGATTTTATAAAATCAATTTTCAAATTTTTGTTATTTGCTCAAAATACATTTTTGATCTTTGCACACTTAATAACTTGTGTCAACTAAATTTTTGTAAATCTAACATCGGTTTATATAAAGGTTTTTTTGCATATTTTCTTCCCGCCAAAAGAAACCATACCCACAGGTAGGAAAAAAGGTTTTTTTGTTAATTATAGCTTGTAAGAAAAAAATGTTTTCGTAGTTTTTACGCAGGTAGACAGGTACTAATTTACAATCAGGTGCGAAAGGATTAAAAAGGGTTTTTAATATGTAATTTAGCCAAACAAACATGAAAACAAATATGCAATTGGGGCAATAAACTAATTTATTTAATATTTATATATAATATTATTATTTATATTATATTAATTTATATATAAAGAAGTAAACAAAAAATCGCAACAACAAAATCTTTGCAGAATCAATGCAGTCAACTTTTTGAAATTTTGCGACTAGCAAAAGAGTAGAAAAACATTGCTTTGATAAAGTATAGCGCTTCTATAATTCCGCTTTGGTTTTATTGCTCTTGCGCTTATTAGCTTGTCAAAGTTAGTGGACTGCTAGAACCACTGAGACTATGTACTGATGAGTCGGAGTAGCGTCCGACAAAACCATGGTCTAGTCAGCTTGGTTTAGTTCTGCAAAGAACTTTGTTGTTGTAGCAACCTGTTGCTTCATGACGTTTTTGGCATTAAGCTCACAATATAATTCTTAAAAAATATGTTTTTTAAGAATTATAAAAGAATTAATTTATTAAAGATTTCAGGTTTTTTGAGAGCAATATGAGAAGACCCTACAAGAAATGATTATTTTTCATATTTACCATTTTTTGGATTTCGTCAAAGTTTGAATGGAGAGCGTAGGATTGGTTCCAGTTAGGATTGACCATTGAAAAGAAATTTTTTTAACATTAGAAAAAAAAATTTTTTTTAACATTAGAAAGAATTTTTTATCTTGCGGGAGTGTTTTTTGGCAGGGTTAAACTTTTTTGCACCATCAAAAATGTAATCATGATGGCATTGACCAAAAAAATCGGGATAGGGAAACAAAGTGTAAGGTGTATACTGAAGTTTAAGTTAGATTTTGGCTTATAGCGGCAGAGTTTGCCTTCGCTATAGCTATATTCTTGCCGACTTGAACAAGGTTCAAGGCAAGAAGAGAATATTAATATTAATACAAGGCAGAGATCTGCCGACTTGAATTAGTAGTTAAATTCTGATTTATTGTTTGCCAAGACCGGCTTTTTATATCTTTACAAAAACTGTTATACTTAAAATATATATATATAGTTAATCTATATTTACATATTAAAATACTTATTATTAATTTTGCGTTTCATTCTCGCACTTAAATTAGTATCTCCAAATTTCATATTTTGGGTTCACGAATGAAATTTAGGCACAGTCATAAAAATTGAGTGAGTATTGAAAACGCACTCAATTCCGATGCGGAGTGTCTACAACATTCGCATGCGTTGAGTGCAGCGGACGTCGATAGCGCAGTGTAATCATATTTGTCACTCAATGCATTGCCGCTTGTTTACGAAAAGAATTGATGAAACGTAGGGTCGGTAATGTGTAAATGTATGGGCACACTACAAAAGAGACACACCGCTTTGAAAAGACTAACACACCTCAGTGTTAACTGAAATTAACCAAATGTTAAACGCACAACAACACAAGTAAGGCACATAAAGACAGGGGTAAATAATAAAGCATTCATCGAGACTGACAGAGAAGTACACAACAACGCCAATAATAGCACGAAGAAAACTCACTCATTGTAACTAACTAACATGAGACATGTTAACACAAAAATTCACCAACAACTACAAAAAATCCGTTTACCACAAGAAACACTTACCAAAAAACCCACACATGACATTGATTGGAACTAAATAAGAGGAGAGATGTTAACACCAATATCGCCACAAAAAAATCCACCAACAAATACAAGATTTGTTTAACATGAGGAAAACCTACCAAAAATATAAGATGCAATAATTTTTACCAGCAACTGCATAATTAACTCACCATAGGTAAGCCTATCTACGACTATAGCACGCAGAGAATCTCACACCAATATCCGAAGCCACACATGCAAATCATGGTATAATAATACAAGGTAGCATTGACAGTTGCTTGGGAAAACATCTCCTGTCAAAAAATATACTCAAAAAAAGAGCGCTCACAATCCACCATTGAAAACGCAAACAAAGTTGAAAACGTTGAAGTGAAAAAAAAACAACAACCACAGCAGCTGCTGATGTATTTCCACAAAAAGCTGTTTTTGACAGGAGATGTTTTCTTGTAGAAGAGAAAATAAGCAGTTGTCAATGCTACCTTGTATTATTATACCATGATGCAAATATCTTCTGCATTATTCAAAAAGTGCCGTTATATTTCATGTTGAAAAAATGTACAGATTTTTTCCCCCCTCTTGTTATGCGATGTTAGGCATTTTTTGCTAACTCTGAGAATATAGTCTTCAGTTAGTGCGCGATCCTCCATTAGTGCGGCACACGGGGTTTTTTATGAAAGGTTTTTTGTTTTTGAATATGATTTTTTAATAATCCAGCCTGTCCGTTTTTTTATAAAATTGGTGCAGGAATCTACGTGGACTGAGGACTGTGTTTTCTTCGAGGTATTTACATATTATAATTTTTATAAATTACATTTTTCGTTGAAAATTGTTCTTTGTTATCGTTTTTATAAATTACATTTTTCGTTGTAAGTTGTTCTTTTTTATCGTTTTTTCTTGTGATAGATGTGTGGTTGTTCACGTATTTAGTTGTGGTTGTTCACGGATTTAGTTGTGGTGGTACACAGATTATTTTATATTTTGTATAAATATATATGTTTTTATTTTTATGAACAAAATTTATATTTTTAAAGACAACATTTTTAGGTAACAATTTGAATAGTATTTTTATAACTAATGAAAATATTTTTTGATAGTTTTTTGATAACAATTTTTTGATAACTTATTTTTAATTAAATTTTAAAAACAAGTGTATAAAGTGTAAGTGTATTTTATATGTGTGTGATTGTGAGAGCACCACATTATTCCCCCCCATAGAATTTAATTGAGTTGGCCAAGAGATTAAAATGTACCTTTTTTTTTTTTATATATATATGTTTTTATTTTTATGAACAAAATTTATATTTTTAAAGACAACATTTTTAGGTAACAATTTGAATAGTATTTTTATAACTAATGAAAATATTTTTTGATAGTTTTTTGATAACAATTTTTTGATAACTTATTTTTAATCAAATTTTAAAAACAAGTGTATAAAGTGTAAGTGTATTTTATATGTGTGTGATTGTGAGAGCACCACAGATGTATGTGTGTGTGTGTTGATTTGAATTACCGATACTTAGACATATCGGTAAATGGATGATATGATAATTGAATTTTTTCAGTTGGTTCATTTGTTAAGCCTTAGCTTCTGTCGAATGGGTTACATTCAGCTTTCTTAGAGGTTCGGTTAGAAATTTTATCATAAAATAAAGCCTTCTGATCTTCAATGTAGCCCACGCGCCTACTCGGCTTGGTTCAAACATTAGGTCGGCTCCATTTTTTTCGGGTTGTTTTTTTCTTATTCTTTCTTTTTTTCAGCTTTCTTGATTTCCATTGTTGAGCTCCCACTTAACAATGGATAACCTCTTCTCTAAATTTATCCATCATTTTAAACCAACATGTCTGGTAGATGAGCTAGGTTTGTTAAAATGTTGAATATTAAGATTTTGAAACCATGAAAGTTTTTTAATCGTATTCTATAAAACGAGCAATATTTTTATATTTGTTTGTAATTGAGTTCTCAAAAACCGCTCTAACGATTTCGATGAAATTTACAATATAGATGAAGAGCGGGCTGAAAAATCGATCTAGCTAGGTTTCATCTCTTGGAAAATTCGTTTTTCCGAGTTTTCACGCATTAAATAAATATCTTTATTTTCCTGCTGAATATGTTATGTTAATTTTCCTAAGCAATTTATGGTATTGATAGTTCAGTGGTTAGGGCTTCGGACTGTCAATCTGGAGGTCGTGAGTTCAACTCCGGATGGCTCACAATAATTTTTTTTTTTTAAGTGTAACTTCACTGTTGACATTTTTTAATATTCGTCTGATTTCAATTTATATTTTAAACATAGACAAACATTCTAAATAAAGAATTATAAATTTGATTTTAGCAAGAAGTCTTTTTAATTCGAGCGACGAAAAAAGAAAAAAACACTTAGGTTTTTTTAAAACGTTTTTATTAAGTTTACTGCATTTGTCTGTCCCGTACAAATCTTGGAATCTATTTTAAACCAACTTCCTAAAAATCAAACATAAAAACTTAAAATCTCATTGACATTTTTAAATTTCAAAAATTCACAACTGCACTGAATTCATTACCTCATTTAGAATATATTTTCCTGCGAGTTCTGTAGGTTAAAGCGTAAAGCGATCGGCTTATTATACGCTAGGTAGTGAGTTCGAGCCTGAATAATGCAAATTAAATTTTTGTATTTTTTTATGAAATAAATTCAAATTTTTTAAATTTCACCACTGAGGGTGTAAAAACAAATTGTAAAATAGTAGTTTAAATAAAATTTTTTTAGTTATTTTTTAAAAGTAGTTTGATTTATTGCTATTAAGATTATCTTTTTGTGTGAGTTCCGTAGTTCAGATCGTAAAGCGTTCGCTTTTTAAACGCTAGGTAGTGAGTTCGAGCATCGACAATGATAAAGAATTTTTTGTTTTTTTATGAAACAAATTCAAATTTTCAAAAATACACCACAGAAGGTGGAAAAAAATTGTCAAAAGTAGTCTGTTTGATTTATTGCTATTTAAATGATATCTCTGAATGGGTCCTATAGCTCAGAGCGCACGACGATTGCTTTATAATCGTGAAGTTGAGAGTTCTAACCTCGACAATGTCAATGAATTACTTCAGTTTTTTTTTGTTTTTGTTAAATATTTATGGAACCATTTCGGTTTTTAAAACAAATTTTGTACAGATAAAAACAAAAAACCTTCAATATCTATTCTAAAACTTTACACAAGACTAAAAACCAGAAAAAAATAAGTTAAGTAAAAAAAAATTTTAATATACCACGTTTTTAATACGAACTAAATAGTATAAAATAATTTCTGCTAAAGTGGGGCTTTTAGTTCTCATAAAAACGTGGGGCGCATACATAAGGGAATATTAAGGAGTTAAGAAAACCTTGGTTTTTTTTTTTTTTTTTTTTTTTTTTTTTTTTGGATTCGCCCGGAGGTAAGAAATCTTCATAGATACGTATGACCCGCGCCATACGCATGCACGATTTACATTCTAAGAAGTTCCCGGATCAGCCGGACTGATAGAATGCACCTACGTGCTAAAACTTACCACCTGTTGGCAAATAATAGCCTCCACTAAGCACAATTGCTTGGCCTTTCAGCGGAAATTAAAATTAAATAAAATTTGAGAATTTTTTGTGCTTATGTAAACTTCATAAACATCATCGAATAAAAGCACATTCTTCATAATACGAAGCAATACAAGACAACATCCAAAGTTATTTATTAGACCATATATAACCGCATTTATAATTGTTGTCGTTCGGCTTGAGGCCACTGTCCAACCCAAGATCCTACGTGGAAAAGAGATGCAACTCTCAAACACCAAACCAATACCAAACATAGCACAGATATACAAGTATATATTGTGCAGGCACAATATATTTATATATTCGGGTCACTAAAATAAGGGAACACCGAGCTAAAGTTATTATTTGGATATGCATTTGGGCCAACGCAGGTAAAAACTTGTATGGAAAAGAGATAAACTCTGACACACCAAGCCAAGAGACACGGTATACATGGTCGAATAAGGAAGAACTAAAGATCTAAAATAATTTCATGAAAAAATAAAGCAACGAAACTGAATAAAACGAAAACTTAAAGTATCTATCATATTCGATGATGCTTATTTGTTAAATCGTAAAATCTACACAATTATCGCGAGTTATATTTGTTATCACAAGGAATGCGTTAAGTATTCAAATGTAATATCATTTTGCGTTTTAAGACATCCACCGAGTCAGAAAAATTTATCAAGTTCAAGTTGCCATTAAAATCACTACACATACATCGCAAAGGGTCGTGAAGGGCATAATTAGAAGTGCAGTGACTCAACTTAAAAAGCTGGAAATGTCTGGCTCCGCTCCTGGGGATGTTGAAGTTTAATGAAGAAAGGAGGTATTGTGAGTCTATATCACCACTGAGTAATTTGTATAAAAAAGAGACATTGAGCATAATTCTTCTGCTTCTTAAGGAAGGCAGGGAAATAATTTTGAGGCGTGTTTCATAAGGGGGAAGAATAATATTGGGGTTCCAACGATAATGTAAAGCAAAAAGTAAGAATTGTTTTTGAACCGATTCTAATGCATCGATGTGGACATTGTATTGAGGGTTCCATATTACGGATGCATATTCAAGAATTGGTCTAACAAGAGAGGTATAAAGTATTTTAGTAGTGAAAGGATCGTTGAATTCTTTAGCCCATCTTTTAATGAAACCAAGGACACCTCTAGCCTTATTTACCACCAAATTAACTTGAAGATTGAAACGAAGTTTAGGATCCATAATTACACCTAAATCAAGAAAACTGTGTACAATTTCTAAATTAGTATTATTTATAGTGTAATTTATACTATTAGCAATTCGACGTGAGAATGTCATTTGCTTACATTTTTTTAAGTTTAATTTTAAAAGGTTAAAATTACACCACTCAACTAGATTGTTTAAATCCGATTGTAAGAGTTGTTGATCTTCAGGCGATTTGTAAGTTAGGAAAAGTTTCACGTCATCGGCGTACATTAAGACGTAAGAGTGTTTTATTACAGAAGGAAGGTCATTTATAAACAGTAAAAATAAAACCGGACCAAGATGACTTCCCTGCGGAACACCAGATGTGACCAAAATATTTTTTGACATAGAATTCTTATATAAAACTTTTTGAGAACGATTCGACAAGTACGAGTTAATCCAGTGTAATAGTTTGACGGGAAACCCAATTAGATGAAGCTTTTTCAGAAGAAGATAATGATTGACACAATCGAAAGCTTTGCTAAAGTCTGTATAAATAACGTCAGTCTGTCGTCCTAAAGTAAAACCTTTGATGACACGCGAAGTAAACTCCAAGAGGTTAGTTGACGTAGATTTTCCCTTTAAGAAACCATGTTGAGAGGTGGAAATGGAGGAAGATACAACGTGGGTTATTTGATCAGTTATAATTTTCTCAAATAACTTAGGGATTGCGCTTAGTTTTGCGATACCTCGGTAATTGGAAACATCAATTTTTGAGCCGGATTTATGAAGAGGTATTATATAGGATTTTCTCCATATATAGGGAAAATGACCACTGTGCAAGGATATGTTAAAAATTTTTGATAGGGGAGAACACAAACTAATAGAACAATGTTTTAAAATGCAGCTCGGGATTTCGTCAGGACCAGTCGTAAAAGAAGATTTAACTTGTCGAAGGTAATGCATAACTATATTAGAATCTATTACGGGGGTTTCAAAAGAGTTAACTGGTGGTAGGTAAGGATATTCAAGACTCATGCTCAATGGTATATCGGAGTAGGTTGTTTTAAAGAAGTTTGCAAACATGTTGGAAACTTCGATGTCGCAAGATGCTTCTTCATGATTGAATTTCATAAGAGGTGGGAAGCTAGAGGTTTTTCGTTTTGAGTTGACAAAAGTGTAGAAAAGTTTCGGATTATCTTTGAATTGAATTTTTATTTTGGCTATATAGGCAGAGTAGCACTGTTTATTTAATAGTTGATATCTGTAACGACAAGAGGAATAGCAAGCGAAGTCTAAATTAGAGCCTGACTTTTTATATTTTTTAAATAAGCGATTTTTGGAATTTTTTAAAGACTTAAGTTCATTAGTTAACCAAGGGGGGTTTAAAGGTTTGAAATTACTATTTTTTTTTGGCACAGATAATGAGAAACATTTTTGCAATGTATCATTAAGAAACTGTACTGAAGATTCGACATCATAAAAAGAATACGAAGACCTATTATTTAAAATTGGGGACCAGTCAATCCGCGCGAGAAGAGCATTAAGTTTAACATAGTCTGTTTTTTTAAAGTTAAAAATTTTATTATTTCGCGTATCTGGAGCTAATTTATTTTCATTTATGTTGGCAAGTAATATTGTTATTTCAAGAGTTGGATGATAATCGTCTTCAGGTAAGGAAACTGGGTTCGAACGACGGAGATTTACGGAAGTGCATCTATCTACAAATACAAGGTCAAGAGATCTATAATTTTTATTAATAATATTATTAACCTGCTGAAGACACAGATCGGACAACTTATCTAAGAAATCATTTATCCAATCAGAGGCAGAAATAGGAGTAAGAAATGCGGAATCATCGGAAATACTCCAGGATACAGAAGGTAAGTTGAAATCACCTAATGCAATGATAGTATCCATATTTTTAAGCATATTATGGACTGTTTCGATGGCACTAATATGGTTTAAGTAAATTGTTAAATCACTTTTAGGTGGAATGTAAGAGCAAGTAAGAAAAATCGTATTATTATTTACTTTAACTGCAACACAAATAAACTCCAGGTCGTTGGTACCAGGAATTGTTAATTCCTCCGAAGCAAGCGAGTTATGGACAGCTATCAGAACGCCACCACCGATCTTATCATAGCGATCTTTACGAAAAATTTGGTACTTATTGCACATTATTTCAGAGTTTAAAACGTTAGAGCGAAGCCAAGTTTCAGTAAAAACTATAAAGTTATATTCAAAATCAAAACTGTTCATGAAAATATCGGAAAGTTTAGAATTGAGACCTCTAACGTTTTGATACACAAGCTCTAATTTAGACTTGTGATTTTTTAATCGTTTTTTGTATGGTACTGAGGACTATTAGAAGGACGAGGCAAGTGTACAACATTTGCAATACGCGGTTTGTTTTTGAATTCAAATTCATGAACAATTGTATTACGGGGCCAAAAGTTTACATCCACAAGAGTATTAAATAAATTTTCCGGAACAGTCAATCTAAAAGACGTAGTCAGTCTCGCATTTAAATATTTGAATTTTTGGATCGAAAGAGGCATACTACTATTTAACTTTGAATTAATAAAAAATTTTATATCATCTTCAGTTGTATCAGCAGCTAAGCGCGAGACAAAGATTGCTTTAGTTGGTGGAATTGCAATTAATGGCTTAGGAGAAATAGTAGCAGTAGTAATAGGAATCCGTTGAGCGTTAACAACTGAAGTTGCAAAAATAGGAGTTTGAACAGTAGGAGGAGCAATTGAAACAGCTTGAGCATAAGTAAGAACAGGCTGGTTAACAGGTATGGATGGTGCTAACATTGGCAAGGAAACGGTCTCTGGTACATTTGGAGCAGATATAGAGGCAATCGTATCAGTACAAATGTCCATATCGTCTGCAATGTCACGTTCAACAGGTGGTGGTATTGGTGGTGTCGAGTTAGTTTTCTGTTTATTGCGCAGGTTCATGTATTTCTTTTTACGCTTGGGCGAAGGAATTGGCTCATCAATATATTTACACTCATCGAAAAGTGTTTGGTACTTTAAAAATTTTGCAGAAAGCAAAGAAAGTTCCCTACTTATCTCAGAGAAACCCTGCTTTGTCTGCTTAAAAAGCTTATAAAAATTGACATCAGTCAATCTGCACTTCTCACAACACCAACGCAACCCTTTACCTTCTTCAATAAGGTCTGCAACTCTACCCATTATGCCCACACATTTGGTGTGAACGATATCATCACATAGCCAACATGATAAAAATCGCTCAGTTTCACCCTTAGTGGAACAGCCAGGCTTAGAGCAGAGCATTTTAATTAATAAATAAAAAAAAAAGACCAAAAAAGTAGTAAAAATAAATAAAAGTAGTAAATGTAGTAAAAATATTAGTAGAAATTAATAAATAAAAATAGAACCAAAAAAGTAGTAAAAATAAATAAAAGTAGTAAAAGTAGTAATAATAATAGTACTAAGCAAAAGTAACAACCTGAAGTGATGGCAACCCTTAGTATGTATAATAATAATACGTACTCAATAGCTTAGCTAGACAGAGCTAGGCAGATGTCTTAAACGCAATTAGCAATAGAACAAAAACAAAGCAAACAACTTAAAGTGCGAAGAATATAATAAAGAAAATGTAAAGAAACTTGTTCAGCACTTTAAAGAAATTTTAATAATAATAATAACACTTATGTTAACAATAGTAAAACAAATGCAAAACTTATCCGCTGCAATCATTAGACTTCACATAAGCACAAAATTTTTTAATTATTTTCAAAAAACCACTGTAATTAAATTTAAACTTTGCAGAAATTAACAAACACAACTTAAAGAAATTTTAGCGCGTTGCCAACTTTGTTAAGAAGCATTAAGAGCGAAGAAGCGTTAAGAAAGCATTTGTCCACACTAACATATTAAAATTTGTAAATGCTAACTAATAATTTCCCAATTATTCATCAAAGATAGGCATAGATAGAAAAATTATTAACAAAAAAACTCATCAGCCTTGATAACTTCGGTTACATTAAAATTGAAGAACTCTGAAACCCAAGTAGAACTTACTGGACTGACCGCAATAGATGTCTACAAACTTCAATCTGCCATTCATGCAAGGACTTCTTTCCTGAGAGTCAAGGGACCTGAGTTAAGAAATTATTTGTTCACAAAGGTAATAGAATTGTTAATAACACTCCTTACTATTGCGTGTGGCCCACGTTTTTATGAGAACTAAAAGCCCCACTCTAGCAGAAATTATTTTATAATTATAAGTTCGTTTTAAAAACGTCGTATATTAAAAATTTTTTTACTTAACTTATTTTTTTTTAAATTGCTTTATTTTTTTTTTTGCTCTAAGCCTCTCGAAGTTTGAACCTAATTTTTCGGCTCCAAAGCGGTAACAACATGAAATATGATATTGAAAAATTTAAATTTTCATCTGAATGAATGAAAGAAACACTTAAAAATTTTAGATAACCTTATATCAGTCAATCACACCGCATATATTTTTTTGCGTCATTTTGAAAATAAAATTTGAAAAATTACTCTATTTTAACTTAATTTAATGGCTGATTGTAGGTAATCTTTAAGTTTTTGCCGTGAATAATATAATGTAAAAAGTTTTAGCTCTATTAAATTCGTAATTTTTCTTTTATCTTCACCACCGCTTTTAAAAAAACTGATTTGAGAAAATAGCGTTTAAATTTTTGTTTTTCCGTTTTTTTTCTCTCTATAAACGATAACATCAAATTGAAATTTTACGCACGTATTCTACACACAGTAACATTTTTATGAAAAAACATGTTTTTTTTTAAATGAAACTTATTCCAAACAGCTGAAATAGTTGACAAGCAGCAACAACATCGCACTCTGTTCCTGCAGTTCATCAATTAAGTATTTAAAATTAAGATCCTTGCTTGTCGCTGAATACTCCCGGTTTGTTATAGTTCTCGTTTAGTTTTTGTAATGAAAATTAAAAAAGCTTAGATGTATAATATACATTGTATATCCAATGTGCAATACTGCATGAGTGCAACAGGCGAGATTTTGTGGGAATCTGAGTGGAGCTTGGTCGCCCAAGCGTGCCCAACCTTGGTACTTTTAATTAATTGAAAAAATTTTTTTTGGTCGATCGGTCGAAATTTTTAATATCGTTATGTGATTTTTGTGAGTTTTCAATCCGTTGTGTTCTCTTTTTTGGGTCAGAGATATGATTGATTGTTCATACAAACATTTGACAATCTAAATTTGTTTTCTGACTAATGATTGCGAGCAATTTGTTGCACTCATTTTCATGAAACATTTTTTTCATCAGATAGTAAATAATCTGACATTTGTTATTTTATTTTGTGCGATATATTTATTATTTTTTAATGTTTTTTAGTTTTCTAATTTTTTTTAAAAAAAACATTTTTTGATTTATTATTCATACCATTAAGGTCCTATTTGATTATTTTTACGTTTTTCTAATTTTCAAAATTTTGATTGAGTAATTTTATATTTTTAATTTTTTTTTATTTATGTTTTATTATTTGATTTTTTCTAATATTTAAATTTTTAATTCTTTATTTTTAATTTTTATTTTTATTTTTTTATTTATCTACTTATTTTTGTATTTATTAACTTTATTTTTTATCTTTTGCTATTATTGAATTAATGTTTCCATAAGTTAATCATTTTTACTTTTCATTATTTTTTATTTTATTTCTTTACTATTATTTTTTCTATATTACTTATTTCAAGATTGCTAAGTAGGAATAGATTAGATTGTTTATATACCAACATGAGATGACAGTAGAATGACTACGGATGAGAATGTTTTTTATTCTCATTTTGAGTCAACAATGCTTTGGTGAGAGTGAGTTACTTTTTCACTTCTCACATTTGAGTATTGTTAGGAGACAACGAACAAGGAAAGACTAAGTGGCTTTTTCGAAACCTACCCGTCTTAAGCTCCTTTTGCCGAAGTGCGTTTACATTTTGTTTGAAATAATTTTCAGTTTGTTTTTAACAAAGATTGATGGTCACCTCGCAACTTTTGGGAGGAACAAAGTGTTGATTCACTTTGCCAAAAACACATCAAAGAACCTAAATTAAAGTATTGAAACGTACGTCGGATGAACGTACTAAACTTTTCACTACAATATTTAATGGCTTGCACATTTGATGGATTAATCCCTATCTTTTCCCTAGTTATCAACTCTGGAACATCTACGCTATTAAACCTTTTTGTAAAATTTTCTAGAATTTCCTTCCTTTCAACTAGTTTCCCACTTGAAAACGGAATAGAAGCCTGCCTATCTAATATATTTTGAATTTCTTTTCTTATCACCTGATCAAATTGTTCACCAACAAATATTAATGGATAGGAATTGTCATCAAATTTTCTTTCATAAAATGCTAAATCCTCTTCTAAACTAGATTAACTTGTTCGACTTAACGTTTTTGTAATAAACTCCTTTAACGTTTGCTCTTTGTTTGTTAACAAATGATGAGAGTAATAGTGTATCATTCGTAAAGAGGACCTTGGTTTTCTATACAAACTAAGCTCAACTCCATTTCGGCCCCGAACTAGTAATATATCTAAAAAGCTTATATGCTTGGAAGGTTCTTAATATTTGTTTCTTCACGTTCTACTGTCAACTCTAAATTTATCACTTTTTCAAACGTCTGTTTAAAAGACGCAACCCTGTGTTTTGGCATATAAACCAAAAAATCGTCGATGTATTTCCACCAATACACTACCAAATGTTCGTCAAAAATTGACCCATAATTCAACTGCAATAAATAATCTAAAAGAAGAGTGGCCAAAAACGCTGAGTCACAAGCCCCTTGTGGCAATCCAATTTCATGCTTATAAAGTCGACCGTTATAGGAGAAATAACTTGCCTTTTCTATTGTAAAACGCAAACACATTAGTATAAATGCAGACGGAACGCTATTCTTACTATTATACCACACTCAGTACTTGTTAAATCCTTAACTAACGTTATAATCCTTTCTGTATCCATCCTTGTATATTTATCCACTATATCGAATTTTACAAATTCGTAACCCTCACAAAGTGGTACTGTATACAATTCATGTGCTACTTTAGTCACAGAGAACATAATTTGGCTTTAAGAACTTCCGTTAAAACGGACGACATAATTTTTTTAATTGGATATGTATACCAATGAAAAGTCCAACAAATGGAACGACAAGGAATTTCAGTCTTGTAACACTTAACCACCCCATACATATAGGGCAAACGACGTTTATCCTCATTATATTCTTCTAACAAAATTAATAACTTTTTTGGAAAAATGTATTCACCATCATCCTCGAATCTTTGTATATATAAAGTCTTTAGTTTATGACATAAGGACATATATACGTTACGAATTAAAACCTTAATCGCTGAAAAATCTTCTACTACACTATATACCCCTGCTGTTACACACGTTGAAACCCATTCGTCCATTTTCTGTCTATATAATTCTGTCTCCATAAGAGTTGTTATCTTTCCTTTATCTGCCTGCACTATACTAAAATGAGGATTTTTCCCTAAAAAAATCTTTGGTGCCCTAAATAAATACCTTAACACTCTCTCTTTATATGGCACAGAATTCTTTATTGAATAAAAATCTTCTAGTTCCCCATAATGAAATTACATAATTTCATTAAAACAAGACTCTGGATTATATATATACTGCATTACGTCAGCATAGTCTACAACATTGGCTGAATGTGGTGGTACGAATTGGTATTCCCCCAACTCAATAATACCTGGACCGACATTGGTATTCGAGTATCCTCTACGCTTGTCTAATTTTTAAAACCCTCACTCACAATCCTCGGTAGAATTAGGTTTTCTTCTAACGGTATTTCCCTCCTATTCTCAATTACGCCAAATATTGGTCGTTGCCTCGAAAAGGGAGATGATGTCTGAAAATAAAAATTGATAATACATTATTAGTAACAATTATCGAAGGTTGATGACAGCAGGGAATGATTGTTTGCTGTATTGAAGAATTGTTGACAGTAATGAAGGGTTAATGGTTTTTTGTTCTTACCTCTTGTAATATTTGCTCCATTTTAAAAAAATAAGCTTCAAAAATTTCTTTTTCTCAAAATAGTGGTTCCAATATACCGGTTCTAGGTTGTCGGCTGCAGCAGAGATGTGTTTTCCAGTTGAAATCCGTTTATGTGGCTTCCAGCAAAGACTTAGCTCCCAGTTGATATCCGGTTGTATTTGTCAAGCACTTTTTAGTTATATATGTCGAGCACTTTTTAAGGAATTTTCTGATTGAACACTTTTTAGTAACAGCTTCAGTAACAACGTCACAGTTATAACTATATAACTATATAACTATATAACTTATATAACTATAAGTTATTTTAACTATACTCCTGGAAAATATTTGTCCCGTTTATATGGGTTTATTTTTCATAACATCTAAAATATTTTTACCTTTTCCAGGTAGTCTTCATAATAATTTTCTTTACGAGCAATATCAATTTTAAAGAAATGTAGGTACCTTTTTTCCTCAAAAAGATTTATAACCCCTTGTTAACCTTCATAATAGTAGTCCCATTTATTTGACAAAACATTCAGGTAGACAGGTAGTGAACGTCACTTCACACAAAAATTTTTTTCGTACCTAACCACATAACTCGACCATCTAATTTAACCAAACAACCACTCAATTGCATAACTTTTCATAAATAATAATTGGTTAAGATTTTTTTCTCTATTTAACCTTTTTCTATTAAATATCTCACATTTTGAAATCACTAAGGGAATCCCTTCCATAAAATTTTTTTTAAATAAATAGTGTGTCACATTTTGAAATCCCTAAGGGAATCCCTTCCATAAAAATTTTTGTTAAATAAATAGTATAAAATAAAATCAAAATAAAAAAAACTCTAAATTAAATAAATTCCAAATAAAATAAAATTAAAATAAATTAAACTTCAAATAAAATACTAAATAAAATAATTAAAATATAAAATACACTACAAGTAATATAATAATAATGTCTCTATCACAAAAATCTCTCTATTAAAAAAAAAATCTCTCCACTATACAAATCTGTTTACCACACTAAAAAACCTCATTACACCAATATGACAAATATACAAGACACTAGCCGGCCGAAACACGCACTTAAAAGAAAAAACATATAAAAACGCAAAAAGACAAGAACACCTTAAGAAGAAAAAACCCAAAAAAAACAAACCAATATGAAAAACGCAACAAAACCCCACTAAAGAAGAAAAATGCAAACTAAGAAAAAACAAAAAAACACACTAAAATACTAAAAAGAAAAAACCGAAAAACACACAAGAAGAATAAAATGAAAAAATACAATAGACAATCTAAGTGTGTTTTCTGACTCATGATTGAGAGCATTATTGGTTGCACTCATTCTCAGGAGACATATGTACATTTTCGAATTCTTTATAAATCATTATTTTTTCATCAGATAGTAAATTATCTGACATTTGTTATTTTATTTTAATCGATATATTTATTTTCCTTACGCCAGAGAACCCTGGTTCAATTCCATCTGACACGGAAAGTTTTTTCAATTGAATTAATTTTTCTGTTCGGCCGTCACTTCTCTGCAGACAATGGCAAACCTCAGAGAGTAAATAATGCCATGTAAAGCTTCTGGAGAACATGAACATTAGCCGTTCGGAGTCGGCATAAAACTAGTAGGTCCAGTTCTCGATCAATTGTGTATAAACATTTAATAACACACACAACGCAATTTGATCATAAGAAGTTCGGTCCAAGTTCTTTCATGGGCTGAAATGGCCAGTTTATTTTATTTTATTTTTATATTTATTTTCATTTAATAGTTTGTTTTAATTGTTTGTTTTTTTCTTTTTTTACCGTTTGCTGTTATTTAATTTTGCTATCTATACATTTATGTTTTCATATTTTTATACTATTATATTTTTTACTTTATTATTTTTTCAATGTTTTTTTAGTTTTCTAAATTTTTAAAAAAAAAAATTTTTTTTTTTATCTATATTTTTATTTTATTAATTTTTTCATTTTTCTAATTTTCAAATATTGATTTAGTATTTTTATTTTTTTTTTTTTATTTTTCTAATTTGTAAATTTTTGATTTAATATTTTTAATTCTTTTTCTTTATGTTTATTTTTATTTATTTATTTTTCGTTTATTTATTTTTGTATATATTTACTTTTTATTTTTTGTTATTATTTTATATTCTATATTTTTTTTTTGTTATTATTGAATTTATGTTTCCATAAGTTACAAAATTTTAATTTTTAGTATATTTTCTTTTATTTCTCTATTATTTTTTCTATATTACTTATTTAAAGATTCTAAGTAGGAATAGATTATATTGTTTATATACCAAAATGAGATGACAGTAGAATGACTACGGATGAGAATGTTTTTTATTTTCATTTTGGGTCAAAAATACTTCTGTGAAAGTGACTTATTTTTTCACTTCTCACTTTTAAGTATTGATAAGAAACATCGTACTGGGACATGACTTAGTGGCTTTTTTTGAAATCTACCCGTCTTTAGCTCTTTTTGTCGAAGTGCGTTGACACTTTGTTTAAATAAATTTCAATTCGTTTTTACCAAAGGTTGCGGGTCACCTCGCAACTTTTGTGAGGAACAAAGTGTTGATTCACTTTGCCAAAACACATCAAAGAACTCGCTATACGGGACGATATAGAATGACCATAATGTTTAATGCGCTTGCCTATTGGTGACATCTGATTTAGTTTTGCATCTTCAAGTAAATCTTCACGCGGCCCGATTCCACTTAACAAAAAAGTTACCTCACACATTTCACAACTAATCAGATATACCTTAGAATCCTTACATGTGGATGTTTGTGCTGAAACACTAGACTTCGTAGGATCTGGATCCACTAACGACATCCTGAGTTCTCTAAAACAATTATCAGGAGTTTTGAAAACCGGATGACCTTAATTAAAGTGACGAAACCTACGTCGGATAAACGTACTAAACTCTTCACTACAATATTTAATGGCTTGCACATTTGATGGATTAATCCCTATCTTTTCCCTAGTTATCAACTCTGGAACATCTACGCTATTAAACCCTTTTGTAAAATTTTCTAGAATTTCCTTCCTTTCAGCTAGTTTCCCACTTGAAAACGGAATAGAAGCCTGCCTATCTAATATATTTTGAATTTCTTTTCTTATCACCTGATCAAATTGTTCACCAACAAATATTAATGGATTGGAATTATCATAAAATTTTCTTTCATAAAATGCTAAATCCTCTTCTAAATTAGATTTACTTGTTCGACTTAACGTTTTTGTAATAAACTCCTTTAACGTTTGCTCTTTGTTTGTTAACAAATGATGAGAGTAATAGTGTATCATTCGTAAAGAGGACCTTGGTTTTCTATACAAACTAAGCTCAACTCCATTTCGGCCCCGAACTAGTAATATATCTAAAAAGCTTATATGCTTGGAAGGTTCTTAATATTTGTTTCTTCACGTTCTACTGTCAACTCTAAATTTATGACTTTTTCAAACGTCTGTTTAAAAGACGCAACCCTGTCTTTTGGCATATAAACCAAAAAATCGTCGATGTATTTCCACCAATACACTACCAAATGTTCGTCAAAAATTGACCCATAATTCAACTGCAATAAATAATCTAAAAGAAGAGTGGCCAAAAACGCTGAGTCACAAGCCCCTTGTGGCAATCCAATTTCTTGCTTATAAAGTCGAATATTATAGGAGAAATAACTTGCCTTTTCTATTGTAAAACGCAAACACATTAGTATAAATGCAAACGGAACGCTATTCTTACTATTATACCACTCAGTACTCGTTAAATCCTTAACTAACGTTATAATCATTTCTGTATCCATCCTTGTATACTTATCCACTAAATCGAATTTTACAAATTCGTAACCCTCACAAAGTGGTACTGTATACAATTCATGTGCTACTTTAGTCACATTCCTAACATTCTGAGGACATAATTTGTCTTTAAGAACTTCCGTTAAAACAGACGACATCATTTTTTTAATTGGATATGTATACCAATGAAAAGTCACATAAATGGTACGACAAGGAATTTCAGCCTTGTGACACTTAACCACCCCATACATATAGGGCAAACGACGGTTATCCTCATTGTATTCTTCTAACAAAATTAATAACTTTCTTGGAAAAATGTATTCACCATCATCCTCGAATCTTTGTATATATAAAGTCTTTAGTTTATGACATAAGGACTTATATACGTTACGAATTAAAACCTTAATCGCTGAAAAATCTGCTACTACACTATATACCCCTGCTGTTACACACGTTGAAACCCATTCGTCCATTTTCTTTCTATATAATTCTGTCTCCATAAGAGTTGTTATCTTTCCTTTATCTGCCTGCACTATACTTAAATGAGGATTTTTCCCTAAAAAAATCTTTGGTGCCCTAAATAAATACCTTAATACTCTCTCTTTATATGGCAGAGAATTCTTTATTGAATAAAAATCTTCTAGTTCCCCATAATGAAATTACATCATTTCATTAAAACAAGAATCTGGATTATATATATACTGCATTACGTCAGCATAGTCTACAACATTGGCTGAATGTGGTGGTACGAATTGGTATTCCCCCAACTCAATAATACCTGGACCGACATTGGTATTCGAGTATCCTCTACGCTTGTCTAATTTTTAAAACCCTCACTCACAATCCTCGGTAGAATTAGGTTTTCTTCTAACGGTATTTCCCTCCTATTCTCAATTACGCCAAATATTGGTCGTTGCCTCGAAAAGGGAGATGATGTCTGAAAATAAAAATTGATAATACATTATTAGTAACAATTATCGAAGGTTGATGACAGCAGCGAATGATTGTTTGCTGTATTGAAGAATTGTTGACAGTAATGAAGGGTTAATGGTTTTTTGCTCTCTCCTCTTTTAATATTTGCTCCATTTTAAAAAAATAAGCTTCAAAAAATTTTTTTTTCTCAATATAGTGGTTCCAATATACCAGTTCTAGGTTGTCGGCTCCAAGTAGATGGTGACTTCCAGCAGAGATGTGTTTCCCAGTTGAAATCCGTTTATGTGGCTTCCAGCAAAGGCTAAGCTTCCAGTTGATATCCGGTTGTATTTGTCAAGCACTTTTTAAAAAACTTTTTAGTTAAAAAAAAAACTTTTTGTCGAGCACTTTTTAAGGAACTTTTTGATTGAACACTCTTTAGTAACAGCTTCAGTAACAACTTCACAGTTATAGTACTACTAGCAAATACCCGCAGCTTCGCCGGCGATAAAAATATTAAATATCATTAAAAACTTTAAATCTTAAAATTTAACAGCCGTATTCATATTGAAGTGGGAAGAGTGTAAATAATGGTTTGTGTATTAGATAAATTCAGTGACTTGTTATTTATTTGTCGCAATTTCGTCAAGATTTTGATATTTAAAAATCAATAGTTTTTCTAAGCCATCTGCACTGAAATAATTGTCATTTTGTTATTTTTTCTTTTTATAAATATTTTGAAATCTTTGACAAATTTTCTTGTTTTTATTTTCTTTTTTTGGAACTTTTTTATATATTTTGAATATTCTTGACATATTTTCCAAATGTTTGAAATATTTTGAAGAATTTAATTATTTTTGACAATATTTGTGCTCAAATGAGAGCAAATAATTTAAAAACTGCTTTATGAGAGGTGTGTTATAATATAAACTTTAAAAAAAAAAATTTAAATTTCAACCATATTTAAAAATCCTCTAATTTATAAACAAACATTTTCAAACACTTTTTGACATTTTGTTTGTTTTTGATACATTTTGAAATAGTTTGATACATTTTTGACAATATTTTTTGTGCTTAGATGAGAGCAAACAAATTTTTAAAATGCTTTATCGAGGGTTTATTGAAGGTTTGAACAATTTTTAAAATTCTCTTATTTATCAAGCATTTAAAAGAGCTTTTGAAAGCTGTTGAAACGTTCAACATGAAAAATGTTTTAAAATTTTTTTTCGATTTTTTTCTTATGAAGGCTTTGTAAGAGACTCATAATTTTTTATGAATACAGCCGTTTGAATTTCGGTAAAATTGTATATTTGTGTTGGAGCGACTTAGTAGTTCCATCCGAATAAAGTAACCAGCTAACTAATGTAATAAAAAATAACTAAAGTAATAAACTTTCTGTATCTTCCTGATCATTTTTTTTCATGCCTTGGTTCACTTTTCCTAGCGCTGTGACTATTGGGGTACTCACAATTTTGATTTATCTGGTGGTTAGCTACGCCGTCTGTTAACTCTAAAACATTTTGCCATGTGGTAACTATTTTTGATTTTGTTTTGCATGTAAAAAAGAGATAACACAAACTGGTAAAATTTGCCTTGCTTTCCAAGATGTTTGTTTTTCGTAGCAAACTGGCATTTCTGAAAGGTATTTTTATTTTATTGAAAAATCAATAAATCAAAGAAAGCTTCTCTTGTTATTTTTATTTTATTGAAAAATCAATAAATTAAAGAAAGCTTCTCTTTTCAAAAGGCGTGTCAATTTTAGAATGAACTACGTGTAGGGGTTCTCACAATTTGATTGAAGTATCGTTTTAAAGTTACTATATATCAACTTTAGAAGGGATCTGTAAATACCCTATATATAAAAATCTCGTTTATACGTAAAAATATCAGCTCAGAGGTAAGAAAAATATATGACGGCCTTAGAGAATTGTTATTTTAAAATTAAATATATCTTTCGTTTAAGCTGATAATTTTCATCAAAACATTTCAACAAAACATCGACACGGAATTTTTGTCGATGCTTTTATAAAAGTGGCAGTATTTTTACATTCAAAAAGGTGGCAGCATTGGTACCGCACTCAATACATGTTGCTGTCTTTTTTTTTCTTTTTTGTGGACCTTCCAACCGGGAAAAAAGAATCAATTCTCTTCTCCAATATACATAGATTCTAGAATTGATTATTTTTAACACCCCATCGGGAAAAAGATACAATTTTATATAAAAAAAGAATCAATTCTCTTCTCCAGTATAGATTCTAGAATTGATTATTTTTAACATGCTGATGTCCTACAAAGAATAGCATATTATTTTCTCTCTTCAAGTGGAATCGCTACAGAATAGTTTTTTTTTCACTTTTTAAATAGATTCTTTTCATATATGTAATCATGGTTGAATAAATTAGGTTGTCTCGTGGCTGACTCTCTTCTGTACTCTCTTCTCAGTACACATAATTGTCAAAATCAATGAAAAGCTACAACAACAACTTCATCGGCTTTGCATGTTATCAATTTACGCATTCAGATTTTGTATGAGTTGTCAACTTCGATTCGACATTTATTGGAACCCATGCGACAACCTTATTTATTAAACCATATATGTAATACTTCAATATTGGCAGCAAACTAAATTTTTAATGAGTTTCAACTACGAAATCAAAGAGAGATAGCCTACATAAGATTTTGTTGTTTGTATTAGTATATTTGAATATACTACTACTATACGTCAACGGGGCGCTTGTTAAGAAAAATGTCTACCCAAACATAAAACAAAACAAAGCAAACATATTTGTTTTGCATAAATCATAGGTACGCACCATTATAAAACAATTATAAGACCAATGCGTGAAATATGATAAAAATTTAAAAAGAAAAATTCGAGCAAACAAAATTTAAACCATTAAAATTGAAACAACAGAAATTTTAAATGAAATTTTTGACAATGAAAGCACCGCTCCTGAGTTTTTTTGTTATAAAATGAAATTTCGAGTACATAAAAAAATTCAAAAATAAATAAATAACTGGTCATTTTAGCCATTGAAAGGACTTTGACCTAGCTTCTTATGATCAATTGTGTTGTTATTAAGTTTGTACACAATTGACCGAGAACCGGACCTACAGGTTTAACGCCGGCTCCGAACGGCGATGAACGGAATGTCCTTATTCTCAATTAGCTTTACATGGCATTTTGATTACTCTCTGAGGTTTGCCATTGTCTGCAGAGAGGTAGCGGCCGTACAGAAATATCATTTTAATTCAAATAATTTTTTGTCGCTGCTGGGGTTAGAACCCGGGTCTCCATGTTCGTTGACATAGAGGCCACGGACTTTTAACCAACTACGCCACGGACGCCACAATTTCGGGTACATTCACAGGACAGTGTACTGCCAATATAGAAGTATTACATATATGATTATTTTAATAAAATGTATTAACTTTCGGAAATAAGAAAACAAATCAAAACAGACTGATGCTTTTCTTACTTATACCAGAATTTGTTTTAGAATCAGTTCGTTTTTCACTTATCAAAAAAGCAAGCAAGGAATCTAAAAACATTTTATATATTAGAAATAATTATATGGGTCGTAATCGATTATGGCTGGAATAAAAACGAATCAGTAAGGTTTTGCTTGATAGATTCCAATTCATAGGTTTTGCTATAAATGTATATATTCTTTGGAATACATTCTAAAATGTTAGCAATAGAATTCATTCTATTTACGACTTTTGTTTCTAGAATCCATTTTCATTTTGCCGGTGGGACGCTGACGTCCTACAAATAGTAGTACATTCTTTTCTCGCTTCCATATGAATAGCTACAGAAATCGATTCTTTTATTCACTTTTTAAATGCATTCTTTTAAATAAAAATTATTCATTTTCGTAAATGAGAAAACAAATCAAAACAGACTGTTGCTTTTCTCACTTATGCCAAAATTTGTTTGGTTGATATATTCGTTGATATATTGGTTGATATAAACTTTTGATTGATATATTCCAATTCATATGTTTTGCTTTAATTAATATATTCTTTGGAATACGTTCTAAAATGTAAGCAAAAGAATCTATTCCATTTACGATTTTTTTTTTTTTTTGAATCAATTCTCATTTTCCCGCTGGGTTGTTGACTTTTATATATGATGCTCAAAAAGAGTTTGAAAATAGAGCTTTTGTCTCACATCGGTTTTGACATATTGTTCTATCTCATATACTCGTCAACATTAGAGTGCTGATATATTGTTATATGAGCGAGAAAATATATAGAGGAAATTAAATTTCAAAATAAAAAAAATCAGGAGCGGTGCTTCCATTGTCAATAATTTGTATTTGAAATTTTTGTTGTTTGAATTTATTGATTAAAATTTTGTTTGTTTAAATTTAATCATATTTCAGGCGTCCTTATAATTGTTTTATAATGGTGCGTACCTGTGATTTAGGAACAACAAATATGATTTGTTTTCTTATATGTTTGGGGCAAACGTTTTCATAACAACCGCCCCTGTGACGGTTTGACTTTTTATTTTTTGTGTAGTAATTTTCATATATTCAAATGTACTAACACAAACAGCAACATCTTATGTTGTTATGGCTGTCTCTCTTCGATTTCAGAGTTGGAATACAGAAGTCTTACATATACATATGTTCTACCTTATTAGCTTTGGGCACAACCTTTTTTTGAGATGCACAGAGCTTTAATGAGAAAATTTTTTCTCTCTGAGAATAAGAATAAAGAAATTGTATGGTTATTCTCTTTGAATTTTAATTAATTATTTAAACAATGGTTATTAAATTTATGTATCCCATGTCCCAACTGGGCACCATAGCTATCCTAGAGAAAAATAACTTTTGAAATAGCGCCTGCCATTCTCAAGCTTTTCGCAGCCGAACATACGTGAGTCTTCTTTTATATAATAGTATAGATGAATAAACTATACTCCTGGAAAATATCTGTCCCGTTTATATGGGTTTATTTTTCAAAATAACATCTAAAATATATTTACCTTTTCCAGCTAGTCTTTGTCTTCATAATAATTTTCTTTACGAGCGATATCAATTTTAAAGAAATGTAGGTACCTTTTTTCCTCAAAAAGATTTATAACCCCTTGTTAACCTTCATAATGGTAGTCCCATTTATTTGACAAAACATTCAGGTAGACAGGTAGTGAACGCCACTTCACACAAAAATTTTTTTCGTACCTAACCACATAACTCGACCATCTAATTTAACCAAAAAATACCACTCAATTGCATAACTTTTCATAGGTAATAATTGTTTAAGGTTTTTTTCTCTATTTAACCTTTTTAAATAGAGTTTTTTCACTAAGGGAATCCCTTCCATAAAATTTTTTTTAAATAAATAGTGTGTCACATTTTGAAATCCCTAAGGGAATCCCTTCCATAAAAATTTTTGTTAAATAAATAGTATAAAATAAAATCAAAATAAAATAAACTCTAAATTAAATAAATTCCAAATAAAATAAAATTAAAATAAATGAAACTTAAAATAAAATACTAAATAAAATAATTAAAATATAAAATACACTACAAGTAATATAATAATAATGTCTCTATCACAAAAATCTCTCTATTAAAAAAAAAATCTCTCCACTATACAAATCTGTTTACCACACTAAAAAACCTCATTACACCAGTATGACGAATATACAAGACACTAGCCGGCCGAAACACGCACTTAAAAGAAAAAAATATAAAAACGCAAAAAGACAAGAACACCTTAAGAAGAAAAAACCCAAAAAAAAACAAACCAATATGAAAAACGCAACAAAACCCCACTAAAGAAGAAAAATGCAAACTAAGAGAACCCTGGTTCAATTCCATCTGACACGGAAAGTTTTTTCAATTGAATTAATTTTTCTGTTCGGCCGTCACTTCTCTGCAGACAATGGCAAACCTCAGAGAGTAAATAATGCCATGTAAAGCTTCTGGAGAACATGAACATTAGCCGTTCGGAGTCGGCATAAAACTAGTAGGTCCAGTTCTCGATCAATTGTGTATAAACATTTAATAATACACACAACGCAATTTGATCATAAGAAGTTCGGTCCAAGTTCTTTCATGGGCTGAAATGGCCAGTTTATTTTATTTTATTTTTATATTTATTTTCATTTAATAGTTTGTTTTAACTGTTTGTTTTTTTCTTTTTTTACCGTTTGCTGTTACTTAATTTTGCTATCTATACATTTATGTTTTCATATTTTTATACTATTATATTTTTTACTTTATTATTTTTTCAATGTTTTTTTAGTTTTCTAAATTTTTAAAAAAAAAAATTTGTTTTTTATCTATATTTTTATTTTATTAATTTTTTTCATTTTTCTAATTTTCAAATATTGATTTAGTAATTTTATATTTTTTTTTATTTTTTCTAATTTGTAAATTTTTGATTTAATATTTTTAATTCTTTTTCTTTATGTTTATTTTTATTTATTTATTTTTTGTTTATTTATTTTTGTATATATTTACTTTTTATTTTTTGTTATTATTTTATATTCTATATTTTTTTTGGTATTATTGAATTTATGTTTGCATAAGTTAGTTAATTTTAATTTTTAGTATATTTTCTTTTATTTCTCTATTATTTTTTCTATATTACTTATTTAAAGATTCTAAGTAGGAATAGATTATATTGTTTATATACCAAAATGAGATGACAGTAGAATGACTACGGATGAGAATGTTTTTTATTTTCATTTTGGGTCAAAAATACTTCTGTGAAAGTGAGTTATTTTTTCACTTCTCACTTTTAAGTATTGATAAGAAACATCGTACTGGGACATGACTTAGTGGCTTTTTTTGAAATCTACCCGTCTTTAGCTCTTTTTGCCGAAGTGCGTTGGCACTTTGTTTAAATAAATTTCAATTCGTTTTTAACAAAGGTTGCGGGTCACCTCGCAACTTTTGTGAGGAACAAAGTGTTGATTCACTTTGCCAAAACACATCAAAGAACTCGCTATACGGGACGATATAGAATGACCATAATGTTTAATGCGCTTGCCTATTGGTGACATCTGATTTAGTTTTGCATCTTCAAGTAAATCTTCACGCGGATATATAAAGTCTTTAGTTTATGACATAAGGACTTATATACGTTACGAATTAAAACCTTAATCGCTGAAAAATCTGCTACTACACTATATACCCCTGCTGTTACACACGTTGAAACCCATTCGTCCATTTTCTTTCTATATAATTCTGTCTCCATAAGAGTTGTTATCTTTCCTTTATCTGCCTGCACTATACTAAAATGAGGATTTTTCCCTAAAAAAATCTTTGGTGCCCTAAATAAATACCTTAACACTCTCTCTTTATATGGCACAGAATTCTTTATTGAATAAAAATCTTCTAGTTCCCCATAATGAAATTACATAATTTCATTAAAACAAGACTCTGGATTATATATATACTGCATTACGTCAGCATAGTCTACAACATTGGCTGAATGTGGTGGTACGAATTGGTATTCCCCCAACTCAATAATACCTGGACCGACATTGGTATTCGAGTATCCTCTACGCTTGTCTAATTTTTAAAACCCTCACTCACAATCCTCGGTAGAATTAGGTTTTCTTCTAACGGTATTTCCCTCCTATTCTCAATTACGCCAAATATTGGTCGTTGCCTCGAAAAGGGAGATGATGTCTGAAAATAAAAATTGATAATACATTATTAGTAACAATTATCGAAGGTTGATGACAGCAGCGAATGATTGTTTGCTGTATTGAAGAATTGTTGGCAGTAATGAAGGGTTAATGGTTTTTTGCTCTCTCCTCTTTTAATATTTGCTCCATTTTAAAAAAATAAGCTTCAAAAAATTTTTTTTTCTCAAAATAGTGGTTCCAATATACCAGTTCTAGGTTGTCGGCTCCAAGTAGATGGTGACTTCCAGCAGAGATGTGTTTTCCAGTTGAAATCCGTTTATGTGGCTTCCAGTTGATATCCGGTTGTTTTTGTCAAGCACTTTTTAAAAAACTTTTTAGTTAAAAAAAAAAAATTTTTGTCGAGCACTTTTTAAGGAACTTTTTGATTGAACACTCTTTAGTAACAGCTTCAGTAACAACTTCACAGTTATAGTACTATGAATAAACTATACTCCTGGAAAATATTTGTGCCGTTTATATGGGTTTATTTTTCAAAATAACATCTAAAATATATTTACCTTTTCCAGCTAGTCTTTGTCTTCATAATAATTTTCTTTACGAGCGATATCAATTTTAAAGAAATGTAGGTACCTTTTTTCCTCAAAAAGATTTATAACCCCTTGTTAACCTTCATAATGGTAGTCCCATTTATTTGACAAAACATTCAGGTAGACAGGTAGTGAACGCCACTTCACACAAAAATTTTTTTCGTACCTAACCACATAACTCGACCATCTAATTTAACCAAAAAATACCACTCAATTGCATAACTTTTCATAAGTAATAATTGGTTAAGGTTTTTTTCTCTATTTAACCTTTTTCTATTATATAAATTAAAACAGGGTTTAGTTGTTTTGTTTTTTAAAAAAGAACATCAGAGTAGGCTCTGATGTCTTTTCTTTATTTTTTTATTATTTACAGAATCGAACTTGTCGCGAAGACATTAAACTAAGAACTAACTAACTAGACTCAATAAACATGATATAATAAACTTAAGCTCTAGCGCTGTTGCTATCAGCAGCACAGGTAGCGTCGCAGCTAGCTTCGCACGTACTCCAAACTCGTGGCTGTTTTTAGCAGGAAATTTAGCAGGAAACTTAGCAGACATAGCGTCAGCACTTTCGATGTTCTATTTACTTGAAACTCTATGATGAAATGTTCGCGGTGTTAACTCCTCCCCTCTTAAACACAATTGTCCTCAATTGTTTTCTTTAGAAATACGGAATGTCGTTCAACCTTAAATTCGATGGGTATGAACTTCCTTTAGGTTCTATGTTGGTAAGGATGACCGCTGGGACAGGAGATGAACATCTCTTTGGAGTATTACCATCGGTATATTGCGTCCTTCGTAGGTGCCTGAATATGTTTAGGATCAGTAGACTAAGGACACCAAGTGGTAGTAAAAAAAATAGCGTTGAAAATCCATTTACAATTGTTCTGATTTTGATCGTTTGGATTTCACGTGTGTTGTTGATATGTAAGTCATTTAAACTTTCGATTGTTAATAAATTCTCCATCTTTTTCTCTAATGGCATCGGTTGTAAAACTGCTGGTATTGTTTTTATCGGGGGTACTTCTAAGTTGCGATATATTTTATCCTGGGCTACTATTGTTGTGTTACTAAACTTTATCAGGAACGTGCCAGAGAGGTTGTGTACTTCATTGTCAATTGTAATTGCATCTTTATAATCATTTAGCATAATTACTCCGGGGTATAATTCTTCTATGAGCGGGATGTGTTGACTGTTGATATATGTGCAAGCAGCTGCTAGACTATTAATAACCTTAGGTATACAAGAGTCATTTTTCAAATTAAATAATTGATTATTATTACAAATTTTAATCGAACTAAATCTAATACAGTTATTTTTTATTCCATAAATTTCATTTTCATTTCTTATTATTTCATCATATTCCATTTTTATAATTTTCCCATTTTTTTTAACTGGGCGTACTAAAAAGTTTTCATAAATTTTCCCACTTGTTAGGGGTATTTTGACGATATACAAAATCTTAGAATTCTTATATATAACATTGATTTTTGCGTATTCCACCGCCTCCTCAGGAGATGCGAAAGGCATTTTCTCCTCTTCAAGTTTCCTTAAAGCTATTGCAATTTCTAATTTATTTAAAATTATGGAGTTTATTACTCCGTTCCTTGCCCATTGAATGGCGTATTTTACATTTATTAATTGCTCTTTTATTAACCTTATTTTGTTTTGTAAATTAATTGATATTTCATTTATCAAAGAATCGTCTTTGCGTATTACATTCGAGATTTGATTTACGATTTCAGTAATATTATTAACCTTATCATTTAAAGCTTGATTAATTACAATTTGATTATTATTATTATTATTTAATTCGTTTAAGTTAAGTTTCAATAGCTCGAAGTCATCGTGGTCTGGTGTTCCAGCGATGTACTTCCAAGCTGTTCCAATTACATTAAAAGATCTCTTAATTCTAGTTACATTCAGAGGTGCGATGCTCTGTATTATTTCAATTGTTTGTATAAGTTCTTGATCAAGGAGATGGTAAAAAAGGTTTGTCTTAGGAATATTTTCTTTAATATACGTCTGTGTTTGTAGTAAGAAACTGTTGTAAAGTTCTAAGTCTATTAAATGTATTATTCTAAATGTTCCATCTTGAATTTTGGTCTGTCCATTATTAAGCGTTATTAGATGTGACGATGTATAGTCAAGTATCTGGAAATCAGCCTTACTTATCGTGATGATTGAGCTGAAAAAAAAAAAAAAAATCAAAATATTTCTATGTTTTAATGAGGCTTTTATGAACAGTTCGTCTAGAAACTGTGACGACTGTAGAGTTTAGATTCCTCGCAACTATTTCTTTTTTATATTTGGGAGTTAATTTGTTGCCAATTCTTTTATTTATTTTAACGTAAATGACGTCTCCTTCTGAGTACGTCTTAGGTGGTGATTTTTTTTGATTATGGTAACTGAGATCGTTAATTTGCTTTTCCTGTAATTTTTTCATTGTTTCCTGGCGAAACTTTTCTAACAGCTGTGGATCACTACTAACTCTTCTACCGAATAATATTTCAACGGGTTTTTTTCCTGTAGTTGAATGAATTGATAAATTATATTCTTTGACTGATCTTTCTACTAATTCTTCAAATGAACTATGGGCATTATTTGTTTTCAGACAGCGCATTATCTCTTGCAGTGTTGAGTGGAATCGTTCCACTTGTCCGTTTGAACAACTTGTATATGGGGGTGTACGATAAATATTTATGCCGAATTCGTTTTCTATCATATAATTTATGGAAGCAGAGTTAAAGGATTTTTCATTATCCATAATTACTGATTCGGGTATGAGGAAGAATAATATATCTCTTAAAGGTTGTTTAATGTCTTCTGCTGCCCTAGATTTTATAACTTTTGCTATGGCAAACTTTGAAAATTTATCTATTGCGGTCAAAATGGAATGATTATCGGTAATAAAAATGTCTAGGTGAACAATCTGTCCTGGATATTGTGGAATGGGAGTGACTTGAATCTCTGGCTTCGCGGGGTGGCGGTCGTATTTGTTTTCTCTACAAGTTACGCAATTTTTAACTGTTTTTTCTATCTTGCTGTTCATGGAAGGAAAGTAATATCTTTCAAGTATTTGTGTTTTGTTTTCGCGCGCATTTCTATGCGCTCGGTTATGTGTGCGTGCTATAATATCGTCTTGTTCTTGTATGTCAGTTACGTCCTCAACTTGTTTTTGTGTAAACCTTACTTTGTATTTATTAAAATGTAATGGGTAGAGCTCTTGAATCTGTCCCATAGTACTTTCGTCGGTTTTAATGCAGTTAATTACGCTAGGATTAAGATAACTTTTAAGTAATTTGATTAGTTTGTCGGGATCGTAATATGATTCGGTGATAGTATGTCTGTGGTAGGTGGGAAAAACTATATTGAATTTGTAGGTAGAGTTTACTTGGTCAGTATTTAGAAAGATTTGATTTTTGAATGCGTTAATAGGTACATCTACAGAATAAATTAAATTATGAGAAGAACTCTCATCGCTGTGTACGCTAGACGTCAATGTATTTACTTGTGTGTGTGAAATTCTTGATAGGGCATCTGCAACAACATTTGCTCTTCCAGGTTTGTAGTACAGTTTATAGTTATATTCCTCGAGAATCGCCTTCCAGCGCTTCATTTTACTATTATTATTCTTATTACTTAAAGCGTAGGTAAGTGGCTGGTGATCGGTATAGATATTGACTCTGGCAGTACCGTAAAGGTAATTTCTAAGTGTGTTTAAAGCCCAAATGATTGCCATCATCTCTTTCTCGTTGGTCGCGTAATTTTCTTCCGTCTTGCTTAATGTTCTTGAAATAAATGTAATAGGTTTGTCGTCCTGGGAAAGTACAGCGCCAATGGCGTAATTAGATGCGTCAGTGGTCAATGTAAAGTCTTTGTTAAAATTTGGGTATGCCAGCATAATGTCTTTGGATACAAGGGTTGATTTTATTTTTTTAAAAGCATCGACAGCTTCAGAGTTTAGATTAATCATTGTCTTTGCAGATTGATTTTTGGACGCATGTCCTTCCTTCCCCCTTAAAAGGGATGTCAAGGGTTTTGCTAGCTTTGCATAGTCTTGTACAAAGCGTCTATAATACCCTGACAGACCTAAAAATGATCTTAACTCTTTTAGTGTTGTAGGTGGTGGAATTTGCTCTATGGCCTTAATTTTTGTTGGATTTGTTGTAATTCCCTGAGATGAGATTATAAATCCTAGAAATTCGACTGATTTCTGAAAGAAATGGCACTTGTCTAGTTGTATCTTCATGTTAGAATCTTCAAGCGTTCGGAATACCTTTTCCAAGTGACGAATGTGCTCGCTTTCGGTTTTACTGAATATAATTATGTCGTCAATATAGACATAACATATCTTACCGATGCAATCACGTAGTATATCGTCAAGGGCTCTTTGAAAAATTGAAGGAGCGTTTTTCAAACCAAAAGCTAACCGTGTATATTCATACTTTCCATTGTTAATAGAGAAAGCAGTTTTCTCAATATCAGATTCTTTTAGCGGGATCTGATGAAATCCGCTTTTTAAGTCCAGTACGGAGAAAAAACTATTATTTCCTAACTGCGCAAGAACTTCTGTGATATCCGGGATCGGATATCTGTCAGCAATTGTAGCCGCATTAAGCTTCCTGTAGTCAGTAACTACTCGGTATTGCTTGTTGCCAGCGGAATCGGATTTTTTTGGGACTATCCAGACCGGTGAATTATAGGGTGATCTGGATGGCCGAATGATGCCGTCGTCAAGCATTGCTTGAATTTGTTTTTCCACTTCGGATTTTAAAGACATCGGGTATGGATAGCATCGCGTATAAATTGGGGTGTCGGTATTTGTCCTAATTTCACCAACTACTTTAGTGGTATAAGTCAGTTTCCTGTCCGGTTCAGCAAAGAGGTTTGCGAATGTTGCTATCAAACTATTTATGTTTCTCTTTTGGTTCTCTGTCATTTGTTCAAATTTTGTATTTATTGAATTAACTGTTTGAGACTTCATTTGCTTGATTCTTATTTTTATGCTATTTTTAACGATCATATAATTATCTCTGGTGTGGATAATTGCACCTAGCTGTGTAAGGCTTTCATTGCCTAAGATTCCGTGGAATGATTTTAGGGTAGGGAGAATGAAGAATTTAAGATTTATACCTCGAAGATTGAAAAGGTTAAGAAATGTGTGTTCTTTTATCTCTATGTCTCCAGCTATTGATTTTGCGAAGAACGGTTCTTCGTTGGGGATAGTTTTTTTCGCTAAGGATGGTTGAAGGTAGTTTTTTGTGGATCCGGTATCTATCAAAAAATTAAAAATTTGTCCACTCTCCGCTCTACATTGGACGTAGGGTAACGAAGAGTCCGTTAACCTAAAAAATGCAAGTCGCTTACATCAAGCGGTAGATCGTCACCTTTATCGTAATAATTCTGTTCAACATATTCTTGTATAGTTTCTTCCTGTCCATCGTCCTGTGTACTAGCTTGATTGTATTGTTCTATTTGTTGGTTGTTTTTGGTTTCTGAATTAATATGGAAAGTTCTTTGCACCTTGCGTTGGTCCTGCTGAGGATTTGGGTTTGGTCTTCTTCCGAAAAAGTTGTTAGGTCGCGGTCGATTTACGTAATTAATTTTGTTGGAGCGAATAGTTGAGTCGACTTCCATCGGCTCGGGTTTTGGCTGAGGTTTGGGTGCAAACGGACGCTGGGGCATAAAGTTCTGTTGTTGAGGGTAGTTTCCATATTGGTTAAAGAATTGTTGGGGTGGCCTACTTGGAAAATTATAACGATGGCCGAATACTTGTTGTTGTGGTTGTGGCATGTGTGCTAATTGAGGGAAAAATTTGGGTTGACTTTGTTGATAGTTCTGTTGAGTATTTCTACGTGGAATCGGAGGTGGTTGATTGAGAATCTTGTTTGAAATATTATGCGTGTTGAGAGCATAATTGGATCGAAAATGTTGATTTTCCAATTTAAGGCACAAATGGAGTGCTTGAGGCAAATCCACTGGTTCCTTCATTCCTAATAAACGGGATAAATCACCTTTAAGGCCTCGTACAAACGTATCAAGCGCCTTATCACGATATGTTTGTGTGAAAAGTTGCAAGGGTTCACCGCTTAATTCCATGCAACCAACTTTATTGAGAATTAATGAAAGGTGAGTATACACCTGTTGATAGAATTCCTGTATTGTTTGGTTACCTTGCACTAACGATATCATTTGGTATTCCAAAGTACGTATATCGCGTTTATCTGCGTAATGCAGAGTTAAACACCTGGAAATCGCCTTCCAGTCGAGAGGGGTATTATACGATTCAAGGGCAACGTCAGCGTTGCCAGTAATTTTGTTACGTACCACACTTAGAATACCATAATATTTCGGAGATCCTTTGATTGGCTCATAAATTTGGAGGATACGCTCCACACTTTTCCTCCATGAGTTGAACTCATTGGGATTTCCTGAGAAATCACGTAAACATCGGACAACGTCCGGAATTTTATCTAATTCCGAAGTATTATTAGCAAACGAGGGATCAATTGTTTGGTCGGAAAAATTTAAAAAGTTCGGGCTGTGAGTTCCAGATGTCTGAAGCAAATTTTGGAACTGAGACTGAAGAACATTGTGCACTATTTGTGTAATCATAGCAGTTGCTTGTTCGTTTTGTGTCAGGGGTGGTGTCGGTCCTGCCGGTATAGGCTGATTAGGATTTTGGGATGGGTTTATAACGGGTGGACGGATAAGATTATTGGGATTTGACATTGTGAAAATTGTTTTATTTTATTAAATAATGAAAATTTAAAATATATATATTTTTTTTATAGTATTAAACTGAATTAAAAATCTCATGTATTAATTTATTATATTTTTTTGTTATCTCTTCTAGGAAGAGGGGCTTTTTTACTTTGGAGGGTCCGGTGTCCGGAGTCGCAAAGTTAAGCTAATATTATAGAAACCGGAGGGTCCCCCTATTCGGTGGTGAATCGCGGCTTCGAGTTTTTATTTATTTCATAAGCTGTACAAGCCAAGTTTTATAGGTTTAATTGTATTTATTATAATTCTGGTAACTATTTTTAATATTTTAATAACAAAAAATCATATTTTATTAAAATTTCTTAAAACTATTTAATTTTTTTATCTACTTTCAAGATCTTCGAGAATTTTACTTTCGGCAAAATTATTTGGCAAATTATCTCTTACTTTCTATTTTCACTAATGTTATATTTTATTTTCTTTAAATTTCAATTTAATTCTTTCTTCTCAAAACTTATTGTTTATTCTCTTCTTTTCTTATGTTTAAGTAATTGCAATATAGTATAAATTTCTTACAATAATATGATGATCCTGATCATGATGATTTGTGGTCCTAGTTGTGGTCCTTGGCTCCAAGAAATGATAGGTTTACTTGCTGCTTGTTTACCTCGTTCTTTTTTTTAAAATGATTCCTTTAAATTAATTAGTGTCCAGTGAAGCGGCTGGTGTGCAACACCGTCCTTTTCGCCTGCAAGCGTGCAGTTACTCAGGGGCCTCGTTCTTCACTTATTTCGCGGACACTTGGGAAACCCGGCAAAGTATATTTTGTTCTTACAACAAATATTTTTTTCGCGGAGTGGTGCTTAATCACTTTTTTATCGGAGTGGTGCTTAATCACTTTTTTTTCGATATACGCGACTTCACCGGGTCCCTGCTCGGGCGCCAATTAAAACAGGGTTTAGTTGTTTTGTTTTTTAAAAAAGAACATCAGAGTAGGCTCTGATGTCTTTTCTTTATTTTTTTATTATTTACAGAATCGAACTTGTCGCGAAGACATTAAACTAAGAACTAACTAACTAGACTCAATAAACATGATATAATAAACTTAAGCTCTAGCGCTGTTGCTATCAGCAGCACAGGTAGCGTCGCAGCTAGCTTCGCACGTACTCCAAACTCGTGGCTGTTTTTAGCAGGAAATTTAGCAGGAAACTTAGCAGACATAGCGTCAGCACTTTCGATGTTCTATTTACTTGAAACTCTATGATGAAATGTTCGCGGTGTTAACTTATATCTCACATTTTGAAATCACTAAGGGAATCCCTTCCATAAAATTTTTTTAAATAAATAGTGTGTCACATTTTGAAATCCCTAAGGGAATCCCTTCCATAAAAATTTTTGTTAAATAAATAGTATAAAATAAAATCAAAATAAAATAAACTCTAAATTAAATAAATTCCAAATAAAATAAAATTAAAATAAATTAAACTTCAAATAAAATACTAAATAAAATAATTAAAATATAAAATACACTACAAGTAATATAATAATAATGTCTCTATCACAAAAATCTCTCTATTAAAAAAAAAATCTCTCCACTATACAAATCTGTTTACCACACTAAAAAACCTCATTACACCAGTATGACAAATATACAAGACACTAGTCGGCCGAAACACGCACTTAAAAGAAAAAAATATAAAAACGCAAAAAGACAAGAACACCTTAAGAAGAAAAAACCCAAAAAAAACAAACCAATATGAAAAACGCAACAAAACCCCACTAAAGAAGAAAAATGCAAACTAAGAAAAAACAAAAAAACACACTAAAATACTAAAAAGAAAAAACCGAAAAACACACAAGAAGAATAAAATGAAAAAATACAATAGACAATCTAAGTGTGTTTTCTGACTCATGATTGAGAGCATTATTGGTTGCACTCATTCTCAGGAGACATATGTACATTTTCGAATTCTTTATAAATCATTATTTTTTCATCAGATAGTAAATTATCTGACATTTGTTATTTTATTTTAATCGATATATTTATTTTTCTTACGCCAGAGAACCCTGGTTCAATTCCATCTGACACGGAAAGTTTTTTCAATTGAATTAATTTTTCTGTTCGGCCGTCACTTCTCTGCAGACAATGGCAAACCTCAGAGAGTAAATAATGCCATGTAAAGCTTCTAGAGAACATGAACATTAGCCGTTCGGAGTCGGCATAAAACTAGTAGGTCCAGTTCTCGATCAATTGTGTATAAACATTTAATAACACACACAACACAATTTGATCATAAGAAGTTCGGTCCAAGTTCTTTCATGGGCTGAAATGGCCAGTTTATTTTATTTTATTTTTATATTTATTTTCATTTAATAGTTTGTTTTAATTGTTTGTTTTTTTCTTTTTTTACCGTTTGCTGTTATTTAATTTTGCTATCTATACATTTATGTTTTCATATTTTTATACTATTATATTTTTTACTTTATTATTTTTTCAATGTTTTTTAGTTTTCTAAATTTTTAAAAAAAAAAAATTTTTTTTTTTTATCTATATTTTTATTTTATTAATTTTTTTCATTTTTCTAATTTTCAAATATTGATTTAGTCATTTTATATTTTTTTTTATTTTTTCTAATTTGTAAATTTTTGATTTAATATTTTTAATTCTTTTTCTTTATGTTTATGTTTCATTTTTGTATATATTTACTTTTTATTTTTTGTTATTATTTTATATTCTATATTTTTTTTGGTATTATTGAATTTATGTTTCCATAAGTTACTTAATTTTAATTTTTAGTATATTTTCTTTTATTTCTCTATTATTTTTTCTATATTACTTATTTAAAGATTCTAAGTAGGAATAGATTATATTGTTTATATACCAAAATGAGATGAGAATGTTTTTTATAGAACGGATGAGAATGTTTTTTATTTTCATTTTGGGTCAAAAATACTTCTGTGAAAGTGAGTTATTTTTTCACTTCTCACTTTTAAGTATTGATAAGAAACATCGTACTGGGACATGACTTAGTGGCTTTTTTTGAAATCTACCCGTCTTTAGCTCTTTTTGCCGAAGTGCGTTGGCACTTTGTTTAAATAAATTTCAATTCGTTTTTAACAACTTTTGTGAGGAACAAAGTGTTGATTCACTTTGCCAAAACACATCAAAGAACTCGCTATACGGGACGATATAGAATGACCATAATGTTTAATGCGCTTGCCTATTGGTGACATCTGATTTAGTTTTGCATCTTCAAGTAAATCTTCACGCGGCCCGATTCCACTTAACAAAAAAGTTACCTCACACATTTCACAACTAATCAGATATACCTTAGAATCCTTACATGTGGATGTTTGTGCTGAAACACTAGACTTCGTAGGATCTGGATCCACTAACGACATCCTGAGTTCTCTAAAACAGTTATCAGGAGTTTTGAAAACCGGATGACCTAAATTAAAGTGACGAAACCTACGTCGGATAAACGTACTAAACTTTTCACTACAATATTTAATGGCTTGCACATTTGATGGATTAATCCCTATCTTTTCCCTAGTTATCAACTCTGGAACATCTACGCTATTAAACCTTTTTGTAAAATTTTCTAGAATTTCCTTCCTTTCAGCTAGTTTCCCACTTGAAAACGGAATAGAAGCCTGCCTATCTAATATATTTTGAATTTCTTTTCTTATCACCTGATCAAATTGTTCACCAACAAATATTAATGGATTGGAATTATCATAAAATTTTCTTTCATAAAATGCTAAATCCTCTTCTAAACTAGATTTACTTGTTCGACTTAACGTTTTTGTAATAAACTCCTTTAACGTTTGCTCTTTGTTTGTTAACAAATGATGAGAGTAATAGTGTATCATTCGTAAAGAGGACCTTGGTTTTCTATACAAACTAAGCTCAACTCCATTTCGGCCCCGAACTAGTAATATATCTAAAAAGCTTATATGCTTGGAAGGTTCTTAATATTTGTTTCTTCACGTTCTACTGTCAACTCTAAATTTATGACTTTTTCAAACGTCTGTTTAAAAGACGCAACCCTGTGTTTTGGCATATAAACCAAAAAATCGTCGATGTATTTCCACCAATACACTACCAAATGTTCGTCAAAAATTGACCCATAATTCAACTGCAATAAATAATCTAAAAGAAGAGTGGCCAAAAACGCTGAGTCACAAGCCCCTTGTGGCAATCCAATTTCTTGTTTATAAATTCGAATATTATAGGAGAAATAACTTGCCTTTTCTATTGTAAAACGCAAACACATTAGTATAAATGCAAACGGAACGCTATTCTTACTATTATACCACTCAGTACTCGTTAAATCCTTAACTAACGTTATAATCATTTCTGTATCCATCCTTGTATACTTATCCACTAAATCGAATTTTACAAATTCGTAACCCTCACAAAGTGGTACTGTATACAATTCATGTGCTACTTTAGTCACATTCCTAACATTCTGAGGACATAATTTGTCTTTAAGAACTTCCGTTAAAACAGACGACATCATTTTTTTAATTGGATATGTATACCAATGAAAAGTCCAACAAATGGGATGACAAGGAATTTCAGCCTTGTGACACTTAACCACCCCATACATATAGGGCAAACGACAGTTATCCTCATTATATTCTTCTAACAAAATTAATAACTTTCTTGGAAAAATGTATTCACCATCATCCTCGAATCTTTGTATATATATAAAGTCTTTAGTTTATGACATAAGGACTTATATCCGTTACGAATTAAAACCTTAATCGCTGAAAAATCTGCTACTACACTATATACCCCTGCTGTTACACACGTTGAAACCCATTCGTCCATTTTCTTTCTATATAATTCTGTCTCCATAAGAGTTGTTATCTTTCCTTTATCTGCCTGCACTATACTAAAATGAGGATTTTTCCCTAAAAAAATCTTTGGTGCCCTAAATAAATACCTTAATACTCTCTCTTTATATGGCAGAGAATTCTTTATTGAATAAAAATCTTCTAGTTCTCCATAATGAAATGACATCATTTCATTAAAACAAGAATCTGGATTATATATATATATATACTGCATTACGTCAGCATAGTCTACAACATTGGCTGAATGTGGTGGTACGAATTTTGGCCCCCAAATCAATAATACCTGGACCGACATTGGTATTCGAGTATCCTCTACGCTTGTCTAATTTTTAAAACCCTCACTCACAATCCTCGGTAGAATTAGGTTTTCTTCTAAAGGTATTTCCCTCCTATTCTCAATTACGCCAAATATTGGTCGTTGCCTCGAAAAGGCAGATGATGTCTGAAAATAAAAATTGATAATACATTATTAGTAACAATTATCGAAGGTTGATGACAGCAGGGAATGATTGTTTGCTGTATTGAAGAATTGTTGACAGTAATGAAGGGTTAATGGTTTTTTGCTCTCACCTCTTGTAATATTTGCTCCATTTTAAAAAAATTCGCTTCAAAAATTTCTTTTTCTCAAAATAGTGGTTCCAATATACCGGTTCTAGGTTGTCGGCTCCAAGTAGATGGTGACTTCCAGCAGAGATGTGTTTTCCAGTTGAAATCCGTTTATGTGGCTTCCAGCAAAGACTTAGCTCCGATTTGATATCCGGTTGTATTTGTCAAGCACTTTTTAAAAAACTTTTTGATTAAACACTTTTTAGTAACAGCTTCAGTAACAACTTCACAGTTATAGTACTATGAATAAAGTATACTCCTGGAAAATATTTGTCCCGTTTATATGGGTTTATTTTTCAAAATAACATCTTGTTATCGAACGGACTGTAATGTTCCAAAAAACATACAGTAGTTTCGACTATGTCTTTACACAAGTCGTAGAATTATTCAATTCGCTTTTGATGACATCTTTTTTAAAAATATTTATTCCATACACCTGAGGATATGACCTTTAAGAGAGTGCCGGAGAGGGTTAATATGTATCAACATTACTTTTGCAAAAGGAACATTTTTGCCTTTGACACCTATTCCCTCCGACCACTCCTTAGGGGCGCTCCCATACAAATTTTATGCTTTTGTCGATAAAACCGGAAACTGTCCATAAATAGGTAGAAAACTTAAACAAGCAAACAAAATTTGTTCAATGCTATCAAGTTCAACAACCCATGTGTTAAAATTTCATTGTCGATAAAATGCCCGGATATTTAATTGGCTGCGCTTGACATTTCAATAACAGATTCTGTTCAAAAAGCATGCCCCTCAAAATTACTCAGTATTACTGGGCTACGCGAGTCTGTTAAAAACAACATGCCCCCAAAAGTATGCTTTTTTTAATTATAAGATTTATGTCTTCACGCTAGATGGCGCTGTCTTCGCCGTCGAAAAAACCGGAAGCCGTCGATAATAGGTAGCAAGTTTAAGCAAACAAAAACATCAAATGTTGGCTTTATATTTCATGTAATTGTGTAAAATTGATATAAGTTAGACAGTTCTAACATGAATTTTTGTCGCATTGAGGATCAAGCAGACCAACAAGTGCTAAGATCAACATTGTACGATTAGTACTTTAGGCCCACCAAAGGCTCAAAAAGTAAGGTAAATACCGACACCTGATCACTATCAACCACCCTACTTACCTCCGAGAACGACGTATTCTACGTCAAAATTAGTTATTTAAATAATTCAACTTATTTTACAATTGTAATAAATGTGCCTTTACTGCTTAAAATACGCTTTTCTGCAAAACTATATGTGTGATCTTCAAAGTGTCATACTGCTCTGATTAGTTTTCTCTACACTGCAACTTAGCTTGCAAAAAAAATGCAAGAAGTGAGTGAGATTAAAAATGTGAGAGGAATACACAGTTCGCTCGTTGCTTTCTTGTCGTACTGACGTCTTTTAATCTTATAAATTTCAAAGTTTTCTTTAAGTCAATTAATAAATAAAATTAAAACCATATTTGTATGGTTCTTCTTGTAGCGTGCCAGCATTCATATAAATCCTTTTTACAAAAAATTTCTTTTCAGTTCAATTTTAATATAAACATTATTTTGTTATTTGTGCGAGAGCGAATTATTATATTCTTCTTGCACATATTCTTCGAAGTTATCGCTTAATTTCATTGCTTCTTTTTTTTCTTCTTTTAACTACAAACAGGTTTTCTGTGTGCAAGTGAGTGAGAGTGATTGTTTTTTATTACACTTGCTCATCTGTTTTTGGCCTGTTTTGTTTTGTTATTATTTCAATAACCAGGGCTGCACTTAATAACTTTACAGTGTTTATTAAACTGTTTTATTGAAAAACCAAGTATCTTCTTTTTTGTGGTTTCTTGCATTTTATTAATTTTTTACATTTAAAATGTTCTGCAGTTTCCGTAATTGTTCTATAAAAGACGAATCCGACCGCGTGGTAAATTGCTGGTTGTGCGATTCGTTTTTTCACTTCAAGTGCGCATCGTTGAATGCAAGAATTTATGACGCAATCAACGAAGGCAAAGGACTTCGTTGGTCATGTGTTGATTGCAGGTCTACGGATGTTGATATCCTTAAGCTTATTAGACAATCTAGAAGAGGCTTCTTGGAAGTGTCGAAAGATTTAGAGGCGGCTCAGGCCAGATTAGCCGAATTTGAAAGTTTGTTCAAAAAGTTCAAGGTCTTGGATGAAGCTTCTGCGTCTCCAAAACGAAAGCGAAGTAACAAAAATCTTCGAAGCTCAGCAAAATCTACTGCAATAGCCTTGCCTTTGTCCTCAAATATTGAACCTATTCCACCTGCCTCAGTTTTACCACCTGAAGGACCTCAGAAAAAGTCTGTTATTACAAATCAGAGTACTGATCAGCTAACGCCTACTAACGCTGCAGTCTCAGTTGATTTAACTTTAACTATACCTTCTTCAGCAGCTCCTGTAAAAGATAGTTCTCCTTCTGTTGCAAAAAAAACATATGCTCAGACTTGTGCTACTAATGTTTCTCCTAGTATTGCTACGAGTACTAATATTTCTTCCTCTACTAGTTCGGTTTCTACTGGAGCTATACCGAAGCAAATATCAAATAGCAGCAATAAATTACCTGATCATAAGGAACTTGTAGTTATTCCGCCAGAAAAATGTATATTTGTTTCTCGCTTTGCAGTTGATACATCAGAAGGTGATATATTTTTTATTTAAACTCTAAGTTAAACCTTCTTAATAAGAAGATTTCGGTTCACAAACTGAGATTCTCTTATCAGCGCACTATTTCTTCTTTTAAAATTACTTTGCCTAGTGATATCTTCAATAATGTTCTGGATCAAGGTTTTTGGCCGGAAAATACTTTGGTGCATGAATTTATTCAAAAATCACCGCCTCAAACTTCACTGGCTATCTTACCTGTTCACAGCGTGAACCCAAAAAACAAGATTGTTGCCTTCAGTTCCTAGCCTTATATCAGAACGTTCGTGGTTTAAATACTAAACTTACAGACTTACACATTTTAAGCCATAATCTTCATTTTGACATTATTGCTTTCAGTGAGACTTGGCTCAAACCTAGTACTTTAAATACTGAAATTCTGTCTAACAATTTTAATATATACCGCAAAGATAGAAACTCTATTGCTGGTAGTTTTTGCAATGGTGGTGGCGTGTTAATTGCCGTTAAATCTTCTCACTTTTCACAAGAAATATTAATATCTGAGTCTTTAGATATTGAATTTTGCTGTGTTCTTGTAAAGTTTGGTACTTTGAGGATTTATGTCACATGTTCATATATACCTCCACTTTCTAGTGTTGAAGTGTATGGGAAACATTTGGCGTCGATTTATAAAATTTGCTCACAACTTCAGCCTTACGATCATATTTTAATAACGGGTGACTTCAACCTTCCTAATGTTTCCTGGAACTGCTGCACTGAAAATTCTGCAGTGCTCTTGCCATCTTCAGAGTGTTCATCCGATAACTCATTTTTAAATGAGCTTTCGAGTCAGGGGCTTGTTCAAATTAACTGCCACTATAATAGAAGCAACCGCTTGTTAGACCTTATTTATTTTGATGATAGTAATACAGGGTTGCCCATATTCGACGGACCCATGTTTTTGTTAAAAAAATCAAAGAAAAAAATATAAATTTGGCGGTTGGCAATCTTAATCATTTAATTTGTTCCAAGTAGATTTGTTTACATCAATTTTTGAATATGATATCTCTCAAATGGCCGCCTCTGGCGTTGATGGCGTATTGTGCCCTTTTTGCAGCATTTTCCATCGTTTTCGCCAACATTTCGGCCGGAATAGCGGCTATTTCTTCACGAATGTTGTCCTTGAGCTCTTCTACGGTCCTTGGCTTGTTAACGTAAACCTTTGACTTCAAATATCCCCACAAGAAGAAGTCAGGCGGCGTCAAATCGGGCGAACGCGGTGGCCAGTCCAAATCACCACTTTTCGACATCAAACGGCCCGGAAACAAATTCTTCAGAAAATCGATTGTTATGCGACTTGTGTGCGGTGGAGCGCCGTCTTGTTGAAACCAGAACTGCCTCATACGCTTTCGACGAATAATTGGCATCACAAAATTGGTCATCATGTCGCGATAACGCTCCTGGTTGATGGTAACAGCATGGCCATTTTCATTTTGGAAGAAAAACGGCCCAATGACCGTTTTCGCACTAACGCCGCACCAAACTGTGACTTTTTCGTCATGAAGAGGCACTTCTTGAATCTCCTGAGGATTTTCAGTGGCGTAAATACGGCAATTTTGCTTATTTACGGTCCCATTCAATGTGAAATGGGCTTCATCGGACATGATAATTTTGTTCCAAAATTGCTCGTCATCTTCGGCCATTTCGATGACTCTTTGGGCCCATTCCAATCGACGAGGCTTGTCCGCAGGCAACAATCTTTGCGTCAATTGAATTTTGTACGGGAACAAATGCAAATCAACGCGAATAATCCGTTGTAAAGTGGACCGAGCCATGCCCAACTTCTGCGAACGGCGTTTTTGGGATGTTCTTGGGGACCTCTCAACACTGGCTCGTACGGCAGCGATATTCTCGGCCGATCGCCTTGGTCGACTTTTATTTGGCCTCTTCGGATTATAAAGAGCCTCACCAGTCGAAAATTTTTCGTATAAACGCTTAATGGTGTTCTTAGAAGGCGCACTTCTCACATTTTTTAAGTTTTTAAAAGCACGTTGAGTTTTCACAATTGACTTCTTCTGTTGAATGTAAATTTCAACTATTTCAGAGCGCTCGCGTGGCGTGTATTGTTCCATGGTAAAAATCTGCTTGGACTGACGCTTCAAACGCGGTATATCATTAAGCGATCTGACATCTCTGTCAAAAGTTATGGCGTTGCCAGATGGGTCCGTCGAATATGGGCAACCCTGTATTATTTCAGTTAATAGGTCTGATCCACTTGTGTATCCTGAAGACGCACACCATCCAACTATCGAAATCACACTGAATTTTCCTAAACAATCTATATCAAACCGTATTCAAAATCCTGCCTTAGAGTTTAACTTTAAAAGAACGAATTATGTAATTTTGAGAAATAATTTGTCATTTATCAACTGGTCATCTGTACTTAATATTAATAACACAAGAATATTACCACAAACGCTTGACTCTGCTGTATTTGCCTTTAACAGTACTCTTAATAATTGTTTTTTAACTTCAGTGCCACAGAGAAAATCCTCTTTAATATCTGGTACTGTTTGGTATACCAAAGAACTGAGAAAGCTGAGAAACTTAAAATCGAAATATTATAAAAAGTATCAAAAAACTCATAACATTTGTGATTTTGCTTCTTATACCTCAACTAAATATAACTACCGGCAATTATGCAGGCAATCCTATAATATATATTTAACAAAAGTTAAATTAAACATAAAATCTGATGCAAAATCTTTTTGGAACTTTGTAAATACTAAACGTAAGATAAATTCATATCCATCTTTTATGAAATATAAAACATTTGAATCAGATGTTGATTCTACTATCTGTAGTCTTTTTGCAGATTTCTTTAAGACCACTTATTCATCTGCTTCTTACGATAACTTTAGTTACCCTTATAATGTGCAGCCTGGTGACATTTGTTCCCCAATAATTAATGTTGATACAGTTTTAACCTACTTAAAAAACCTCAAAACATCTTATAAAAGCGGTCCTGATAACATACCTTCATGTGTTTTGAAATATTGCAGTGAAGAACTTGTAATTCCCATTACTTTGCTTTTTACAGCGTCTTTGCAATCTTGCTATTTTCCACTGGCTTGGAAATCATCTTTTATTATTCCGCTGCATAAATCCGGCAATAGATCTTTAATAGATAACTATCGCGGAATTGCAAAGCTTAGCGCCCTACCTAAACTTTTTGAGGCTATTGTAACCTCACAATTATCACATAGCGTAAAATCTTTAATGTCCCCATTCCAACATGGATTCTTATCTAGAAAATCTACTGTTACTAACCTTCTAGAATTCACATCAAAGACTATTGAGAATTTTGGAAAAGGTTTACAAACAGATGTTATCTACACTGACTTCAGTAAAGCTTTTGATGTTGTAAATCATAAGCTCTTAATTTTAAAACTAACCCTTCTCGGTTTTTCAACACCATTAGTGCTTTGGATTGAATCTTATTTGTTAAATAGAACACAAAGTGTTATCTTTAACCTTGTTAAGTCAGAGGAGTTCCCTGTTACTTCCGGTGTACCTCAAGGAAGCCACCTTGGGCCTCTGTTGTTTCTACTTTTTATTAATGATTTACCATCTGTTGTAATTCATAGTAATATTTTACTATACGCTGATGATGTTAAACTTTTCCTGTCATATAAAACTGAGCAAGACTCTTGTTTCTTACAAACCGATCTTGACCATCTTTGTGACTGGTGTGAAATCAATTGCATGAAGCTTAACTTGAAAAAGTGCAAACACATGACTTTTTCTCGTAGACAACCTTCTCGAAGTTATTACAAAATAAGTGACTATACACTTGAGTTCTTAGAAGTTTTCGACGATCTTGGAGTAACTATGGACCCGAAACTTCGCTTTCACATTCATATTAATAAAGCTATAAGCAGAACAAATAGTACTTTAGGGTTTATTTAACGATGGTCAAAAGAGTTTAATGATCCTTTCATTACTAAAACATTATTCACTTCGCTTGTAAGGCCCATACTTGAGTATGCGTCAATTGTCTGGTGTCCTAGATATGGGTGTTATATTGACGATATAGAATCAGTTCAGAAACAATTTCTTTTGTTTTGTTTACGCAATATATATTGTCATACTAACATTCACTTACCACCCTATGAATATAGATTAAAGCTTGTTAACCTACCTTCTCTAAGAAATCGTAGAATCATGCTTAATTTTTGCTGGATTTATCAACTTATACATGGATACATACATACTTACTGAGTAAAATTTACTTTAATCTTCCTCTTCGACCAAGAAGATCTTTTGAGCTACTTTTTATGAACTTTTGTAGAACTAATTACTTGCAAAATGAACCACTAAGAAGCGCTTGCGGAGACTTCAATTCCGTTTCAGATGTTATATCTTTTAATGAAACCCTATACTCAATTAAACTTAAAATAATAGATTATCTGCAGCACCGCCACTGATTCTCAACATACTCTTCCAAGGATACGGCACTTTTACTGTTGGATGCACCGCCACTGATTCTCAACATACTCTTCCTAGGATACGGCATTTTTACTGTTGGATGAATGAGAGAACGATCTGCATAGTATATATATTAATACTAGCAAATACCCGCTGCTTCGCCGGCGATAAAAATATTAAATATCATTAAAAACTTTAAATCTTAAAATTTAACAGCCGTATTCATATTGAAGTGGGAAGAGTGTAAATAATGGTTTGAGTATGAGATAAATTCAGTGACTTGTTATTTATTTGTCGCAATTTCGTCAAGATTTTGATGTTTAAAAATCAATAGTTTTTCTAAGCCATCTGCACTGAAATAATTGTCATATTATTATTTTTTTTTTTTATAAATATTTTGAAATCTTTGACAAATTTTCTTGTTTTTATTTTCTTTTTTTTGGAAATTTTTTATATATTTTGAATATTCTTGACATGTTTTCCAAATGTTTGAAATATTTTGAAGAATTTAATTATTTTTGACAATATTTGTGCTCAAATGAGAGCAAATAATTTAAATACTGCTTTATGAGAGGTGTGTTATAAACCTTAAAAAAAAAAAATTTTAATTTCAACCATATTTAAAAATCCTCTAATTTATAAACAAACATTTTCAAACACTTTTTGACATTTTGTTTGTTTTTAATACATTTTGAAATAATTTGATACATTTTTGACAATATTTTTTGTGCTTAGATGAGAACAAACAAATTTTTAAAATGCTTTATCGAGGGTGTATTAAAGGTTTCAACCATTTTTAAAATTCTCTTATTTATCAAGCATTTAAAAGAGCTTTTGAAAGCTGCTGAAACGTTCAATATGAAAAATGTTTTTAAATTTTTTTCGATTTTTTTCTTATGAAGGCTTTGTAAGAGGTTCATAATTTTTTATGAATACAGCCGTTTGAATGTCGGTAAAATTGTATATTTGTGTTGGAGCGACTTAGTAGTTCCATCCGAATAAAGTATCCAGCTAACTAATGTAATAAACTTTCTGTATCTTCCTGATCATTTTCTTCATGCATTGGTTCACTTTTCCTAGCGCTGTGACTATTGGGGTACTCACAGTTTTGTTTTATCTGGTGTGTTAACTACGCCGTCTGTTAACTCTAAAACATTTTGCCATGTGGTAACTATTTTTGATTTTGTTTTGCATGTAAAAAAGAGATAACACAAACTGGTAAAATTGCCTTGCTTTCCAACATGTTTGTTTTTTGTAGCAAACTGGCATTTCTGAAAGGTATTTTTATTTTATTGAAAAATCAATAAATCAAAGAAAGCTTCTCTTGTTATTTTTATTTTATTGAAAAATCAATAAATTAAAGAGAGCTTCTCTTTTCAAAAGGCGTGTCAATTTTAGAATGAACCATGGTATAATTATAGAGGTAAACTCGCTAGATGAGAGCGTACTGCCGCGAATGTCAAAACGAAGTTGACAACTCATATAAAATCTCGAAGCTATGAGAATGAAAAGAGAAAGCAAAAATTGCCGAAATGAAATAAAGTTAAACAGTTGAAGCTGTCTTGTTGCTTTAATAAAAAATTGTGAAAAAATTGTTATTTTTAGTGTTTTTATTGATAAGAAAGCAATTAAAAGCTGCTTCAAGCCAAACATCATTGTAAATTAAATACAAAAAGTATTAACTGCAAGCAACGAGCGCTACAGTTATGGTAAATATAATTTCCTTATATCTTTCTTTACTGAACCATTTTTGCTTCCAGCAGGTTTCTTCTTCCAAAAAGTGACCGAGAACCTGAATTGGACTTATGGCTAATGGGTGGCGGTACTCGAGGAGAATGACATTTTCCGCAACATACAAGCTAGTGTGCTTATATCACACGTTTATTTTCCGTTTATTTAAAAAGCAAAAAACATCCAATTGGAAAAATTAATAATTTGTTTTATTTTAAACAGCACAAAACGCAAATCGGAATAATTGAATTTTTTTTCTTTGTTTTCTTTTCATTCGCTACATATTCGTCACACAGCTGATTCTGACAATATCGGCAGTAATGACAAAAGAGAACACAATCAGCGCTACGACTACCTCTATTATTATACTATGGAATGAACTACGTGTAGGGGTTCTCACAATTTGATTGAAGTATCGTTTTAAAGTTACTATATATCAATTTTAGAAAGGATCTGTAAATACCCTATATATAAAAATCTCGTTTATACGTAAAAATATCAGCTTAGAGGTAAGAAAAATATATGACGGCCTTAGAGAGTTGTTAATTTAAAATAAAATATATCTTTTGCTTAAGCTGATAAATTTGATCAAAACATTTCAACAAAACATCGACACGGAATTTTTGTCGATGCTTTTATAAAAGTGGCAGTATTTTTACATTTAAAAAGGTGGCAGCATTGGTACCGCACTCAATACATGTTGCTGTCTTTTTTTTTCTTTTTTGTGGACCTTCCCACCGGGAAAAAAGAATCAATTCTCTTCTCCAATATAGATTCTAGAATTGATTATTTTTAACACCCCATCGGGAAAAAGATGCAATTTTATAAAAAAAAAGAATCAATTCTCTTCTCCAGTATAGATTCTAGAATTGATTATTTTTAACATGCTGATGTCCTACAAAGAATAGTACATTCTTTTCTCGCTTCAAATGGAATCGCTACAGAATAGTTTCTTTTCACTTTTTAAATAGATTCTTTTCATATATGTAATCATGGTTGAATAAATTAGGTTGTCTCGTGGCTGATCGTACCCTCTTCTCAGTACACATAATTGTCAAAATCAATGAAAAGCTACAACAACAACTTCATCGGCTTTGCATGTTATCAATTTACGCATTCAGATTTCGTATGAGTTGTCAACTTCGATTCGACATTTATTGGAACTCGCTCTCACCCAAGCGACAACCTTCTTTACTAAACCATGTATGTAATACTTCAATATTGGCAGCAAACTAAATTTTTAATGAGTTTCAACTACGAAATCAAAGAGAGATAGCCTACATAAGATTTTGTTGTTTGTATTAGTATATTTGAATATACTACTACTATACGTCAACGGGGCGCTTGTTAAGAAAAATGTCTACCCAAACATAAAACAAAACAAAGCAAACATATTTGTTTTGCATAAATCATAGGTACGCACCATTATAAAACAATTATAAGACCAACGCGTGAAATATGATAAAAATTTAAAAAGAAAAATTCAAGCAAACAAAATTTAAACCATAAAAATTGAAACAACAGAAATTTTAAATGAAATTTTTGACAATGAAAGCACCGCTTCTGAGTTTTTTTGTTATAAAATTAAATTTCGAGTACATAAAAAAAAACCAAAAATAAATAAATAACTGGTCATTTTAGCCATTGAAAGGACTTTGACCTAGCTTCTTATGATCAATTGTGTTGTGCGTGTTATTAAGTTTGTACACAATTGACCGAGAACCGGACCTACAGGTTTAACGCCGACTCCAAACGGCGATGAACGGAATGTCCTTATTCTCAATTAGCTTTACATGGCATTTTGATTACTCTCTGAGGTTTGCCATTGTCTGCAGAGAGGTGGCGGCCGTCCAGAAAAATCATTTTAATTCAAAGAATTTTTTGTCGCTGCTGGGATTCGAACCCGGGTCTCCAGGTTCGTTGACATAGAGGTGGACTTTTAACCAACTACGCCACGGACGCCATAATTTCGGGTACATTCACAGTACAGTGTACTGCCAATATAGAAGTATTACATATATGATTATTTTAATAAAATGTATTAACTTTCGGAAATAAGAAAACAAATCAAAACAGACTGATGCTTTTCTTACTTATACCAGAATTTGTTTTAGAATCAGTTCGTTTTTCACTTATCAAAAAAGCAAGCAAGGAATCTAAAAACATTTTATATATTAGAAATAATTATATGGGTCGTAATCGATTATGGCTGGAATAAAAACGAATCAGTAAGGTTTTGCTTGATAGATTCCAATTCATAGGTTTTGCTATAAATGTATATATTCTTTGGAATACATTCTAAAATGTTAGCAATAGAATTCATTCTATTTACGACTTTTGTTTCTAGAATCCATTTTCATTTTGCCGGTGGGACGCTGACGTCCTACAAATAGTAGTACATTCTTTTCTCGCTTCCATATGAATAGCTACAGAAATCGATTCTTTTATTCACTTTTTAAATGCATTCTTTTAAATAAAAATTATTCATTTTCGTAAATGAGAAAACAAATCAAAACAGACTGTTGCTTTTCTCACTTATGCCAAAATTTGTTTGGTTGATATATTCGTTGATATATTGGTTGATATAAACTTTTGATTGATATATTCCAATTCATATGTTTTGCTTTAATTAATATATTCTTTGGAATACGTTCTAAAATGTAAGCAAAAGAATCTATTCCATTTACGATTTTTTTTTTTTTTTGAATCAATTCTCATTTTCCCGCTGGGTTGTTGACTTTTATATATGATGCTCAAAAAGAGTTTGAAAATAGAGCTTTTGTCTCACATCGGTTTTGACATATTGTTCTATCTCATATACTCGTCAACATTAGAGTGCTGATATATTGTTATATGAGCGAGAAAATATATAGAGGAAATTAAATTTCAAAATAAAAAAAATCAGGAGCGGTGCTTCCATTGTCAATATTTTTTATATGAAATTTTTGTTGTTTGAATTTTTTGATTAAAATTTTGTTTGTTTAAATTTAATCATATTTCAGGCGTTCTTATAATTGTTTTATAATGGTGCGTACCTGTGATTTAGGAAAAACAAATATGATTTGTTTTCTTATATGTTTGTGGCAAACGTTTTCATAACAACCGCCCCTGTGACGGTTTGACTTTTTATTTTTTGTGTAGTAATTTTCATATATTCAAATATACTAACACAAACAGCAACATCTTATGTTGTTATGGCTGTCTCTCTTCGATTTCAGAGTTGGAAGTATTACATATATGTACATATGTTCTACCTTATTAGCTTTGGGCACAACCTTCTTTTGAGATGCACAGAGCTTTAATGAGAAAATTTTTTCTCTCTGAGAATAAGAATAAAGAAATTGTATGGTTATTCTCTTTGGATTTTAATTAATTATTTAAACAATGGCTATTAAATTTATATATCCCATGTCCCAACTGGGCACCATAGCTATCCTAGAGAAAAAGAATTTTTGAAACAGCGCCTGCCATTCTCAAGCTTTTCGCAGCCGAACATACGTGAGTCTTCTTTTATATAATAGTATAGATAAGTGGCTTATTAGACCAAGTTTGTCTATGTGCCTGCGTTCGTTACCTTTGTCTTAGCTTACTAGGAACTCGGTGTGATAAATAAAAGATGAATCAAGACTTCATCGGCTTTAGAATCACAGAATGAATAATATTGTATATATACTATCAGTATGGCGTACCGGGCCTTGTTTGCCTTGATATCTACCACTTTTCTAGATCTCACACTCTGATACTTTGTGCCATATTTATAGAGGTGTTATATGTATATTAATATGAGTGGCCAATGAGACCTAGTTTGTCTTAGTGCCTGCGTTCGCAACCATTTTCTTTTCCACAAGGAAATTGGTGTGGTAAATACGACTCAATTCGTCGGATTACCAACTTGCTAAGCCAAGACTTTATTGGCTTCAAGGACAGAACGATATATTTATTTTATACATATTTTTATTCTCGATACCACCGCCTTGGACCCTCTTGAAGATTTATTATTTATGTATTTTTTGCTTTATAATACCTTTACTCATGTTATCTATAAGTCTGTATACTTTGAAACGTTCATGTTTTAATTTACATTACATTACAACTGAACTTATTTTACTTTGGTTTTGTATCTTCATTTAAAACGAACTTGAACTCTATATATTAGTATTATTATTAGTATTATTAGTATTAGTTTAATTTGATTATGAATTGTAATTTTAAAATGCTATAAAGCCTAAAAGGCTTAGCAAACAAATAAATAAATAAAATAAATAAATAAATAAATACAATAAAAGTAACAATGTAAATATAATGATGAATAGAAACAAGTAATGAACAGTTACTTTAAGAATAGTTAAAGTTAATATAAGTATAAGTGAGAGAAATTCAAAGCCAGTTGTTCCCAAACACATCTAAAATATTTTTACCTTTTCCAGGTAGTCTCTGTCTTCATAAGAATTTTCCTCACGAGCGATATCAGTTTTAAATAAATGTAGGTACCTTTTTTCCTCAAAAAGATTTATAACCCCTTGTTAACCTTCATAATGGTAGTCCCATTTATTTGATAAAACATTTAGGTAGACAGGTAGTGTACATCACTTCACACAAAAATTTTTTTCGTACCTAACCACATAACTCGACCATCTAATTTAACCAAAAAATACCACTCAATTGCATAACTTTTCATAGGTAATAATTGGTTAAGGGTTTTTTCTCTATTTAACCTTTTTCTATTAAATATCTCACATTTTGAAATCCCTAAGGGAATCCCTTCCATACAAATTTTTTTTAAATAAAAAGTATAAAATAAAATCAAAATAAAATAAACTCTAAATTATATAAACTCCAAATAAAATAAAATTAAAATAAATTAAACTTCAAATAAAATACTAAATAAATTAATTAAAATATAAAATACACTACAAATAATATAATAATAATCTCTATCACAAAAATCTCTCTATTAAAAAAAAATCTCTCCACTATACAAATCTGTCTACCACACTAAAAAACCTCTATTACACCAATATGACAAATATACAAGACACTAGCCGGCCGAAACACACACTTAAAAGAAAAAAGATATAAAAACGCAAAAAGACAAGAACACCTTAAGAAGAAAAAACCCAAAAAAAACAAACCAATATGAAAAACGCAACAAAACCCCACTAAAGAAGAAAAATGCAAACTAAGAAAAAACAAAAAAACACACTAAAATACTAAAAAGAAAAAACCGAAAAACACACAAGAAGAATTAAATGAAAAAATACAATAGACAATCTAAGTGTGTTTTCTGACTCATGATTGAGAGCATTATTGGTTGCACTCATTCTCAGGAGACATATGTACATTTTCGAATTCTTTATAAATCATTATTTTTTCATCAGATAGTAAATTATCTGACATTTGTTATTTTATTTTAATCGATATATTTATTTTCCTTACGCCAGAGAACCCTGGTTCAATTCCATCTGACACGGAAAGTTTTTTCAATTGAATTAATTTTTCTGTTCGGCCGTCACTTCTCTGCAGACAATGGCAAACCTCAGAGAGTAAATAATGCCATGTAAAGCTTCTGGAGAACATGAACATTAGCCGTTCGGAGTCGGCATAAAACTAGTAGGTCCAGTTCTCGATCAATTGTGTATAAACATTTAATAACACACACAACGCAATTTGATCATAAGAAGTTCGGTCCAAGTTCTTTCATGGGCTGAAATGGCCAGTTTATTTTTTTTTATTTTTATATTTATTTTCATTTAATAGTTTGTTTTAATTGTTTGATTTTTTCTTTTTTTACCGTTTGCTGTTACTTAATTTTGCTATCTATACATTTATGTTTTCATATTTTTATACTATTACTAGCTGGTACCCGACGCGTTGCTGTCGTAGCGGTAATAATTTCTATCTCTATCTGAATCTCAAACTCAGTCTCAATCTCAATCTCAATCTCTATCTCTATTTCTATCTCTATCGCTATCTCTATCTCTATTTCTATCTCTATCTCTATCTCTATTTCTATCTCTATCTCTATCTCTATCTCTATCTCTATTTCTATCTCTATCTCTATTTCTATTTCTATCTCTATCTCTATCTCTATCTCTATCTCTATCTCTATCTCTATCTCTATCTCTATTTCTATCTCTATCTCTATCTCTATCTCTATCTCTATCTCTATCTCTATCTCTATCTCTATCTCTATCTCTATTTCTATCTCTATCTCTATCTCTATCTCTATCTCTATCTCTATCTCTATCTCTATCTCTATCTCTATCTCTATCTTTATCTCTATCTCTATCTCTATCTCTATCTCTATCTCTATCTCTATCTCTATCTCTATCTCTATCTCTATCTCTATCTCTATCTCTATCTCTATCTCTATCTCTATCTCTATCTCTATCTCTCTCTCTATCTCTATCTCTATCTCTATCTCTATCTCTATCTCTATCTCTATCTCTATCTCTATCTCTATCTCTATCTCTATCTCTATCTCTATCTCTATCTCTATCTCTATCTCTATCTCTATCTCTATCTCTATCTCTATCTCTATCTCTATCTCTATCTCTTTCTCTTTCTCTATCTCTATCTCTATCTCTATCTCTATCTCTACCACTATCTCTATCTCTATCTCTATCTCTATCTCTATCTCTATCTGTATCTCTATCTCTATCTCTATCTCTAACTGGAAAGACTCGTGGAAATTGATAACCAAATTTCGAGGCTGTGCTACTTACAATTCCAAAGTTATTCGATATCGCAAGTTTGGCTTGTATGGGCGGAGCCACACCTCCTTGTTCAATGACGTCTCAGTTTTCTAGTAGAAGAATATCACCCAATATTAATTCCATACTGAATTTCGTTGTTAAACGACATTTAGTTGCAAAGCTATCTGAAATCAAAAATTTAAAGTGTATGGGCGGAGCCACACCCCTTTTTTCAAAACCCATCCCAGTTTTATAGTAGATATATCACCAAGTGGCAACTCCATACTGAATTTCATTATTATACGGCATTTAGTTCCAAAGCTATTCGATATCATAAATTTTAATTGTATGGGCGGTGCCACACCCCTTTGACCTATACTGGCTCAATTTTGCAAGTCGAAAGACACGACTAAATAGAACGTTCTAACCGAGTTTCATTAATGTGTGACTTATAGCTTGAAAGTTAATTAAATGAAAATTTGGCTGAAAAATTGCCACGCCCCACATTCAACGCCCATAAAATTTTACGTGTGGAACGGCTCTTGTAAATTGAGATAGAACACCGAATTCCGATACTATGCGACCTATAACTTCAGAGCTATTCTCTACCGTAGATTTGGGTTGTATGGGAGGTGCCACGCCCCCTTATTTTAGGGGGATGAAAAATAGATGTTGTTCGATTCTCACCCCTGACTAATATCCTCGCTAAGGATCACGAAAATCGGTCGAGCCGTTTCGGAGGAGTTCGATCACGCACCCCGTGACAGAAGAATTTTATATATTAGATATTTTTTACTATATTATTTTTTCAATGTTTTTTTAGTTTTCTAAATTTTTAAAATAAAAAATTTTTTTTATCTATATTTTTATTTTATTAATTTTTTTCATTTTTCTAATTTTCAAATATTGATTTAGTAATTTTATATTTTTTTTTATTTTTTCTAATTTGTAAATTTTTGATTTAATATTTTTAATTCTTTTTCTTTATGTTTATTTTTATTTATTTATTTTTTGTTTTTTTATTTTTGTATATATTTACTTTTTATTTTTTGTTATTATCTTATATTCTATATTTTTTTTTTGTTATTATTGAATTTATGTTTCCATAAGTTACTTAATTTTAATTTTTAGTATATTTTCTTTTATTTCTCTATTATTTTTTCTATATTACTTATTTAAAAGATTCTAAGTAGGAATAGATTATATTGTTTATATACCAAAATGAGATGACAGTAGAATGACTACGGATGAGAATGTTTTTTATTTTCATTTTGTGTCAAAAATACTTCTGTGAAAGTGAGTGATTTTTTCACTTCTCACTCTTAAGTATTGTTAAGAAACATCGTACTGGGACATGACTTAGTGGCTTTTTTTGAAATCTACCCGTCTTTAGCTCCCTTTGCCGAAGTGCGTTGACACTTTGTTTAAATAAATTTCAATTCGTTTTTAACAAAGGTTGCGGGTCACCTCGCAACTTTTGTGAGGAACAAAGTGTTGATTCACTTTGCCAAAACACATCAAAGAACTCGCTATACGGGACGATATAGAATGACCATAATGTTTAATGCGCTTGCCTATTGGTGACATCTGATTTAGTTTTGCATCTTCAAGTAAACCTTCACGCGGCCCGATTCCACTTAACAAAAAAGTTACCTCACACATTTCACAACTAATCAGATATACCTTAGAATCCTTACATGTGGATGTTTGTGCTGAAACACTAGACTGCGTAGGATCTGGATCCACTAACGACATCCTGAGTTCTCTAAAACAATTATCAGGAGTTTTGAAAACCGGATCACCTAAATTAAAGTGACGAAACCTACGTCGGATAAACGTACTAAACTCTTCACTACAATATTTAATGGCTTGCACATTTGATGGATTAATCCCTATCTTTTCCCTAGTTATCAACTCTGGAACATCTACGCTATTAAACCCTTTTGTAAAATTTTCTAGAATTTCCTTCCTTTCAGCTAGTTTCCCACTTGAAAACGGAATAGAAGCCTGCCTATCTAATATATTTTGAATTTCTTTTCTTATCACCTGATCAAATTGTTCACCAACAAATATTAATGGATTGGAATTATCATAAAATTTTCTTTCATAAAATGCTAAATCCTCTTCTAAACTAGATTTACTTGTTCGACTTAACGTTTTTGTAATAAACTCCTTTAACGTTTGCTCTTTGTTTGTTAACAAATGATGAGAGTAATAGTGTATCATTCGTAAAGAGGACCTTGGTTTTCTATACAAACTAAGCTCAACTCCATTTCGGCCCCGAACTAGTAATATATCTAAAAAGCTTATATGCTTGGAAGGTTCTTAATATTTGTTTCTTCACGTTCTACTGTCAACTCTAAATTTATGACTTTTTCAAACGTCTGTTTAAAAGACGCAACCCTGTGTTTTGGCATATAAACCAAAAAATCGTCGATGTATTTCCACCAATACACTACCAAATGTTCGTCAAAAATTGACCCATAATTCAACTGCAATAAATAATCTAAAAGAAGAGTGGCCAAAAACGCTGAGTCACAAGCCCCTTGTGGCAATCCAATTTCTTGCTTATAAAGTCGAATATTATAGGAGAAATAACTTGCCTTTTCTATTGTAAAACGCAAACACATTAGTATAAATGCAGACGGAACGCTATTCTTACTATTATACCACACTCAGTACTTGTTAAATCCTTAATTAACGTTATAATCCTTTCTGTATCCATCCTTGTATACTTATCCACTATATCGAATTTTACAAATTCGTAACCCTCACAAAGTGGTACTGTATACAATTCATGTGCTACTTTAGTCACAGAGAACATAATTTGGCTTTAAGAACTTCCGTTAAAACGGACGACATAATTTTTTTAATTGGATATGTATACCAATGAAAAGTCCAACAAATGGAACGACAAGGAATTTCAGTCTTGTAACACTTAACCACCCCATACATATAGGGCAAACGACGTTTATCCTCATTATATTCTTCTAACAAAATTAATAACTTTCTTGGAAAAATGTATTCACCATCATCCTCGAATCTTTGTATATATAAAGTCTTTAGTTTATAACATAAGGACTTATATACGTTACGAATTAAAACCTTAATCGCTGAAAAATCTTCTACTACACTATATACCCCTGCTGTTACACACGTTGAAACCCATTCGTCCATTTTCTGTCTATATAATTCTGTCTCCATAAGAGTTGTTATCTTTCCTTTATCTGCCTGCACTATACTAAAATGAGGATTTTTCCCTAAAAAAATCTTTGGTGCCCTAAATAAATACCTTAATACCCTCTCTTTATATGGCAGAGATTTCTTTATTGAATAAAAATCTTCTAGTTCCCCATAATGAAATTACATCATTTCATTAAAACAAGAATCTGGATTATATATATACTGCATTACGTCAGCATAGTCTACAACATTGGCTGAATGTGGTGGTACGAATTGGTATTCCCCCAACTCAATAATACCTGGACCGACATTGGTATTCGAGTATCCTCTACTTTTATCTAATTTTTCACTCATTTCCTCACTCACAATCCTCGGTAGAATTAGGTTTTCTTCTAACGGTATTTCCCTCCTATTCTCAATTACGCCAAATATTGGTCGTTGCTTCGAAAAGGCAGATGATGTCTGAAAATAAAAATTGATAATACATTATTAGTAACAATTATCGAAGGTTGATGACAGCAGGGAATGATTGTTTGCTGTATTGAAGAATTGTTGACAGTAATGAAGGGTTAATGGTTTTTTGCTCTTACCTCTTGTAATATTTGCTCCATTTTAAAAAAATTCGCTTCAAAAATTTCTTTTTCTCAAAATAGTGGTTCCAATATACCGGTTCTAGGTTGTCGGCATCAGCAGAGATGTGTTTTCCAGTTGAAATCCGTTTATGTGGCTTCCAGCAAAGACTTAGCTCCCAGTTGATATCCGGTTGTATTTGTCAAGCACTTTTTAGTTATATATGTCGAGCACTTTTTAAGGAATTTTCTGATTGAACACTTTTTAGTAACAGCTTCAGTAACAACGTCACAGTTATAGTACTATGAATAAACTATACTCCTGGAAAATATTTGTCCCGTTTATATGGGTTTATTTTTCATAACATCTAAAATATTTTTACCTTTTACAGGTAGTCTTCATAATAATTTTCTTTACGAGCAATATCAATTTTAAAGAAATGTAGGTACCTTTTTTCCTCAAAAAGATTTATAACCCCTTGTTAACCTTCATAATAGTAGTCCCATTTATTTGACAAAACATTCAGGTAGACAGGTAGTGAACGTCACTTCACACAAAAATTTTTTTCGTACCTAACCACATAACTCGACCATTTAATTTAACCAAACAACCACTCAATTGCATAACTTTTCATAAATAATAATTGGTTAAGATTTTTTTCTCTATTTAACCTTTTTCTATTAAATATCTCACTTTTTGAAATCCCTAAGGGAATCCCTTCCATAAAAATTCTTTTTAAATAAATAGTGTCTCACATTTTGAAATCCCCAAGGGAATCCCTTCCATAAAAATTTTTGTTAAATAAATAGTATAAAATAAAATCGAAATAATATAAATTCTAAATTAAATAAACTCAAAATAAACTCCAAATAAAATAAAATTAAAATAAATTAAACTTCAAAGACTAAATAAAATAATAAAAATATAAAATAAACTACCAATAATATAATAATAATCTCTCTATCACAAAAATCTCTCTGTAGAGAATCGTGCTGAACTGCACTGCTAGATTCTTCCAATCCGAGTAGAGAGAGAAAGAGCAGGATTTCGGTATCCTGATGTTGGAAGAATGTAGATTGCAAAGTTCGCCGAATCTTTTGATGATAATGCTTTGGGAGCCTATCGTAGGGAGGATATGAGGATCCTAGATTTAGATAAAGGTAAGAAAATGTGCTCCTCTTTAAATGCTCAACAATTGCAGGGATCTCTTTTAAATGAAGAGTATCATTTAAAAGAAATAACTCCACAGAGTATTGAGGATATAAAGGGGATGTATAAGATATATATCCTGTGGTGGTTTTATTAAGAAGAGAAAGGTGTACAAAAATATAAGCCACAGGTAGCTTAATGCCCAGCTTTGAGCTGGGTTTAGTGATTACAAATGTATTATACAGTTCAAAGCAAAAGTTTGATTAATCGATAATTAATATTAAACAAGGTTGAGATCAAAGCAATAATTCAGTAGTTCATTCAATATACATGATACGGATACGCCTAGACATGGCGCCCGCCTTGCACTTGTGCAACTTCTACAGCATACTCTCCAGTTGCTTTAAGGCTCTGATGACTTTCACCAACTGCTCCTTTGGGTCGTGGTTAGGACTGCGTCGACGATGTAGTCGTCCTATTTGACGATCACGTGGACGTGAGCGTTGCTGCTGCGACGAAGACTCCCGTTCGTGGACCTTGCCCTTTACGTTCAGCTGAAGACGCGCCGCAATTCCAGCTCGTTTTGTGGAGGTTGACTCAATGGAAGCTGGTCGTCGTCTTGAAGGCTTGATGGTGATCCGAGCGTGTTTGTATTGATGGAGGAGCGAGTGATGTAGATCTCCACAGACACTGCATACATCCTTGGAAGAACATTTCCCTACAGTGTGAGATCTAGCAAGGCAATTGGAGCAGTACCAGTGCTTTCGTATGGTTTGTCGGCGCTGCAGAGTCTCCATCGCAAGAAATCGTTTGCAGAACCGGATCGAATGGTATCGCCTGCACAGCCGGCACTGGTACACGTGACTAGAAGACAAATAAAAGGCGTTATAAGTAAATAGTTATAATATGGGTGTAGTGTATGAGTTCATGAATGATCTGCGAATTCATGTATGAGATTATGTTATTGTGAGTGGTGAGTTGATTTATGTGTAAATAGAAACAACTTCCTTTTGAGATTTTTGAATTTCTTAGTTTGATGGTAAAATGCAGAGTTTAACAATTGGGCGAGTGACCACACCATTCTGAGTTCGAATGTCAGCTACTCGCACTCGGCTATCTGATCCGGAATATAATTTAACCATACGGCCAAGCCGCCATTCGGTTGGGGGAAGCAATTCGTCCTTGATAACGACGAAATCTCCTTCACAAATATTACGTTCTGGGTGTTTCCATTTGTAGCGTTTGTGCAGCTCGGACAGATACTCCTCCTTCCAGCGGCGACTAAACTGATGATGTAAGACTTTCAGTTTTTCCCAGCGGTTGTTAAGAGACAAATCTTCTTTATTGAGCTCTGGAATTGACAACAGAGGGGCACCACGCAGAAAATTACCAGGGGTTAATGGCAGTAGCTGAGTGGGATCGTCGCTCATTGGAGAGAGCGGTCTTGAATTAAGAACTGCTTCTATTCGGGCTATAAGAGTGGAAAATTCTTTAAAATTGAACTTGTGAGACTGAGCAACTTTTTTAAAATGGATTTTGAAGCTTTTAACCGCCGCTTCCCACAATCCGCCCATATGGGGGGCGCTCGGAGGTATGAAAGACCATTCGAAACCATGATCGCTATATTTTTGGGAAATGTTAGCCGCTGTTTTCTTTATAAAAAAATCATATTCTTTCAAAAGAGTGCGGTTTGCTCCAACGAAGTTTCGCCCATTATCAAAGACAACTTTCTTGGACAACCCTCGTCGACGAACAAATCGTGCAAATGCTGCACAAATTGCTTCTGAAGAGAGATCAGAAACTACTTCAAGATGTACGGCCTTTGTCGAGAAACATATGAAAACACTTACATAGCCTTTGAGCAGGGGAGCTCTTTTGAGGGCTGAGGTTTTTAGCTGGAATGGTTCGGCGAAGTCGATTCCTGTAATTGTAAACGGTAATGAAAAATTCACTCGTTCTTGGGGCAGAGCAGCCATAATTTGTGTTTGCATCTTTTGTTTGTGAATGGTACAGACTTTACATTTATTAATGCAGTGCTTTATCTTGTTTTTGAGTTTTGGAATATAGAATTCTTGTCGCACGACTCTGAGCATTAATTGGTGCTCTGAGTGAAGAAGAACTTTATGGGTAAATTCAAGGAAGATGTGGCATAACCGAGACTTTTCGGAAATAATGATGGGGTGCCGTTCATTGTAGCTAATTGCTGCGTTTGCTAAACGACCATTTACTCTCAATACCGCATGTTTGTCTAGGAACGGGTTTAATGGTAAGAGTGAACTCTTTCTTGAGATTGGAAGGGAGTTTTTAAGTTTATTGTACTCATCTGGATAGTACATTGCTTGGGCTTGCGTTATGAGCCGTAACCCAACGAATTCTAATTCCGATGGGGTTAAGTCTCCCCGGTTTTGAATGACACTAGTTCGGTATCTAGGCAAACAAGAGTGAATAAAACGGAATATGAATGCGATTATTCGAAGGGCTCAAGGGTATGAGGAAAACAATTTCAGGATATCGTCTTCTGTGACCAAAACATGTAATACCTCAACTTTTCGAACTTCAGGGACTATTGTAATCGAGGGTTAGAGCTTAGGCCACTGTTGCGAGTTTTGCAACAGCCAAGTTTTGAGAATTTCTGATATCCTGTTCGCAACATATGTTTTCCACATATAGGGGGGCTTTTCAAGCCAGGCCAGAACAATTGAGGAATCTGACCAAAGATAGAGTTCGTGATCCGGTATTTGGAGTTCGGAAATCTCGTGATTTACTAGTTTGGATAAGAGTACTGCAGCGCATAATTCAAGTCTGGGTAGACTTATCGTTTGGAGTGGAGCTACTTTACTCTTCGCTACTAGCAAATGGGAGGTAGTTTTATGATTGGAGTCGACATTGCGGATGTACAGAGTAGCACAATACGCCTTTTCGGAGGCATCACAGAATCCATGAATTTGAATACTGTGGTGAGGTGAAAAACCGATCCATCTGGGAATTGTTATTTTTTCAATCTTAGATAAATTCTCAAGAAAGAAATTCCATCTAACTAGCGAAACTGGTTTTACGCATTCGTCCCAGTCCACGCCTTCCAGCCAGAGTTGCTGTAAAAGCATTTTAGCCAAAATGATTATGGGGGATAACCATCCAGCAGGATCAAATAGGGATGCCACCGCAGAAAGAATTTGTCTTTTGGTAGCAGATGTGGTAGGAGGTAGAAAAATAATATTGTAGCAAAAGGAGTCACTGAGTGCGTTCCACTTAATTCCTAGAATTTTGGTGGAACTGGAATCGTAAAATTTCAAGAAGTCAGAGCTGAGCAAATCTTCTGGTAAATTTGTGATCAAATTCGGATGGTTGGCAGTTATCTTTTTTAGAGGGAGGCCTGCACTTTTGAGTGCTTCAATGAGTTGAGTTTGAGAGATTTGAGCCGATTGAAGATCGTGACCACCGGACAGTATATCGTCAACGTAGGTTTCCCGTGTTAAAACCGAAGACGCTAGCGGATGAGACGTCTGGCAGTCTTTGGCTAATTGATGTAGGGTTCGAATAGCCAAATATGGGGCACAATTCACACCGAAAGTGACGGTTTTAAGTGCATAGTCTTGAATTTTTGAGAAGGATGAGGTCGACACAAAATTCTTTGGAATTCACGGTCTTCTTCATGAACTAATATTTGGCGATACATTTTTTGTATGTCACCATTATACACAAACTTGTAAAAACGCCAATTGAGAATGACGCTCATAAGGTCCGTTTGGAGTGTAGGACCAGTGTAGAGAACATCATTAAGGGAGAGACCGCTTTGAGACGATTTTGATGCGTTGAATACCACCCGTACTTTCGTAGAAGTACTTTCGGGTTTCACAACTGCGTGATGAGGTAGATAAAATGAGAAATATTTTTTGAGGATTGGTATTTTGCATATGTGCTGCTGTCAGGTACTCAGAGAGAACTTCGTTATACTGACATTGCAGTTCAGATTTTTTGCTGAGAGTGAGTTCCATACTGGTATATTGTCTTAATGCAACATGTCGTGAGGAACCAAGAGATATTTCTGAGGGAAAGCTTTGCTTAAAGGGAAGTCGCACAACATATCGCCCGTCGGATTGACGAAACGTAGTTTGCTTATAGAGTTCTTCGCAGTAAGCGTCGCCTGCAGAGATATGTCGGGAACCTCTTCTAGTTCCCAGAACTATCGAAGAAGTTCACTTATTGACGGCACAATAGAGTTCGAGACATATGTCGAGAATGAACAAGAATTGCCGAAAGGCCGAGCGTGATCATTAAGGGGACCGCTGGGAAACCAACCGAAGATAGTTTTTTGCGCCAGGAGACTTCCAAATATGTTGGTTTTGATACCATCCAACATGATGTAGGGGATTATGTTACTCCCTATGACCATATCAATTTGTGCGGGAATATAAAAATTGGGATCAGCGAGTTCTAATCCTTCTACTTCTTTCAAATTGAGTTTTGAAAGAGTATAAAAAGGCAGAAAATTTGTCAGCTTTGTGAGCACAATCGCTGTCACTTCCACTTTAAAATTAAGACACTTCGTCACGAGATGGAACGAACAAATTTTGTTTGAGTTACCAACAATATTACCACCCATACCAGAGATGTTGGTACAGAGTTTTTGGGTTGGTAGTGCTAGTCGGTGTTGAACTTTCTCAGATATGAACGTTTTTTGCGAACCTTGATCTATGAGAGCTCGTAGTGTGAATATTTCGCCAAGATGCTGAATATGCACTAAAGCGGTGGGAAGGACAACTCTTTCTTGATTTGCTGCAAAGTGAGAGCACACTTCAGCTACATCTTCTGAAAGTTTAAGTGAGGGATCAAGTTTCAGAGCATCATGAGAGGTAGATGCCTGAACATGCATCATTCTTACAGGTTGGTTTTTTGAAGTAGACAGTTTTGAATTCTCCTTGCTTTGTTCTTGAGACGTAACATGAAGCATTGTATGATGTTGCTTCTTGCAATAGAGACAGGAGAAAGAGCTTTTGCATTGGCTTTTTATGTGAGAATAAGCCAAACAATTTGAGCAGTACTTATGCTGCTTTACAAACTCAAGTCTTTCTTGAGGTGAAAGAGCTTTGAATATAGGGCATACTCTTAGAGAGTGATTAACTTTACAAGTTAGACAGTAAGAGTAATTTGTTTGTGGCCTTTCTGCCACATGAAAATTTTGCATACTGTGCCTGTTGTGAGAAATTTGGGGTTTGTTATGAGATACTTGAAAGTTGGGTTTATTTTGCCCAAAACTATGACGATTATTTGCTGAATTTGATTGTGAGCTATTCTGAGAGGTATTTTGAAACGCTTTGGGTTTAATATTTTTTATGCTGTTGACTCTTTCGACAACTTCATAACGAGCTGTGAGGAACTCGTCCATTTGTGTCCACGTTGGAAAGTTCTTCCTGGTTTTAAGAGACTGCTCCCAGAGTGATAAAGTTTCCTCCGGCAGTTTTGTTGAACACAGATAAATGAGAATGGGATCCCAGTTATCTACGCAGACATCTTGAGCTGATAACATCGAGAGGCAATCGTTGATTGTAGACTGGATCCTCTGAATAGCTATGCTGTTTTCGGCTGTTGCTACTGGGATTCCAAATAAGATGTTCAGCTGGTTGTCCACGAGTATTATTTTATTTTCGTAGCGGGATCGGAGAGCCTCCCACGCCAGAGCAAAGTTCTCATCGCAAAGCTGATATCTCTTCACAATATTTCCCGCTGAGCCACGGGTTTTATTGCGAAGATGATAGAGTTTTTGAGCGGGGGTTTGTTTGGGGTGACTACTGTACACAGCCGTGAACATGTCTCTAAATGATGGCCAATGCTCGTAGCTGCCATAAAATATTTCCGTGTCACAGGGTGGAACTTTTATAAAGGCTGCACTTTGATTGGCTACAAAGGGGTGAGTTGGGTTTTGGGTCACGTCGGATGAGCTTGGCTTGTGAATCACCTTGTCTTGCCAAAGGCTTCGAAGGTCCATTATTTGGGACTTGCAAAGGTGATATGCGTCAGAACAAACACTAAATTTTGCCTTAGCGGACTCTTTGAAATCTTTGCTAGCTTCTGGATCGTCGGTGGTCATGACATCTTCATAGGCTTTAAGTAGCTTGTGCCATCTTTCCTCAATGTCATGACTTTTGGCCTCAAGAAGAGTGTCAGTTTGCTCCTCCAACGAAGCTGCTTCGAAAGTAGAACAAAAAGTGACTAGTAAGTCTGAAGCAAATATAAATTTGTTGGTGACACTCATTTTGATTGAGAGTTGAAGTTTCGATCTAGCTATGAACTTAAAATCCTATCAGAAAATGAAACCTTTCTATTGTGACGCTATAGAGAATAAAGTTTCTTGTGATAATTGCGAATCTCAAAGAGTGTTGAGCTATTTCAGTCAATTAAATTTTAAAATAATGGGAGTTGTGTGAGCAGGTTTTCTTTTTCAGTGTCGGACTTTATAGAGGCAGTGCGAATATGCACAAATAGATGCCAAACAAAGTATTTGCGAACAATATTTTTCGCGGATATTGTTATTTAAATATTTATAATATTCAAGTGTGAGACCATACAAATGTTTTTTAGTGTATGTCTGTTTATCAAGGGTTGAGATTTGCCAGAAGTTAGATCGAAAAGAATATAAAATTTTCTAGTGAGTGCGTTTTTTAAATGTTTTGTTGATATTTATATTTCTTATAATATTCGAATATTAGACCATACAAGCTTTTCCAGTGTATGTCTATTTAGAATGTGTTGATTGATTATCGAGAGCGAAAAGACTAAATAAATTTGCAGTGTGTTTTTATTAATTTGTTTTGTTGATATTAAAATATTTCTTATAATATTTAAATACTAGACCATACAAGTTTTTCCAGTGTATGTCTATTTAGAATGTGTTAAATGATTATCAAGAGCGAAAAGACTAAATAAATTTCCCGTGTGTTTTTCAATTTGTTTTGTTGATACTTAAATATTTCAAATAATATTTAAATGTTAGACCATACATTTTTGTCCAGTGTATGTCTATTTAGAATGTGTTAAATGATTATCGAGAGCGAAAAGATTAAATAAATTTCCCGTGTGTTTTTCAATTTGTTTTGTTGATATTTAAATATTTCAAATAATATTTAAATGTTAGACCATACATTTTTGTCCAGTGTATGTCTATTTAGAATGTGTTAAATGATTATCGAGAGCGAAAAGACTAAATAAATTTCCCGTGTGTTTTTCAATTTGTTTTGTTGATATTTAAATATTTCAAATAATATTTAAATGTTAGACCATACATTTTTGTCCAGTGTATGTCTATTTAGAATGTGTTTAATGATTATCGTGAGCGAAAAGACTAAATAATTTTGCAGTGTGTTTTTATTAATTTGTTTCGTTGATATTTAAATATTTCTAATAATATTTAAATATTAGACCATACAAGTTTTTCCAGTGTATGTCTATTTAGAATGTGTTAAATGATTATCAAGAGCGAAAAGACTAAATAAATTTCACGTGTGTTTTTCAATTTGTTTTGTTGATATTTAAATATTTCAAATAATATTTATATGTTAGACCATACATTTTTGTCCAGTGTATGTCTATTTAGAATGTGCTAAATGATTATCGAGAGCGAAAAGACTAAATAAATTTCCCGTGTGTTTTTCAATTTGTTTTGTTGATATTTAAATATTTCAAATAATATTTAAATGTTAGACCATACATTTTTGTCCAGTGTATGTCTATTTAAAATGTGTTAAATGATTATCGTGAGCGAAAAGACTAAATAATTTTGCAGTGTGTTTTTTGGAGCGAGCGAGCGAAGCTCCCATGGAACAACTTGCATGAAGAATGTTTAAAGGAGCAGAACTCTGAAATGGGTTGACCGATTTTAATATTTCTTTTTCTAAACTGTTCTACTGATCTTAACTTAGGTGCCTGCGAAGCCCAAATTTAGAAATTCTGTTTAGTTTAGAAATTAATTGAAAAAAATATTTCCATATCTTTCTTTGTTGATACATATTCGCTTAATTCAGTTTGCTGCTTGCCTGCTTCTGTATGTATACGTCGTTCGCTTCGCTCGCTCGCTATAAATAACCGAACAGCATGGAACAACAACAACAACAAAAACATTAAAGCAAATGTTGTTCGCTGCAACAGCTGTTTATTACTAACTAAAATAAATAACTGCTATGCTGAAGTTTGTAAATGGATGCAAATACATTCAAATTAAATTGTTTAATGTTTTTACTTTCATGTGTTGGTAAGCCCTGTAAAATAAAAGAAATTTGCAATTTTTTTAAATTTTTTATTATTTGGTGAATGGTAGGCTTATTAGCTTTCATTGCTGATCAGAATGTGCTGATTTTAACACCAACTCATCAAACCATTATCAGATTCTATCAATTCATGACTATAACTTATGGTGTTTTCGTTTCTACCAGAAAATGTTACCTTTTCATTGCCCTCTTCTTTTTTCGTGTTCAATTGTTAAATAAGTGCAAACGGGTGAAAAAAATCTGTGTTCGTTTCTTAAAATGTTACATTTATATAAGGCAAAAATGGCACATTTCTTGCCCTGCGAAATTTTTTGAGGGGAGAATGTTGCCCTGAAAATCAGCTGATTGCTTTAAACGAAAATATTATGAAATGCGTGTGTTATACAAGGTTAAATATATGCATTCATAATTTGACACTTAAATAATATTTTTAATAAAGCAAATTTTTTATTTTTGGCGCACACAAATATATCAGCTGGTTGAGTAAGCAGGCTAGTGTTTTGTGTTAAAAACCTGCACTTTTTGAGGGTTGAGTGCAACACTTGAAAAATGTTGCACTGGGGAGGGCAACATTTTTTTGTAGAAACGAAAACACCAATAGATTTAAATTCAAATAATTAACAAAAAAAACCAATAAATGTTATAAAATCGTCTTTAGCAGTTTTAATAAAATGAATTTTTCGACAATATTTAGAAATAATTCTAAGCCTCCATTCCTATCCATGTTGCGATCAATATCACGATATTCTAATTTGTAGGTCCTACGATCTAGGATATTGTGATATTGATCGCGACATGAATTGAAATATAGACCTAGAAATGTTTCTAAATATTGTCAACATTTAGTTCATTAAAACTCCACTAGACGGTTTCGTATATTCAGAAGCAGCAAGAGGGAGCACTCTGCATTTGAATAGAGATGAAAGTCGAGTCTTGGTTTTTGTTCACATTGCTTTAAACAACAATTTAACACAATAATTAGCAATACTAAATTAAATAAGGAAAGTGTTCGTAATGAACCAGATAATGAGTCAAATTGGACAGAACAACAAAATTTCAGGGAATGTTTATTAAGAGTATCAAGAACTGTCTACAAATCAAATTTTTAATCAACAACCAGCGTTCATCTTTTTTTTACACTGGACCCCCGGTAATCCGGCCCCTGACTAATTCGGCACCCCCTGTAATCCAATATGTCCATTATTATTGAATATTTTTTTGACAATCTTCGCTAATGTAGATAATGCATTATTGAACAGGTTACTTACTTGTACTTGTATTGATTGATATATATTATGATTTTATTCATAATTTTTGATTATTTTAGTATGTACATTTATTTGTACACAATTATTTCCTAATGTAAAGTTATTATTTTTTGTAAGTTCTATAGCATTAATAACGTCAATTTTATAATAAAACGTAAGCTTTCTATTGTATTGTTTAATTTACTTAATTTGACACACATAATGGAGTATGATTTGTACTTCAGAGTATAACATACATAACCTTATCATTTTTTTTAAGCTTTGAACCAAGGTTTTAGGTGTAATACCTATTCAGTCAAGTCTGCTTTGGTTCGAAATGGGGTGGTAGATTAGTGTGAGCGAAGGGTGCATCAATTCAATTCAATTCAATTCAAGTAATAAGGCAATCTCATCCACAAACTACGACTCCAAGTCGTAAATATTGATGAGTTTTCAATTTCAGCTGATTACTTAATGAAAGACAATTGCAAACGCGAAAGGTCAAAGCGTAGGATCATGTCCTAGCTGGGATTCGAACCCGGGACCTCTGGGGTGGCAGTTGATCACGTTTGACGCACATTTACCGCATTTGTTACCATTTGCGTTAACGCATGTTACCATTTGCGTTATCAATGTTACTATTTGTCACTTTGTGGCCAAATTGTATGTTAACGGTAAACTTCCGGTACATTTTTAGACACATTTTTAAAAATTTTTAACGTTAATAATCACAAAAAGCGCTGAAATTGAAGAATACAACATTAAGAAGCTGAAAAATGTTGTCAATGCTGTGACAATCATCAATGCTTTACACACCTACGAGCGTTGTCAGACTCCTTCGACGATGTAAGAGGTTTAAGCCAAAAATTGAGACTTAAATTAATGAGTCAAAATCTTTTTCTATTAGTAGGACTGTGCAATGGGCCACAGGTGAGGTTGTTGAAATTTTCTATAACAATTGCGAAAGTGGCCGATTTATAGAGGAATTTCCTTTGTGCATTATGATAAAGTTTCCCAATTATTCTGGACCAAAATACAACAATTTAAATGTTCTACTTATTTATTCCGTAGTGGTATCATTCAAAAAAGGATCAACCAATTTTACTCGCAAGAAATTTTCACTATAACTTGCGTATGCCATTAATATTAAAAATTGCAAAGATTAATTCTCAATCAAGCAGTTTTCGATATAAGAGAAAGGGAATTTAGGTTATATTCCTTATGATAGGCTATTCCTTATGATAAGAAAATAAATAAAAAGAAAGGATTGGTTCAAAAACGCCAAGAATACAATAAAATATTGTATTTCAACTAAAATATATTAACATTTTTTTGTAATTGAATGTTTGAGATCTGGTCATTTTATTGACAAAAAGTAGAATCCCCATTTAATTGAAATAACAAAACCTATTTAATATTTTTGCTTATATAGTTTTTAGAAAAATCTATTTGAGCTAGCAACTCAAATAAATATCCTCCACAACGTACCAATTTATGTGGCTAGCTAGCAAACGCGTTAGTGTTTGCTAAGCGACTGCTACGACCTAGTATTAATTTGTTTTGTTGATATTTAAATATTTCAAATAATATTTAAATATTAGACCATATAAGTTTTTCCAGTGTATGTCTATTTAGAATGTGTTAAGTTTCAACTGAATATTTATTTTACCAATATAAATTGCACTTTCAAATAGAAATTTTTGGATAGCTATATTTCTTTCCTAGTGTATTGTGCTTGTTTAGAGTGAAAGAAAAAAAAATTTGTGAGCTTGTGAGGTTGTGTGTGCGAATTTTGTGGAACGTATGATTTTGTGGTATGTAAGTTGAACTTTATGTTGCTATGATTGTTTGTGTGTGAGTTGTAACTTATGTTTTGTGAAAGAAATGTGTATACGTTGATCTTGAAAAATACCTTTTAACCTTGGGACTCCCACAAGGTTATCCAAAATCGTGTCGTCTTGCGTTTTTGTGGGTGCTTGTTGGTAACTGCGTTGTAGCCTCCATTCAGCCGTCCACCGAATTATGCTGTTTTTTTCTGTTTTTTTTCGGTGTTTTGCAGTTTTTCTGTTTACACAAACTTTCACAAACTGTCACAAAACTAATTGTATTAATTTTACACTTTAATAGCTGCTAATCTAATAATTTTATTGCCTTTTTTTTCAATTTTCTGCACTCTGTTTTCTTTTTTTTTTTTTTTTTCTTGCGCAGACAATTTGATGGATATAATTTTTTAAGCTATTTCTTTACAAATATTTTATTTTTAAGCTGCACTTTTTTTCTGCTGCAAACACAACTATCAAGCACAAAAACAGAATGGCTGACTTCTTCTCACCTCTTTTGTCTTGTAGTGTCCGTTAACCTCATTGCAGCCGAAATTTAAGGTAGGGTAAAGGATCGTTGTACCCCCTGCGTGTTGAAAGTAGAGATTAGTTAATTTTTATATTGTATAATTAATTATAATTGTATTGTATAATTATTGTATGTGGGGACGTTAGGACATATTTATCCAATTAAGATTCCTTAAAAAAAGCTCGAAGGACCATGTAGAGAATCGTGCTGAACTGCACTGCTAGATTCTTCCAATCCGAGTAGAAAGAGAAAGAGCAGGATTTCGGTATCCTGATGTTGGAAGAATGTAGATTGCAAAGTTCGCCGAATCTTTTGATGATAATGCTTTGGGTAGCCTATCGTAGGGAGGATATGAGGATCCTAGATTTAGATAAAGGTAAGAAAATGTGCTCCTCGTTAAATGCTCAACAATTGCAGGGATCTCTTTTAAATGAAGAGTATCATTTAAAAGAAATAACTCCACAGAGTATTGAGGATATAAAGGGGATGTATAAGATATATATCCTGTGGTGGTTTTATTAAGAAGAGAAAGGTGTACAAAAATATAAGCCACAGGTAGCTTAATGCCCAGCTTTGAGCTGGGTTTAGTGATTACAAATGTATTATACAGTTCAAAGCAAAAGTTTGATTAATCGATAATTAATATTAAACAAGGTTGAGATCAAAGCAATAATTCAGTAATTCATTCAATATACATAATTCGGATACGCCTAGTGGCGTAGACACTCTCTATCACAAAAAAAATCTCTCTGCCGTACCAATTTAAATTAACTCCTTAATAACATAATAATCTCTTTATCATAAAAAAATCTCTCCACCATACAAATCTGTCTACCACACTAAAAAACCTCTATTACACCAATATGACAAATATACAAGACACTAGCCGGCTAAAACACACACTTAACACATTGAGTGCCATGGCTACACGTTTTCGTGCGACACCTAATACTTCCTGGGGTGCCACGTCGCACGTTTTCGTACGACAGGCATTGTCTGGCCTTAGATATTGTCGTGCGTTTCTGTGTGACTCTACAGGGTTTTTTTAATGTGTTTCTAGTACCCTAATGTTTGCCCTAAATTTTTGTTCAAGTTTCATAGAGATATCTTCATTTTTTGCGGTTTTATGATAAAAACTCGGAGGTTCTTTTTAATTTTGAAAATTTATTGGAATTCATTCGATATTTCGGAAAAAAAAGTATAAAAAAGATACAAAAATATTAAAATTAGGTAATGATAATTTCAATTTACATTAATTCTTTAGATGTGCATATTTCGGAAAGCAATCAATGCACAATTGGGGAGTGTTGGGGCATTGCGGACAGTACGTAGTTGTCCTTTTGATATTCTTTCTTGCTTCCTTTCGACTAAATTTTCTTTTTGCTTCAGCGTAGCATAAAGCGCAAGCACGTCGGATGGTTTTATTATTTTCATCTACTCTTTTTCTGATAGTATGTTTTGATTGCGATACAGGCTGAGGGGATGTGAGATTTAGCAGGTCCTTAGCAATGCGTTCACGGAATGTTCGTATATTAATGTTTTTATTCGTAGCTGCTTTATACACAGTAAAGGCATTTACCACGGAAAGTCCAATTTCTAGCTTTCGATACCATTTTAACCCTTTGCGAAGGGTACTTGAGTAAGAAGCCATTTGGTCGGAAAGATCAATGCCTGCTTTCCCCTTATTATATTCTAGCACAGCCAATGGCTTTTCTGTTGCTCGTCTGTTACGTCTCGCTCCTCGACTAGTTGAAGGCTCTTCAGGATTACGTGCTCCATCTGTTGTGGATACCATTATCGGGGCATGTTTCGTAGATAGCATTCTGACGTCGCGTTTATCTTTCCACTTCAGAACAACTATACCATTGGGATCTTCTCTAGCCACTACTTCGCCTTTCTTTATAGGAGCAACCATAACTTCTTTTGGCAAATGTTTCTTGTTGGCACGGAGTGTACCGACAACATGTGTTTTTTGATCTAGCATTGAACGAGCCAATTCATAGCTTGTGTAAAAGTTGTCTACATATAAAGTTCGACCTTGACCTTTCAAATCAATGATCAGATCCTCGCAAACTCTTTTTGCCAAACCGACTTCTTTCAGTCCACTTGATGACTTTCCGGAGTATATTTGCAATGACCAGGTGAATCCTTCGGTAGAGCAGAGCTTAAAAAGCTTTATACCATAAGGATGAGCTTTATTTGGTATATATTGTCGGAATAATAGTCTGCCACGCCATGGAATAAGGGTCTCATCAATTACTATGTTTTCACCTGGTACGTAAATGCTTTGGTATCTCGTTTGTAACATGTCCAATAGTGGTTTTATTTTAGCAAGCCTATCACCTGGTACAATTGAGTTATTGTCTGAGAAGTGCATGAAACTAAGCAATAGTTGAAAGCGATTGCGTGACATTAGTTTCCCCGGAATTGAAAAGTTGTAGAGCGAATCTTTGGACCAATAGTCTTTTAAACACCCGACCTTCACCAAACCCATCCACAAAAGAAGGCCAAGGAACTTCTTCATTTCAAAATCTGTTGTTGGTATCCAATTTTTTTTTCGAGAAAATCTGGTAACAGCACCTTTATTTACATATTCCTCCGCATACTTATTTGTTTCTGATACAATTAATTCAATAACATCCTTGTCAACAAATAAGAGAAATGCATCCAAACAGGAAATATCTGTTCTAATAGACTGTTGCAAGCCTGATCGCCCAGTGAATGTAAAAGTTTTCTGACGAGAACTAAATTCAGTCCAAATGTTTGTTTCGGAAGAACCGACTACGTTTGACAATGCTGTTGGCTCGTCCTCATCCATGTCCCAGTCGTCTTCAGTATCGCTGTTATAAATGTTATCAATGTTATTAGTATCATTGTTATTATCAGAGTCAGTGTCCGAGTCATCTGGTAGCCAGTTCTCATCAATCAACTCATCGCATGAAAAATCACCATCATCACTTTCTTCCAACGCTTCACGTATTTCACGATCTCTAAGGTTTCGCTTCGGCATTTTTCTAATTCAAATCTACAAAAATAAAACAAAATAAAGAAAAATAAAAATAAAAAACAAAGAAAATAAAGAAAAATAAATATAAAGAAAACAAAAAAAGAAGACAAATAAAAATAAAAAATAGCACAAAATAAAAATAAAAACAGATATAATAAAAAATTTAAATAAATGTAAAGAATAATGCGTAAAAAGAAAAAAAAAAATTAAGAAATAGCAAAAAAAAACGCGTCGCACATTTTCGTACGACAGTGATTTTTACGATTACAATTCCGTCGTGCAGTGCCACGTCGTACAGAAACGTGCGACATAAAAAAAACCGTTATAAAATCCAAAATAAACCACAAAATTATCCGGGATTGGCGCAGAACTGAATATTTTCTACTTTTACACCAGTTTAAAGCAAAAAATGTGCTTGGCACCCGGGGAAGGTTTTCGTCAAAACCCCTTGGCACTCAATGTGTTAAAAGAAAAAAAATATAAAAACGCAAAAAGACAAGAACATCTAAGAAGAAAAAACCCAAAAAAACACACCAATATGAAAAACGCAACAAAACCACACTAAAGAAGAAAAATGCAAACTAAGAAAAAACCAAAAAACACACTAAAAGTTCGGTATCTCAAAGGGGACGGACGTGCCGGTCGACCTTCCCCTTGTTCGTTTTTTGTATTAATTGTGTTTTGTTTGTATATGTCCAATCGTTCCGTCGGTGTCTTGTGTTAAAGTCAAAGATAAAGTTAAATGTTAAATTAAATGTTAATAAAAACAATTAGAACGAACAAAACAAAAAACAAAAAAAAAAAAAAAAAAAAAAAATATATATACATATGTGCAAGTGACCGGTTGAATAAATAAGTGACGAAAACAAAATAAAAACAAAAAAATAAAAAAAAAAAAAAGAACGAAAAACAGCCACTAGTTCAGTAGCACAGCTGAACAACAACAACAACAACAACAACAACAACAACAACAACAACAACAACAACAACAACAACAACAACAACAACAACAACAACAAAATCCACGGAAACCTGTTTTTCAACAGTCGCCGCAGCAAGAACAACATCGCTGGATTGCTGGAGATTTTTGTTTTAGCTAACCACGCGAGGGGCTTTTCTATGCTCCTCGCAGCGTAAGTAATTGTTGTTTTTTCGTGTCCGTCTGTTCCTCCATCCTCTCCGCTTAGTTGCGACTGTGAGTGAGGTTGCACTGCGAGCAGAATTGTGCTGAGGCAAAGGCATAACACTTGCCTCTGTACTTTTCGCTTATGCTCTCGGTGTTACTCTCTTTGCAGTTGTAACTAATTACCCATATACCTTTTTTGGTTTTAAATTTACACTGTAAGAAAATGTCGGGTCATTTTCGTATAGATTTTTGCAATGTGCGTGGACTGAGGACGAATTTTTTCTCGATTTATGCATATTGTACTCTTAATAGGCCTCAAATAATGGCACTGAGTGAGACCCAGGTGAGCGAGGATGCAGATCCACTGGATTTTCATATACCTGGGTATCACTTACTGCCATTGTTTTCCCTGCATAGGGGCATCGCCCTTTACATAAGATCAGATGTAGCATATCAGTGCGAGCGGAGTCTGAACGTAACCGATCCGGAGTTTTGTTCCTTGTGGGTGAAGTTCAGGGTTCGCTCGCACTTGATGCACTTTTGCTACGTTTATAGAAGTCCGAATTTAGGGAGGGAGTCCACTTTTAACAAATTGGACTCTCTCTCTGATTCAATAACGCACATTTTGGGGTTGTTCCCTGACAGCGAGATCGTTGTTGCCGGCGATTTCAATGTCCACAACCCGGCTTGGTTATGCCATTCGGGGGCAACAACACCTGAGGGACAATATGTTGAGCTCTTTGCTGAATCGAACCAACTGATTCAACTAGTGAAGGAACCAACTTTCATCCCTAGAGTTGGTCTGCAAAGCCACAAAGTTCTAGACCTTTTTCTGACTTCGCATCATGATAAATATGATGTGAGTGTCCATGCACCTCTTGGTAATTCGGACCACTGTATCATATCCGCTGCTTTTCCATATTCTAGCCTATGCACTTCTACGCCTAAAGCCCCGAAGAGGATCGCTTGGTTTTATGGAAAAGCAAATTGGACTGCGTTAAATAATTTTTACCGTAATTTCAATTGGAAATTATGTTTCGCTGATAGAAATGTAAATGCCGCGGCTCTAATGGTCAAGAAATAATTTTATTGGGCATGAGGTCTTTCATCCCCAATAAAATGAGAAGTATTAAACCAAAAGACCACTCCTGGTTTAATGAGACTTGCAGGATTGCAGTCAGGTCCAAAGAGGAAGCCTTTCAGAATTGGCGTTCCAGCAAGAATGCTGATACTAGAAGACTTTGCATTGAGGCTAGAAATCGCTGTAATGCAGCTTTAAAACGCGAAAAGTTTCTTCACGAAACTCGCATCAGAGAACAGGTTCTTCTCTGCCCCAAAGGGAGCAAAAACTTTTGGTCATTCGTTAAAAGAGTTAGAAATCAGACGTCCTCGTCGATTCCTGCTCTTTTAAAGGGTGACCAAATCTTCACTGACTCGGCTGATAAAGCGAACCTATTGGCTGGAATGTTTGCACAAAATTCCACAATTCCGGCTAGCAATCAGTCACCGCCTTCTTTGGAGAATAGATCATCCTCAATGCAGGAGATATATTTTCGAACGAGAGCGGTCAAAAGAGTCCTTGCAAACCTCAACATTAACAAATCTTCTGGCCCTGATGGTATACCACCAATTGTGCTTAAAATGTGTGCTTCTACACTGGCCCGACCATTGCGTAACCGTTTCAACATCTCATACAGGACAGGAGTGTTTCCATCTTGTTGGAAGGTTGCCAATGTTCAGCCGGTACCTAAGAAGGGCGATGCCACGAACCCTGAAAACTACCGACCCATAGCGATATGCTCTACGCTTTCCAAAGTCATGGAGAGTGTAATAAACTTCCACCTTATGAACTATCTGGAGCGCAACGAATTGCTGAGCGACCGTCAATATGGCTTCCGAAGGGCTCGCTCTACTGGTGACCTAATGGCGTTCCTCACGGAGAAATGGAACCAATGTGTTCACTTCTTTGGTGAAAGCAGGGTTGTTACTCTGGATATTTCTAAGGCGTTTGACCGAGTGTGGCATAAAGCACTCGTGTCAAAACTAATTGCATATGGCGTTGGTAGTAACTTTGCTCGATGGATCACATGTTTTCTTAAGGACAGGTTGATTCGTGTCGTGGTCGACGGCATTTCGTCCAGTGAACATGCCATCGTAGCTGGAGTGCCGCAGGGTTCAGTCCTATCGCCAACTTTGTTTCTGGTTTTTATCAACGACCTTCTGTCGTTGACTCATAACCCAATTCACTCGTTTGCGGATGACAGCAGCATTTGCCATTCATATTCTTTCAAAAAACGCCCGAGCTCTTTGGAGATTGAGAGAAAGAGGCTTAATATGAATGACACACTGCTTAATGACTTGCAAAAAATCTTCGAGTGGGGGCTTGCTAATAGAGTTGAGTTTAATGCTAGCAAGACCCAGTGCTGTCTGTTAACTCACAAGCGAGTGAATTGCCCCTTAGCACCCCTCAATATGAACGGTGTGGATCTCGCGGAGTCAGATGCTCTTGACGTTCTGGGCATATCAATCAGATCTGATCTTCGCTGGAACGATCACATTTTTGATGTGTCGAAAGAAGCGGCCAAGTGCCTAGGTTTTTTAAAACGGTGTAAAAAATACTTCACTCCAACTGACCTACGCGTGATCTATACCTCATATATTAGGCCGAAAATGGAGTACAATTCGCACATTTGGGCAGGAGCTTCAAGATCTTATTTGGAGCTTCTGGACCGAATTCAACGACGTGCGATATATCTGATAGGAGATGAAAACATTTCATCTTCTCTCAACTCTCTTGGGCATCGACGCAATGTTGGTTGCTTAAGCCTTTTGTACAGGTACTACCATGGGAAGTGTTCAAGGGAGATACATGACCTGACGCCATCAGCTCGTGTGTTTCCCAGGTCCACTCGGGCAGCGCACCAAGCCCATCCCTATAACATTGCCTTGATGCCCAATAGAACCTCGCATTACAGAGATAATTCGTTCTTCGGTCGTACAATAAAATTGTGGAACAATCTCCCTGCGAGCGTGTTCCCCGGCAGTTTTGAGCTATGTAAATTTAAAACTAATCTTCACCGACACTACTCCATCTTTCCACCCTCCAACTAACTATCACCCTTCTTCCGAATCAACACAATGCTTTCGCATTTATAGGGGGCATCCCCTGAGCGTTGGTTTAGTCTAAAAAAAAAAAAAAAAAAAAAAATACTAAAAAGAAACCGAAAAACACACAAGAAGAATAAAATGAAAAAAAAAACATTTAGAAAAAAATTACGCAAACAAATAAACTAAGAACTTTACACCAACACTACTATAACACACAAATAATTAAGAGGAAATACAAGACACTTACCGATAAGCACACTAAAAATGAAAAAGTAATAGAAAGGTAAAATCGAAACACACTAAGGAAAAACCGAAACACACTAACAGATCGATTCTGTGCGTTACCGGTAACAGCAATATTGTTACCGAAACTCGTTACTGGTCTTAGAAATTGGTATTCTGTGCATTCGGTAACGCTTTCAACAGTCGTAAACTCACCTTATTGAAATGAAGCTCTCTCTTTTGTGTGGTGAAATATGAACAATGGAAAGTGAGAAGTAAATACATAGAATTAATTGCATTATGTTAAGTTTTCATATAGCATTTTCCGATTGAATGCAACCTTTTTCAAATTAAATGAAACTATTTTCAAATTAAACGAAACTTTTTTCTAATTAAATGAAGCCTTTTTCGTATTAAAAGAAACTATTTTCATATAAAATTAAACTATTTTCAAATCAAGCGAAGCATTATTTCAATTGCATGAAACAATTTTCAAAATAATTAAAATAATTAATTTTCAAAAATTTTTTAAAGCTAAATGAATCCTTTTTCAAACTAATAAAGCCTAATTATAAATAATGTTTTAAAATTGGAGAGCAGGGTGAGCTAGTTGTCAAAATCAGCTGGTAATTTTGAGTTCTTCTAATTGTTGTAATTGCTTTTGTCGTTTGACGTTTGTAGCTCCTACAGCTTTGTTGTTGCAAAATTTCACATTTTAGCAGCCATTTTAAATTGAGCTTACCTTGTAATAGTATCATGCTCGTAACCTTAAATTTGGCGTCAAATGGGGTAGATCGGATGAATGCTAACGAATGCTAGAACTTTGGCAGATATACGAGTATGTTAAGAAGTTTTTGCAGTGGGTTCCGCAGCAACGAGAAAAAATAATTTTTATTGACGAGTGTGGTTTTAATCTTTTTATTCAAAGATCACAAGCCCATTCAAGAATAGGTACAAGAGCCCACGATATCATACCCACTACTAGGAGACAAATTGTAGCATTGCACACAGTATCAATGCTGTGGTCTTATGTGGTATCGTACATCAAAAAGTTTTCAAGATCAAAAGTGAATGCGGAGCGTTTCTATATGAATGCTTGGATTCAAAAAAGAGAGAAGCAAGATATAATTGAAAAAAGCGGATGTCGTTTAAATTTTTACCGCATTATTATCCAATGCTCAATCCCACAGAAAAGACATTTTCAAAAATAAAATTTTACGCTCACTCAATACTAAGTTTAATACAATATATGTAGTTGACGTTATTATGGAAAGAGTCGAACAGCTTGACCAGAATGATTGCTCAATTTACGTAATAGATATGATTATGCACATCCCGCAAGCTGCAGAACGTCTACCACTTCATTAGTTAATAAAAAAAAACAAGGTTATTAATATGAATTTAAAAAAAAGTTTCAATAAAAACTCAAAAATGTTTCATTTAATTTAAATAAAGTTTCATTTAAATTGAAAAAAATTGAGTTTAATTTAAAAAGGTTTTTTTTATTTTAATAAAAGTTTCGTTTAGTTTGAAAAAGGTTTCATTCAATTGGGAAAAAGTTCGCTTGAATTGAAAATAGTTTCATTTAATTTGAAAATGGATTCGCTTAGTTCGAAAAAGGTTTAATTCAATCGGAAAATGCTATATAATATTTGTTTTTCTTGGCAGGAAATATGCACGTATTACGCCGGCGCAGCTGCGGTGTTATATCTATTTAATTTAGATATTAATTATATGTAAATTAATATTACACAGTGAATTGCTATAAATTTTTATTCATTGAAAAGTGCTGAAGTAGCAGCAACAGTGAATTTGACATCGTTATTTATTTTTATTTCCTCCGATTTCGATATGAGGATTTTAAAATTAAATTAATTGCTCCAAATACGAGCACTTTTTTAATGCAAGCTAAAAATTGTCTTCTGTTTTGCTTGTTACCACCTAAAGAGATGGTAACGCCGGTAACGCTTGGTCGTAGAATACCAACAGAGTGTTGAAGTGACTTAAAGGTGAATTACTCTACGGTAACAAGATTAACGTTACCGCGACAGAATTGATCTGTAAGAAGATATAACCGAGAAAACATACTCAGAGAAAAAAACACTAAGGAACACACTAAGAAAAATCAATCAAGAAAACATACTAAGTAAGAAACATTACGCTAACAAAAAAAACTGACAACTTTAAACCAACAATACGATAACACAAAGAATCGAAGAAACACACATAGAAAAAAAAAACAACCGATGACATACTAAGAGAAAAAATACACTAAATAGCACACTTAGCACACTCCAATCAAGAAAACATACTAAGAAGAAATATTAAATAAATAAAAATAAAACTAAATAACTAGCCACTTCAGCCCTTGAAAGGACTTTGACCTAGCTTCTTATGATCAATTGTGTTGTGCGTGTTATTAAGTTTGTACACAATTGACCGAGAACCGGACCTACATGTTTAACGCCGACGTCGAACGGCGATGAACAGAATGTTCTCGTTCTCAAGAAGCTTTACATGGCATTTTGATTACTCTCTGAGGTTTGCCATTGTCTGCAGAGAGGTGGCGGCCGTACAGAAAAATTATTTTAATTCAAATAATTTTCTGTCGCTGCTGGGGTTCGAACCTGGGTCTCCAAGTTCGTTGACATAGCAGCCACGCACTTTAACCAACTACGCCACGGACGCCACAAGAAGAAATATTACCAACGAATAAACTGACAACTTTAAACCAACACTACTATACACACCAACAATCTAAATAACCCCAACACTGACCGACGAAACACAACAAAAACTCTACAAAAACTTACCAACAAACACCGTTGCCAGATTGGGCGATTTATCGCCAATTGGGCGCTTTTTTTCTTGTTTTTGCGCTTAAATTTTTAGGAAATCGCCTGGCGATTTTTTGGGCGATTTTTGTAAAAACAATCTTTTTTCATAAACTCATCTAAAGTGTTTAAAATTTCAATTAAAGAAAATAACAATTGTTTTAAGTGTTTGGAACACTCTGTTAACAATGCGACTGAACACAGCTCACAAGCCTTATCGATAATTTATTTATATCGAAATCACATCGCTATCTCTTTTTATACCCCCACGTTTAAAAAACGTAAATGGGGGTATATTAATGGCCTCTTGGTGTAAAACGAAGCCTTCGGCTGAGGCCTCGTTCGTTTTCAAACGATGTCGGATAAAATTGGCTTGCTGCATTTAGTCTTCAGCTATTTATTTCGTGAGGTAGCATCCAAAATGAAGAAAACTTATAGAAGTACTCATTTACCACCACAACTGAAGCTTGCAACATTTTTGCGCTTCCTTGCAACTGGGAGCTTTCAAAAGAGCGTTGGAAATGAGTACTTTTCGTCGATGTCCGAATCAACGGTCTGCAGAGCTATCACAGAGTGCTTGGAGATTTTCGAGCAACACTTTTGCCAAAAATGGGTGAAATTAAATAGAACTCCAGAGGAGGAGAATGCAGTCAAGGAGCATTTTTTCAACGTATTCGGTGCACCAGGTATTGTTGGCTGCGTTGATGGTACTCACGTACGCATAAAGTCGCCTGGAGAGGCTATGCAACACCTGTACTACAACAGAAAAGGATACTACAGCCTGAATGCCATGGTAGTAAGTTATAAACCAATTATTTTTAAAAACTTTATTTATTCACTTTAAAAACTTTTTAATAGATTTGTGATCAAAATATGGTTATAACGTATGTTGATGCTAGGCATCCAGGTTGTAACCATGACGCTTTTGTTTGGCAGCACAGTACAGCGGAAGAACACTTCAGATTGGCTTTCAACAATGGCAAAAGAAATACATGGATACTTGGTAAGTTAAGCAACAAGTGGTGCATTTAAGAATATATCTTAAATTTGTAATCTATCTTAAAATGGGAGATTCCGGTTACAGTCTGCTTCCATACTTGATGACACCAATTCGGAATCCCACTGACGCTTGCGAAACACTCTATAATGAGAAGCATTGCAAAGCGCGCAATGTGGTTGAACGTTGCTTCGGCGTTTTGATAAATAGGTTTCGTTCAATCATTGGTTCAAGGGGGCTGCACTATTCAGCGGAAAAGGCAACGAAAATATTTAACGTGTGTTGTGCAATTCACAACGTTTGTATATTTTATAAAAATGATTGGCCACCGCTAGATCCGTCAAGCAATGTTCATCATTTCAACGAAGACTCCACCCCAAATGTAGATGCAGATAGTGTTTCAACTGAAGCTTCACTTATAAGAAGACAATTAGCCACAAGCCTGCATTAAATTAAACTTGTAATAGCTTCTGTCATATCGCACTCCATCTTCAAAACAGGCACAACTCAAAATTTAGAAATTTTTACTTTTTAATGTTAAACTATTCGTAGTGATAACCTCCATCAACTATCAAAATTTTGCACTCATCTGTTTACTCTTTATTTAAAAAGTTTTGTCTCCTTGTTTTGTATGGATTCCTTTGACAAACAAACTGGTTTTTTGCTTTTCCTAGAAGTTTTGAAATTTTGAGTTGTGTCTGTTTTTAAGATGAAGTGCGATATAATTTAAACTAAAATTTTTATTACACAATTGAACTCATTGTTAACTTCAATAGTTTTATGTTTATGTTCTTGTTACTGATTTTTATTAATGACCAAAATAAATGAAAAAATTACGTTTTCGTAAAAATCTGTTTTTCGTTAATAAATATTTATTGCATTATTTTAAAAACAAATATGAATTAAAAAAACAAAGTTTTTAAAAAGTAAGAACTAAATTAAAAAATAACAAAATCATTGCCTAAAAATAACAAGAAAACATTCAATGACAAAATAAAGGCACATATTTAATAAATTATCTAAAAATAATAAAACCTATAACAAAATGAGATCATTGAGCAAAGATGCAGGCTAAAGCAACCAAAATAAGTGCTGAAGCCACAACATCGTCTCAAACCACAAAAACATTTTTAATATCTATAATTTCACACTTTTTTAAGTATTCATATGTTTTTTAAGATACCTAGCACTTCCTCCATTGCAGCAGCAATTTTTTGTAAAGCTTCTGTTTGAGCTGTTGTGGCTTCAGCAATTGTTTTGGTGGCTTCAGCCTGCATTTTTGCTGCTTCTGCCAACATTCTTATTGAATCGGCCTGAGTTCGAGCAATAGTAATTCGTCGTTTGAGCTCTTCTATTGACGACTCTTGATTTTTTATTTCAAGCCGAATCATTTTTGCTTGATCCTCCAGCATATTCCGCTTGCTTTTCAAAGGCCTCGGATGACTATCTGCATTTTCCGATAGCGGTTGAACTGCATTTGATGGCGTTGCTCGCGTTGGTGTAACAACTCCAACTGGATGAGCTCTTCTTGGAGGAGTTACCACTGGTTGTGGTTTTGTGGTTTTCGGAGATTGTTTTTTTTGTGCGGCTCTTAAGATCTGCCCAAATCTTTAATTAAAAAAAAATTATTAAAAGCAACAAATTATTGCAATATGTACATTACCTTTCTCCACTCCATAGAACTTCTTTGTGGTGGTCCGAACGAATTAATCTTAGCAGCAATTAAATTCCACTTTTCTTCCACTCTGGTTCTAGTTGCACCAAAAACTGGAGTGCCTTTTGCCAGCTCGGGGTTTTTTTGCATTTCCTGCACAAGAACCCCAAATTGCTCGCTTGTTGTTTTCTTTGTGCTAAAAACATATAAAATATTGTTAATAAATGTTTTATTATTATCATTTATATAATTTTTTTTATATGCTTATAAAAATATATTTACCTTTTCTTTACAGCAGCCTCCATCATTAAAATTTTGTGGACGATGACAATTTGTTTATCGCCGTGTTTTGACGTTCCGCTTCGGTTTATTTTCTTACAGCAAGCCAAATTTGTACTGCTGTTACGTCTTCGTTCGTAACTGAATCAGCTGTTCTCGTTTGTGTATGATATACGTTTTACATCAAGCAAAAACATCTGATTATTGGCTTTTGAACGAAGTCTTCGTTAAATACACGTTTCGTTCGTTTTACAGCAAGATGCTATAATTTTGTCACTCCATTTGTAACGTCCATAAGGAGGCGTGGTAGGTATGGAAAAATATATGCATTCTTGATCAGCATCACCACCCGAGTCGATTTAGCCATGTCCGTCTGTCCGTCTGTCCGTCTGTCTGTGATCACGATTACAGTCGTAATGTTCAAGCTATCTTCACGAAATTCTATATTTAAGCTTTTATCTAAAAAACTAAGGCCAAGTTCGAAAATGAGCCAATTCGAATGAAAACCACGCCTACCTCACATACAAAGTGACTTTATCAAAACGGTAAAATCTCTTAGAATTCCACAAACATTAATGTATGGACTTGAAATTTTGAATTTGAGTTTTGATATTAAATATGCACTCTGGGTATTAAATTTAACCAAATCAAATGAAAACCACGCCTACCTCCCATACAAAGTGACTTTATTAAAAAGGTAAAATCTCTTTAAATTCCACAAAAAATAATATATGGACTTGACATTTTTCATATTAACTTTGAAATATAACATGCACTTTGTCTATAAAATTCAACCAAATCGAGTGAAAACCACACCCACCTCCAATACAAAGTGATTTTATAAAAAATGAAAGCGAATATTCTCTGTTAAAACTATGTATAACGAAAATGTTTTTACAAATAAACATTTTATTGACGGCTTAATACTTTGAATATACTTCGGTTCGGGCGTGGGGGTATTTTAACTTCGCCGCAGTCGAAGATCATTTCTTACTAGTTTTGAATAAAATTTTAACTGACACCAGCAACTCACCAATTAGAATTTGCAAATTCTAGTTGCTAGTTTTGAACACATACATAGTTCTTTATAGTAATTTTGTATACATACAAAAAATTGGTGCAGCATTCCAGCTTATGAAGGTAATTTAATTTGTCAATAGATTCTAGTGTTGTTAATAATATTCTAACAAATAAAGGTTGGCTTAAGGGGAGCAACGCAGCCAGAGGCCGAAAAAAAAGATCATGTTTGTGAATTTTTTTAAGGAAACCTATGGGATATTTTTAAATGAGGTTTTTTTATACCTAAAAATATACACATTCAAGAGTATGTTTAGTCTTTTTTATTAAAAAAAATTTAATATTAAGGTCGATACAGCAGTTTTTGTAGAGCGCTCTGAAAAAAAGGTGAAATGCGGTGACCAAGATCGCTCCTCCTAAATTCATCTGAAACAAAAAAATTAAATATATTATTAAAGTAGATACTTAAAACTCGTACTTGTCATAGCCGTAATATTGAAAATATTGATTTTTCACAAAATGGCGGACTTTCGAACGTAAAAAAACGATTTTCGACCAAAAATTCGTCATAGTTTTGCCTATAAAAAATGAACGAAGCAAAAAAAAAAAAATCCTATGACAAGTACGAGATTATTATGTGTACAATAAAAAAAATCAAAACGATTGGTTCACTGAGCTTCGAGAAATCTCGGTCACCGACTTTAAAAACATGGTTTCGAGAAAAACGCGTTTGAAAATAAGGGCCAGCACTGCGAGCTCTAGAAAGCGGTTCACTCACTAGGCTATAACTTTGTTATTTTTTGAGATATCGACTTGAAATTTTCACCACATATTCTTGAGACTTAAGGCTTTATTTTTATTTTTTTCTATTTTAAAAAAAAAAGGTCTGACTGCGTTTCCCCCCTTAAACGCAGTACGCGCAATGAGGACATAGCATTTTGCACTGTATGTGAGTGCGAATTGCGACCAAATTTGACCAAAACTAAAATTCGTAACAGAATGAAATTAGTTATGCTAACTTATATCATTCGAGTAAAATGCTTCATGAAGGCTCAAAACTGTTGTTGCAAGTCGCTGCCAATATCAATGTATGAACAATCTATGTATGAACTAAACAATACTTCGAGAATTTACGAAACGGAGGAAGAGTCTAATATGGCTGAAGTATTTTATATAATGGAACTATGTCTTTGTAAAAAGTTTTTATTTTTAAAGTTGCATATTGAAAAATTCTAAGTAGTTATAGTCTCTAAAAAACTTTTCTTTAACGATCAAAATTCTCATAAATATAAAATAAAGTAGCTTTTTTATTATTTTTTACAGATCTCAATATTATTTAAATAAATATGAAATAATAACTTTTATACATCTAATACTATTAACAGATCTCAATATTATTTGAAAGAAATGTATATAATTTTTTGTTTTTTCTAATATAATACATTTCTTTGAAAAAATTGCGATTTTGGCGATTTTTTTTTCTCATTGGGCGATTTTGGGCGATATTTTTTTAAATCTGGCGCTTTTCTCAAAAAAGTTACACAGATACAACACTGTGTTTTACCCACACTGAGAGTATATTTTTTTTAGTTTGTATGTGATCGATGTTATGTGCGGTTCGGGAGTTTGTCTTAATAATCATTACCGTTCGTTTTTAAATAAAGCTAAAGATCCATGCAGACTGGAAAAAATATTTTCAAGGTATTTATCTTGTTTTGTTATTTTTAAATATTTTTTAGTTTCTTCTTTTAATTCAATCTACAATCTTTTAATTGTTTGTATGACTGTGTGTTGTTTATATTTTATACAAAAAAAGAGTGCACGATTCTCTTGCGTTTGTGTTTAAATTTTATATTCGCCGGTTTCGAATGAATGAGTGTATGTCAGGCATGATTTTTTCGATACAATTATACTATTTTGGTACAATTTCACACCTTTCCTACTTTCCGACTACCGAAGCGTTTTCGATACATTTTATTTCGCTCAGTGAAAGTGTGTTCGTTTTTAAATTGCCGTTCTAAAAGCCGTTTTAGCCCCCTCCTTGGCCTAAAAAACTGTAGTTTCAGACCCTCCCCCTCTCTGACGAATCCTAGATCCGCCACTGATTGTTGTTCCTGTGTTTTTATTTGACGAATACCGACAAATTTGTTCAAGGCTTCATTGTAAATTCAGGCGAGTATTCACTGCAAAGGTTTCTTTTGTCTAAAAAGTTTCATTAAAAGTGATCAGTTTTGTGCATACGCAAATTGAATCTTTATACTCAGTAATTAAAGAAACGTGCTGGACGCAAAAGGGATAAATTTATAAAGAAGTTACTAAAATTTAAGAACAAAACTGTTGATAGCAATCTAAATTTTATTTTTGTTTTGTTTTTTGAAGATGCACAGAAAAATGAAAAAAAAAATTCTTTGGGAAATGCTGAGAAAGATGAAAATTTGTCTCAAAGGTATGCAAAAGTTATAGTAGGAGAGCTGGTAGACATTTTAGGGTACGTGTTTGAGGCACTCTGAAAACTTGTATAATACTTCCTTTGTGATGTCTAAATATAAAAACCGAGACCTGGCTGAGGGGTAGTGGGTCTCAACCATACAATTTTTTTTTTTTAATAAGAAAAAAATGTCACGCAAAAAATATTTTTGAGGCATACTTTTATACTTTAAAAATATAGTATTTGAAGAGTGCAAAAATAAACAAGCCAGATTATTTAGTCGGGTATAAAACTTTGCCAGGTATTGGTAAAGTTGTATTAAAAAGAAATCGAAAAAATATATTTGAGGCACGTTGAAATTTTAACTGCATATTATTTTTAACTAAAAATAAATATTTTCAAAATGACAGGTCATTTCGGTGGGAAATTCTATCTGCCAGGTGATCGAGAATGTTAGATACGCAGTGTTGGGAAAAGATATAAGAATGGATTTTTTTTTTATTATTATCAATTTATTCAAAAAAAAAAAAAAATAGTAAGTGTAGTAGTAATAGCGCATCTAGAAGTTGTAATGGATTTTGACCTTAGTTATATTGTACTTAAAAAATTTTAAAAATTTTACGATAACTGGGAAAGCTTTCTCTCTACCATGTTCTTATTTTTTGTCCAACCCTGTAAGTGAGAGTGAATAGCGCTAAATTCAAAAGTGATAGAGAGCGTATATCGGCTGATGTCTGCGTCAAAGAACACTACCGTGTGATTGGCTCTTGCAAGACCACGTGACTTACAGTCCCCAAGCTGTTGGCAGTAGAAACTTTAGAGTAACATATCGACTCATAACCGCCAAAATATCTTAAGCGACATAATATCCGATTTATGTTTTTTGATGAAAATCGATAATTTGCGATGGTTTACATCGTCTGTTAAAATTTCATAGGTGTACGAAATTAGATTATGAATTTAAACCAAAAGCAAAAAATTAAAAAAGCACTAAAGATATAGCAAAGATAATTAAAAAAAACCTTGTTTGTGTTGCATACTCCAGATTTGTGTTGCATATAATAGGACGGGCATGATTAGTGACTTATAGAGCGTGAGTTTTGTTAGTCGAGAGAGTCAATTGCCTATTCAGCCCAAAGTAACACCTGTTGGCAAGAGTTATCCTTCGTTTTATCTCAATACTGACATCGTTGAAAGAGTTTACGCTGGATCCCAGGTAGACGAAGTCCTTAAGGACCTCGAAGGAGATGTTGTCAACAGTGATGTGGTTTCCCAGACGCTGGGACTGTTTATTTGTTGACACTAGGTATTTCGTCTTATCTGCGTTCACTGCAAGACCCATTCGACTCGACTCTTTCGCTAACCTGGATAGTGCTGCACTGACTTCGCGCGTATTATGGCCAATGATATCAATATCATCAGCATACGCCAGCAGCATAATAGTTTTGTAGAACATCTTGCCACTGCGTCTCAAATCAGCAGCTCGGATGATCTTCTCCATCATTAGGTTGAAAAAGTCGAACGATAAGGAATCACTTTTCCTTAAACCTCGTTTGGTATCGAATGGAGGAGTGAGATCCTTCCCGATCTTAACTGTCCTGCTGGTGTTGCTCAGTGTTATTCTGCAAAGACGGATGAGCTTTGCAGGAATACCAAATTCAGATATGGTTGACTTGGTTGACTCATGGACTTATTGGACTGTCGAAGGCGGCTTTGTTATCGACAAAAAGATGGTGTGTGTCGATTTGTTTTTCTAGGTTCTTTTCCAAGATGTGTCGTAGCGTAAATATCTGGTCTATGGTGGATTTGCCAGGTCTGAAGCCACACTGATAAGGTCCAATCAGCTGGTTTACGATGGGCTTCCGTCTTTCACATAGTACGCTCGACAGGACCTTATATGCGATATTAAGAAGGCTTATCCCACGGTAATTGGCGCAAATTGTAGGACCGCCTTTCTTGTGGATTGGGCAGAGCACACTGAGGTTCCAATCGTTTGGAATGCATTCTTCCGACCATATTCTGCATAGAAGCTTATGAATGCATTCAAATATAGCTTCGCCTCCATTCTTGAAGAGCTCAGCAGGTAATCCATCGGCTCCTGCGGCTTTCTTGTTTTTAAGCCGAGCTATAGCTTTCAAGACTTCACTATGGTCGGGCAGCGGAACTTCAACGCTGTCGTCCACAATTGGGGTTTCCGGGATATCATCTCTATTGGCGGGATTGTTGTCGTCGTCACTATTCAAAAGCCTAGAGAAGTGTTCCCTCCACATCATCAGTGTACTCTGGATATCTGTCACTAGATTCCCATTCTCATCTTTGCAGGAAGAGGCCCCGGTCTTGAAACCATCGGCCAGGCGTCTTATTTTTTCGAAAAATTTTCGGACCTCTTTCCTGTCACCATGCATCTCAATTTTCTCGCACTCACGCATTTCCGCTTCCCTTTTCTTTCGCCTGAAAATGCGTCTCTCTTCCCTCCTCTTCTCTTTGTATCGCTCTTTAGTAGCACGCGTTACAACCGACTGCAGGGTGGCTTTGTAGGCGGCGTCTTTTTCTGCAGTGGCGTCGCGATACTCCTGGTCGTGCCACTGGTTTCGGCGAGGGCGGTGGTAGCCAATCACCTCTTCGGCAGCCGTACGCATAGAGTGGGAAATGTGATTCCACTGCGCGCATATATCGTCGATCGGAGGAGTGATTTCTTCAAGCAGGAGTGAGAGTCGAGTAGCGAAGTCTTCGGCTGTTTGTTTTGATTGCAGCTTTTCGACGTCAAGCTTTCTCTGTTCTGGATTGTGCGCATTTTTGGTTGGGCACAGACGTGTACGGATCTTGGCTGCGACAAGATAATGATCCGAGTCTATATTGGCACCACGGATCGTGCGTACCTCCAAAACACTGGAAGAGTGCCTTCCGTCAATCAAAACGTGATCAATTTGGTTACGTGTCTTTTGATCAGGAGACAGCCAAGTTGCTTTATGAATATTGAGATACTGGAATCTAGTGCTACTAACGACCATGTTTCGCACTGCGGCAAAGTCAATCAGCCTCATTCCGTTTTCGGAGGTATTTTCGTGGAGGCTGAACTTTCCGACTGTTGGACCAAAGATATTTTCTTTTCCCACCTTGGCGTTGAAGTCACCAAGCACGATTTTTATGTCGTGGCGGGGGCTGCGCTCATAGGCATCTTCAAGGCGCTCGTAAAAGCTGTCTTTGGTCTCATCGTCTTTGTCTTCTGTCGGAGCATGGGCACATATCAGGCTTATATTGAAAAAAAAAATTTAATTGACGGTAAATAATTGCTTATCTAAAAGATTTTACCATCAACTTAAACGTTGTTTGCTTTATTTGTTATTTTTTTTACATCGAAGCTTTTATTGATCTCAATGAATTTTAATTTTATGATTCTTATAAGACATGTTGACTACCTTATTAAAAATGTTTGTGATTTATTATAAAATTAAAACCTTTTGTTTAAATTACTGAACTGTTAAAAAGCATACAATTGAATTTAAATAAATATGTTTTTGTTTTTGAAAATTTATTTGATACCATTATCTTTTATTTAGTACAATATACTATGCATTTCTATACCAAATTGAAAAACTCATTTATCAACCCTGGTGTATGTTGTGCATATTAGCATGTTCAAGTTATTTTTTACATAATTCTTTTGTTTAGACTTTGATTAGTCTTAGATTTTTTCGAATGTGTAACATTCAGTTTATAGAGGGTTTGTAGATGTTAAAATTGTATTATTAAGTCGAATACTTTTGTACAATACTGTTACTACTGTTACTATGTATAAGTTTCTCGAGTCTCTATAACATATTCTTTCGTATGTATACTAAATTTCAATTAGCACATAAGTAACGGCCGAGTGTTAAGAACTGAATAAATTCACTTGCTTTAATCATCTCAACTAAACCAGTCTTCGTTTGCTGCTGCTTTACTTCTTTTTGTGTAAAAAAAAAACCAACAAGTTATGGGCCCAGTTACCCATAGTTAGACACGCATTTTTTTTAAGAAGTCTGATTTATTGAGTCATAGTTTTGCGAGAAATTTTTTATAATTTCGGGCTCGTAATAGATACTTGGTTTTTTCAATAATTTCATAGCAAAGCTCGAACATGGATAGTGATTCAACAAAAATTGAAAAGTTGCAATGCGCAGATCAGTGGAATATATGGAAATTCCAAGTAAAAATCCTTTTGAACGCCAGCGATTTATTTGAAGTAGCAACTGGAGATGAGGTGTTACTTGCTGCTGATGCAGCTGGAACTAATGCAGCTCTTGTTAGAAATTGGCATACCAAAGACCGAAAGGCTCAAAAGGTCATAGCAACAAGTGTGGGACAACAACCATTAATACACATTATGCATTGTTCAACATCATCAGAAATGTGGGCAAAACTTTGTTCAATCTATGAACAAAAATCAAGCGCAAGTATAAATTTATTGCAACAACGTTTTTACAGCTTTCAAAAAAACAAGGAGGATGATATAGCAACACACATGAGCGAGATGGAAAGCCTGGTGCAACAATTAAGAGATGTTGGAGAAATCGTCTCTGCATTTATGCTTATTTTTAGTGCTTGGGAGTCGACTGACATCAAAAATCAAACAATTGAGAATCTCAGGTCATGGCTTATTATGGAAGAAACACGGCTAAACGTGTTGGAATCAGAAAATGCATCGTTGGAAACAGCAAAAACTACAAGCGAAGAAGCCAGTGCACTCGTCGCAAGAAAAGCTTATGGAGAGAAGTATATTAAAAACCAGAGTCAATATAAGAAAAATCGCCCAGGTAAATGCTTTTCATGCAATCAATTTGGCCACTGGAAATCAAAGTGTCCAAATAAGAATAAAAATGCTAGGCAATTGAATTACGCATCTGAAAGTAATGTAAGGTACGAAGAAGCTCTTTTTTGTGCAAATAAAAACCTAATCGACGTTGTTGGTGCTGATGACTGGGTTTTAGATTCAGGTGCAAGTGAGCACATGACTTTTCACAGAGAGTGGTTCAGTGAATTTGAAAAAATTGATAATCCAGTGCCCATAACTATAGGTAATGGCAGCATAATTAACGCTTTCGGCAAAGGTGTCATTCGTATATTAGCTTTTAATGACAAGGAATGGATTCAAAAGAGGCTTGTCAATGTTTATTATGTTCCCGATGTCAAAATTAACTTATTTTCTTTTGGAAGTGCCCTTGACAAAAATTATCAGTTAACATCTACGTCTGAAAAATGTAAAATAGTTAAAGCTAATGGCGAGGTAGTAGCAGTTGGTATTCGCTGTCAACGCATGTACAACATGTTGTTTAAAATTTGCAAACTAACTGAAGCTGCATGCTACTCTTCTAAATCAGAGTCACTTCGAACATGGCATGAGCGTCTAGGACATATGAGTGTATTTCATGTCAGAAATATTTTAAAATTAAACAATATAAAATTCATTGATTGTTCTGAATTCTTTTGTGATGCATGCGCTCTTGGAAAGATGCATAGATCTCCATTTAAAAACAGCGTTTCCAGAGCTAAGTCCGCATGTGAGTTAGTACATACCGACCTCTGCGGACCGATGCAGGTACCTTCAATAAGTGGCTCTAGATATTTAATGCTTTTTAGGGACGATTTTTCCAACTTCAGAGTAGTCTATTTTTTTAAAGAAAAATCTGAGGCTTTTAGAATGATAGAAAACTACATTAATTTTGTAAAGTCTTCTTTGAATCGCAGCATAGGCATTCTCAGATCTGATAATGGTCTAGAGCTCAAAAATAAGGAAGTAGAAAGACTATTAAAAGAAAATGGAATTTGTCACCAAACTAGTGTTGCGTATACACCACAGCAAAATCGTAGAGCAGAAAGAGACATGCGATTTATTGTTGAGTTAGCAAGAACAATGCTTCATGCGAAAAATTTACATCTGAGTCTGTGGGCAGAAGCTGTAAATATGGCTGTATTTATTACAAATCGTTTTGGCCCAAGCCCATCTAAATGCTTGTCCTCCTTTGAGTTGAACTATAAACGGAAATCAGACTTTTCGTGCCTTAAAACTTTTGGCTGCGAAGTATGTATCCACATTCTTAAAGAAAAAAGACAAAAACTGGATAGAGAGTCAAAGCCAGGTATATTTGTAGGATATGCGGAAAATGTTAAAGGTTTTCGTGTGTGGTTCCAAGGAACGAAGAAAATTGAGATCTCGAGGTTTAAAGAATATTCAGTTGTTCAACTTGATTCAAACGTGCCTTCTTTCGTCGAACAAAATGAAAGCTTAAAACCTAAAATAGATCCTTCATCGGATGAAGAATTTATGGAAGATAGTGTTGAATCAATTCCATTCTCAAAATAGCCAAAAGATAAATTCAGGAATGTATGCCACTGCTCTTGATGGTTATGCTTTTATTTGCTGTGGCTTTGAGCCAGCAACATATGAAAAAGCTCAACGATCGGATGATGCTGATAGCTGGAAAAAAGCCATGGATGATGAAATGGAAGCCCATAATCAAAACAATACATGGGAACTCGTTGATCGACCACTGAATCGTAAAATAATTAAAAATAAATGGGTTTATAAAGCTAAGCTGTCATCTGAAAATAAAATTGATCGTTTCAAAGCTCGCCTGGTAACTAAGGGCTTTAATCAACAAGAAGGTGTCGATTATTTTGAAACTTTTAGCCCTGTTGCGAAATTTACTTCAATACGTACTATGTTTGCTATTGCAGCAAGTAAAGACATGTCACTCTACCAGTTCGATATAAAAACCGCCTTCTTAAATGGTAATCTCACAGAAGAAATATTTATGGATCAACCACAAGGATATAATGATGGATCTGGACGAGTGTGTAAATTAAGAAAAAGTTTATACGGCCTTAAACAAGCATCGAGATGCTGGAATGCCATCTTTACCAAGCTGTTGACTGATTTTCAATTTAAAATTTCTAAAGCTGATTCTTGTGTTTTTGTACTTCACCGCAATGATGTCAAAATAATACTAGCTCTGTACATTGATGATGGATTGATTGCTGTGCAAAATTATCGCGATGTAGACGAGTTTGTCAATTACTTGAAGCAATTTTTTGAAGTTAAACTATCAATAGCTAACTATTATCTGGGACTTCAAATTATACAAAAACAAGATGGTTCATACTTGGTTTGTCAATATAATTATATAGATCGTGTATTAAGGAAATTCAACATGATGGACTCAATTCCTGTTTCTACACCCAGCGACCTTGCAAGCAGATTACCAATATTGGAGGAGAATTCATCTGTAGTCACAACATATCCATTTCGTGAAGCGGTTTGCAGCCTAATATACTTATCTATAGCGACAAGGCCAGACATTTCTTATGCAGTGGGAGTTGTAAGCCGTTTTTTTGACAAGCCAAATTTATGCCATATAAAGGCTATCAAGCGTATTTCCAAATATTAAAAATATTCCATAGATTTAGGAATAATTTTTAAACCAAACAAAAATTTATCTTTTTGTATTTATAGTGATGCAGACAATGCTGGCGATGTGTCAACAAGACGTTCAACAAGTGGTCACATCTGTCTTCTTGGAGGAAGTCCTACCTCTTGGTCATCAAAAAGACAAAAATGTACAGCTCTTAGTACAACAGAAGCAGAGTATGTAGCTGCATCGGAAGCAGTCAAAGAATTGATGTGGCTTGATGTGCTTATACGCGATCTGCTCGGTACTGAATGTCCAAAACCAACGCTGCACATCGATAATCAAAGTGCTCTGAAGCTGATCAAAAATCCTGAGTTCCATGCTATGACTAAGCTTATCGATGTTCGCGTACACTTCATTCGTGAAAAATATATTGATGAATATTTTAACTTATGCTTTGCTCCATCCAAAGATCACTTAGCGGATGGTTTAACTAAACCACTTTCTGCTGAAAAATTCAATTTATTTTGTAAAAACGTAAACGTATTAAAACTTGTAACCCCATAATTGAATTCAACTTAATAATAAGTGGGAGTGTTAAAATTTTATTATTAAGTCGAATACTTTTGTACAATATTGTTACTACTGTTACTATGTATAAGTTTCTCGAGTCTCTATAACAGGCCTAATCGCAAAGGTGGTCCTTGTGGCCCTTGTTGTAATAATTGGCCCATTGAATAAAACTCACATTTTGCTTGCGCCAAATTTACGACGAAATTCACTTGCGAAAATTAACTACATTTATAACAAACAACAACAACGTACGCATCGAAACGTACGCACCAAACATACAGCATTGTTGTTGTGCGTGTGTTTTGTTAGTGGAATAGAACTTCAGACGATCTCGTCGCGTATGTATTTTGTTTTTGGGATTTTTTTATCAACACATTCTTTGGACTTGCAAAAAGCAACAAATTAGGTTGCCGTCGATTGTGACAACGCTAACATTTTCGCTTTTGTTGTTTATTTTAATCAGGCATTATCTTTCTTTATTAGGCTTTGGCCCTTTTATTCATTTCGCTGATTAGGCCTGCTCTATAACATACTCTTTCGTATGTATACTAAATTTCAATTAGCACATAAGTAACGGCCGAGTGTTAAGAACTGAATAAATTCACTTGCTTTAATCATCTCAACTAAACCAGTCTTCGTTTGCTGCTGCTTTACTTCTTTTTGTGTAAAAAAAAACCAACAGTAGAATATTTTTTATTTTAAACCCTTCAGATGAGCTTACTTGGTGGTAAGGGAACAAAATTCTTAAAGGAAACCCACGCGCCTACACGGCTTAATACAGGCATTAGGTATTAGGTCGTTTTCCACTTTTCATCGGGTTGAATATCTCTCTATAATTTTTTTCAGCTTCCTTTAATCTTATTGTTAAGCTCCCACTTAATAATGAGAACAATCCTAATCCGCATTTTTCTATTAACCCACCATTCTTTCTTTTCTTAGATGAGCTAGGTTTGTATGTATTTATATTCAAACAATTTTTTTGACTCAGATAGTAAATTATCTTTTGATTTTTTATTTATTAGTTACTAGCTGATATACCCTGTGTTACTCGGGAAAAAAAAACGTAAAATTTTGATGTTTAGGTTTCATTCGTTCAGAAGATAACGATTTTTAGCCATAAAAAATAAGCTTTTGAGGCAAAGCGTATGGAAATATGCAAAATTGGTTTTTGAAGGAAACCGCGTTGTTAGAAAAAAATTTTTTATTTTAGGGAAAATGCAACAAAACCAACTTTACCAAAAAGTAATGAAGATAAAAATCTCTTTCAGTTGCAAAAGTTAAGGTTTTACAATTAAAAATAAAGAAATGTTTATATGATTTGATTTTGATTATTAAATGCCAGAAAAAAGTTAGTATTTGCAGTTTAGTTTAGTTAGTTTTTTTTAAATTGAAAATTTAAAGTGTATGGGCGGAGCAACACCCCCTTTTCCAAAGCCTATCCTAGTTTTCCAGTAGAAGGATATCACTAAGTGGCAACTCCATATTGAATTTCATTGTTATACGGCATTTAGTTCCAAAGCTATTCGATGTCATAAATTTGAATTGTATGGGCAGTGCCACACCCCTTTGGCCTACACTTGCTCAATTTTGCTAGTCAAAAGACACGACTAAATAGTACGTTTTAACCGAGTTTCATTAATGGGTGACTTATAGCTTGAAAGTTATACTGAAAATTTGGGATGCTGAAAAAGTGCCACGCCCTACGTCCAACGCCCATAAAATTATACCAGTAGAACGGCAAGTAAAAATTAAGGTCGAATCCCTAATTCCGTTGCTGTGCGACCTATAATTCCAAAGCTATTCGATATAGAAGATTTTATTTGTATGGGAGGTGCCACGCCCCCTGAGTTTTTCCGATATTGTAATAGTTATTCTGCTTTTTGGGATCAACACAACTCCAAATCCACAAATAAAAGATCATTAAAATTGGTCCAGCCGTTCTTGAGTTATAAATGGTGTAACAAACCCGACTTTGTTTTATATACATACATACTAGCTTTACCCGGCGCGCGTTGCTGCACCCTGCAACTATATGGGAACATAATAGGTGTATTCAAAACTTTTCTTAGACTCATAGTTTGACACCACTGTCATTTTCCACTGCCCGTTACAGTTTCCCAGTAGCAGGAGATCACCAAATAGTAACTCCATTTTGAGTTTGTATGTAAGTATTGCTACTATTACTTTCAAAGCTATTCGATAATACAAATTTTAACTGTATGGGCGGAGCCACACCCTCTTATATAATGCTCATCCCAGTTTTCTAGTAGATGGACATTACCCTGTTTTAGTACATTTGCCGACAGTAAGCATACAGACTAAATTACCAAAATGTAGCCCATCGATGAAAACCGTAGGAAATATAGCATTTTTATTGATTTGTGGGCGGTAAAAGGGGGTGTGACAGAAATTTAAACCATCTCGTACTTGAAAAAATGTACTGCCAAAATTTCAGCTCTATCGGCTAAGTAATTTTGAAGTTTCCAGCCATCACACAGACAGCGTTTTGCTTTTTGTATATATATTTTGGATAAACATTATTGGCTATAACTTTCGATTGGCAAGAGATACTTAGATAATTTTTTCTAATAAATTAATTTTTTAGCTTGTATATTTTTTCAAAAATATAAAAACACAATATTGGAAAAAAAAATTGTTCGAAAAATTCAAGGGGTAGGCCTTGTTTTTTGAATCACAGAAATGGTTTTTAATTTTTGTGTAAAATTGAAATAATTTTTGCTTATAAATGTTATAACTTTTAAATAGAGTTGAAAATTTGTGAATTTGAATTTAAATTATTTTTACAACAAAAACAAATTTTGAGCCCTTTTGTAAGGAAAACTCCAAAATTTCAGACCTTTTTTGAAAAAAATATTTAAAATGTATATACTCAACAAACGGTATTTTTGCAGTAAAGTTTTCATAGTACTTTGATGAAGCTTTAAGACAAAAAAAAATTTTACAAAATGTATACAAAAGCAGCGGAGATATTTGACTCGAAAATCGTAAAATTAAATTTCTGATTGTGTTTTTCTCATTTTTGAGCAACAATGTTGCATTAAATATATCGTTGTAGTAAAATTGTTCATAGTTTTCAAGATATGTTCATGTTTTTGATATCAAAATAACGGAAATTTTTTTAATTTTACTAAATTTAAGAAATATTTAATATTTTGTAAATATTTGCACATGTAACCTAAGAAAACAACTAAAAATATGCGATTTTGTAAAAAATTTGTACTACAGCACCATCTGCTGTCCAAGGTGGTTCAAAGAAAATAGTGCTAAAAAACTCATCGTACCTGAAAACTACTATATACCAATTTTCATTGTAATCGAATGAGCCGTTTGGGAGTTTTAGGTGGTTTTGCAAAAAATTTGTACTATAGCGCCCTCTGGTGTTCAATATAGGTCAAAAAAGATAGCAGCAACACACTCATCGTACGTGAAACTCACTGTATACCACTTTTCATTCTAATCGCATAAGCGGTTTGTGAGTTTTAGGCAGTTTTGTTAAAAATTTGTACTACAGCGCCCTCTAGTGTTCAAGATGGATCAAAATTGATATCCCACAAACACGCACCGTACCAAAAAACTTCTATACACAAATTTTCATACTAATCGGATGCAGTGATGTGATTCTGATTTAGTAAAAAATCCCGATCACATCCCGATTTAGACCTGTTTATCCCACCAAAATGACACGAAAAACCCACAAAAAATCCCACCCAAATATTTATACCAATAACGAACTTCAGTTAACTCAAGTTAATAAGAGCGTGTGGATCAAAAAATCTTTGAAAAAATACTTATCAAAATCAGCAAAATTTTTTTTAAATTTTATATACGTAACAATTATGGAAAAAATATTTTATACTAACTAATCCCAAAAAAAAACTTTTACTAATTTTTTTCTTATATTTTTCAGACATCGCAACAACGTTCGATACTTGGTATATTGGGAAATAGTAATGAGTTACCAATAAACGATACCTTGCTCTTGCCTAAGATGGTGGATTTAAGAATTTGTTGGGAATAGAAGATTCCCAAATACCAATGGCTGTACGTGTTTTGTTGAGCTGGGGTCCCAAATTTGTGCCGCCTCACTCCTCCACCGTCATAGACTACGCTGACGTGCTACAATTTTTATTCAATGCCATGATGAAAAGGACCAAAACTATGCATCCTGAATCCTGTTCCCGTGAGTTGATGTCAAATCATCTTTTTGAGTTAGAAGAACTTTATTCAACAAAAAGTTCTATCACTTACAAGTATCGCATGTTGAAAAATTTGTTTAACACCACGAAGGCATATTTGGAAAGGAATCCTCAATATAGTGTGGTGCAAGCTGACAAAGGAAGGGTGACAACCTTAATGAAAACAACCTTATATCGGACCAAGATGGATGAATGGGTATAAAAATATCCTGTGGCAGCAGGAGTATATAACCTATTTGAAGACTTTTCTGCAAATCGAGTACTCATTCGCAACATATATAAACAGCTATGTCATAAGTTAAGGACATTCTATCTGCAAAAAATGGAGGTTGGCGAGTGTCTCTATCCAAGAAAGCTGTTTGACCTGCTGACGGAATACAACGAAGATGGTCGTCGATTTCCATATTTGTATGGGGTGGTGAAGTGCCACAAAGAAGACACTCCCTGCCGTCCTATTTGTGTAACCCTGCATTTTTATACGTATCCAATACAGAAGATTCTGTCTCGTGTTTTGACTGAAGGTCTCATTGGAAGATTGTGTTCTCAGAACGTGAAGGACATTACCAAAGTGGCGCAAGAATGACGGTCATCCAGAGTCATGACGCTGGCTGTTATGGAAAATATGTCCTTTGAACTACGTTTGAAGTTATAGAAAACATTATGTACGGTGTTTGACATTAGGGCGTATCGAATTACAATTTTTTTTCGAATTTCACATTCTAAGAGGTCTCCAAAATTGCATGGGGTTGTCCAGATCACCCTAAAAAAATTTTAAGGAAAAAAAAGGATGTCTTCCTGCCCCGCAAGGACGAAGTTGTTTTCTGAGGAAAACAGTAAAAAATATTGACCTTACAATGCTTTGACTTTTATAAAAAAAACTACGTATGTCTTAAAGCAAAAGTAAGTATAGGCTTAAACTAAAAATATATTGGTAAACACGATGCCACTCAAGATTCTTATCCACAGTGACCTGTGTGAAGGATATTCGAACCAAAAGTTGTAATCGAGATAACACAGAACTTTTGATTGTTTCGCAAGAGTCTAAATTTTGGTGGTATTGATTATACTTTTAACGTATTCCTTAAAGTTGCCGAATTAATAATTAGCATAATTTTTGCACATGCATTTTCCTATTTTTGAGAAATATATACTTTAATGCAATTTTTTAACTATTTAAACAAAAATATATAAGATTTTATATCTCGGGTACCAGAAATAGCACCGAAGAAACTTTGCTCAATTTGGATTCTTTAAATATTCCTGAACTTTTGAGACCTCTTAGGATACGATCTAAATTTTTCGATACGCCCTATCGACCTTGTGAAGATACACACAGTCTATCGTATATACCCTTCTGTGTAAAGAAGGCCACAGATGCTTGCATAAGGAAGGTAATGGGAGGAAGGTCTATTTTGAATAAGAAGAGTACCCCTTTTACCTAAACAACGAAAAACCTAAAGACAGGATCACGAATATATTTGAAAATAGAAAATTACAAAATAAAAGAAATTCTTTTGTAAAAACCATAAAAAAAATTAAAAAATGACAAAACAAAAAAATTTTTGTATGAATATATATATATATATATTTTGTATGAATTTTGTATGAAAATTTTGTATCATATTTATAAATGAAATACAAAAAATCTTTTCAATGTGTTCTTCTTTCTAAAAATATAGGGGATGGAGTTCACTTGGTTTGGTTTCGGTTTTTATTGTAATAGTTTTCGTTGTAATGGATCTTTTATTATATTATCGTGGGGAAAATTTTATCTTGTGGTTATATAGGGTTTTATGGTTTTTATTTATAGAAGTTTTTGTTTTAATGGATCTATTACTATATTATCGTGGAGAGAATTTTATCTTGTGGTTTTATGGGGAGAATTTTATCTTAGGGTCTTATGAGGTTTTTTAATTATGATAGAAATTTTTTAAGAGTTTTTATTTATGATAGAAACATTTTTTAATTTTTATTTTAATAGTTTTTCTTTCAATGGATCTGTTATTACATTATTGTAAAGATAATTTTATCTTGTGGTTGTATGGGGAGATTTTATTCTTTTATTTTATTAATTTATTTATTTTATCTATTTTATTTATTTTAATTATTTAATTTATTTTATTTATTTTATTTATTTTATTTATTTTATTTATTTTTCATTTTTTATTTTTCATTATCTTATGTCATTTTATTAATTTTATATATTTTTTATGTTTTATATTTTATGAAATTCATTCAATTCTTGAATTTAGTTATTCTTTATTATAATTATTAATTTAATTTTTATTGTTATTGTATTTAATATTTTATTTTGTTATTATTTTGTCGTGTTTTATTAATGCTATGTATTATGCGTTCATTTTATATATATAAATACCATCCATTTCATTGATTTTGTTTTATGTTATTATGGTATATTAAAATTTTATTCATATTTTGAATTATTATTTTAATATTATTATATTTTTAATGTTATATGTCATTTTTCTTTTTATTTTTACTATTTTTATTTTTTCGTATTTTTATTTAATTCATATTAATTTTTTAATATTTGTTATCTTCCTTTTATTCTATAACGAAAGAGGCACATTCTAAAAATATTCAACCCCTCTCCTACTTAACGTTAACAAATATAGGGTGTTGGTCAACGCCGAATACATAAAAAAGCTACTTTCATAGAAAATGCCATAGTACACCCTTCCTCCTACAAAAACCTCATTCTGTGTGTCATCTATCTACCAGTAGACCTGTATATTTGTACAGCAAGAAGATCGCGTAATCGAGCATCAAGAATTATTGAGTAATCATTTTCAGCTGGACAACGAGATGTAATTGGCGTAGTAACGATGTTTGAAAAAATTGCATGGTTCGTTTTTTAAAATATCCAACCTCCATAGTTTTATATAGTAATTGAGCGTCTAGAGATATTGGGAAGTCATTTTCAGTTGGACATCGAGAGGTAATTAACGTGGTAATATTTAATAAGGAAAGAATTGAATGTGTTGCATTAGTTTTTTTAATATTCAACCTTTTTAATTTTATATTCAGTTGGACAGCGACAGCGAGAGGTGATTGACTTTTTCATAATATTCAACCTTTTTAATTGACGTGACGTGACAATATTTGGTAAGTAATAAAATTTTTGCATGGTTAATTTCTTTATAATATTCCACCCTTTTAATTTTATATAGTAAGATGAATCCACAAGAACGCAACCAAATGGAATATATACGCTACCTGCGTCTACGTCACGGTATCGATTACCTTGTACAAGTAGACGAGATATCTTCAACGACTGACAACGGGCCAAAACCGGGAGCCAGAAGAAGAAGACGATGACGATCTGTTTAATTTCATTGAACCAGTTCAGGTTGCCGAAATTGATGAGGGACCTGGCGTTGAAGAAGAGCAGGCAAATGAAGTGCTGGAGGTTTCGGACGATGAGGAAAAACAAGAAATCATCGTCCCCATTGAGCTCGACGAGTCCTACGGTAATTCGAGCGTAGCGTCGTCCGTTGATGTCGAGCAATTGGAGGTCGACTCGGAAGTAGAGTCAGGGGTTGAGGATGACTCTGAAAATAAGTCAGAATCGTCCGGAACCTCCTCAACGCAACAGTCACTGGTGCTTATGACACCAAGCGATAGTGAGTAACTATAAAAATAAATTTAGTTTTAAGTTTTTTTAATAATGGCAAAATGAAAAAAATTTATTTATTTTTTAATAATAAAAAAATGAAATTTTTTTTTTAAAATTGAGAAAATGAAAAAAAAAATTGTAAGTATTAATTTTAGGAGCAAGAACGCATTTATTATTCGTTAATTTTTAAGAATAAAAGATGAATTGTTATTTGTTAGTTTGAAAGAATAAAATATGCATTTTTAGTTGTTAGTTTTAGTAGTTAATTTTAAGAATTAAAAATGTATTTTTTAGTTTTTAGATTGAAGAATATAAGATGAATTTTTTAAGTTAAGAAATGAAGAAAAATTAAGAAAGGAAGACAAAAAAATTGAAAATGATAAAAATAAAAGACGTGAATTCATATGGTAAAAAACACAAAAACTCCTTTATTTTTCTTATATAAAAAAAAACAAAATATTTCAGTGAGTAGAGAAAATGTTTTTTTCGTGGTGATGGCAGAGGTGTTAGAGAATTTTTTAGTGGTGGAGAGTTTTTTTTTTTTGGTGTTAGAGAATTTTTGGTGGTGGAGAGTTTTGGTGGTGGCAGTGAGTTTTTTGTGGTGTAAAAGGATGGTACAGAATGTTGTGATGGTAGAGGTTCATTGATATGTATGTTGGCAAAGTGTTTCGACACTCTGTTTTTAACCTTTGTTAACAAAAAAATCGAAACTTTTAACAAAGTGTCCAAGCACTTTGCCAAAGGAAGCTAAAGACGGGTAAGATTTCGAAAAGGCCACTAAGTCATGTCGTAGTTAGTAGTCACCTAACTAAACTCAAAAAGCAATGAGGATAAAAAATAATAATTCATCCTCACCAAGTTTTATTTAAAATTTAAAATAAGAACAATCAATTATTCTCATTTTAAGCCTAGACACTGTTCTCTTTTTCTTTGTATTATAAATCTAAATCTTTTCTTATAAAATTTTAAGCAATAGTTCCTTAATATACTTAAAATATTCCTTGCTTAAGTTCAACCAAAAATGCAGCAATTTCAAGTCCAAAACATTTCCAACTGTCAATATTTTTACTAACAATCGAGTATATTTTAGGCTCGAGAAGAGATCATAATTGATTAAAAAAATGCAAACAATATGTAAAGCATCCATAGTTGTCAACCAAAAAATGTTGGCAATTTTTTAACTTTTTCAAACAAATTAATATAAGATTTTATATCTCGGGTACTAGAAATCGTACCCAAGAAACTTTGCTCAATTTGGATTCTTCAAATATTCCTAAACAACACTCTGTCTAAAAGTTTTAATTTGAAATACCAGCATAGAGCCACGATTTTATTTTCTACTTTGATATTTCGTGTTTACCAATATGTTGTTAGTTCAAGCTCATATTCACTTTTGCTTTAAGACATACGTAGTTTTTTTTATGAAAGTCAAAGCATTTTAAGGTCGTTATTTTTACTGTTTTCCTCAAAAAACAACTTTGTTCTTGCGGGGCAGGAAGACATCCTTTTTTTCCTTAAAATTTTTTTTTGGGTGATCTCGACAACCTCATGCAACTTTTGAGACCTCTTAGAATACGATCTAAATTTTTCGATACGCCCTTTAAGTACTTTTCGCTTACTGCCAAGTAAGCTCATCAGAAGGATTTTTTAACCCTATTCATGTCAGGCTGTGTCTTTGGGTCACTATTCAATTTCAAACCAATATAAATAATTTAAAACTTGTTTTAAAGCAAAATAAGTTAAATGTATTTTATTATTGGTCATTCTGTTTCTGCAATATACAATTAATTTTTTTATGTTTTTATAATATTTACCTATTACACAATATATTAAAAATAACATGAACTGTCACGTTGTGACTCTATGAAACCCAGCTTAGAATGCATCGACAGTTTAACAAAGAAGAGGCGTCAACTTAACTGTTCCTCTTATAAAAAAGGACGATTTCCTAAGCAAATTCAAATCTATATCCAAAGCTATTCGATATAGAAGATTTGATTTGTATGGGAGGTGCCACGCCCCCTGAGTTTTCCGATATTTTAATAGTTATTCTGCTATTCGGGATGAACACAAATCCCACAAATCCCAAGAGTTATAAATGGTGTAACATACCCGACTTTGTTTTATATATTTAAAATAAAGTGCTTTCCCCAGATTTTTAATAAAACTATTAAAACTCCCCCTCGTTCTTTTTAGAAGAATTCAATTTAATTTTGTTTCTTTACATAATAAAAATAACCAATCACATATTACTTTGAACTATCGCATTCTTTCTTCCCCTCAAAATATTAATTTTAAAATAGCCGATATAACTGATGGACAAAACATTTTCGTGTAATAAGCGTGTAACTTATTGCTCGCAGTCGCGTTCTTCCTTGTGCAGTGACTAGCGGAAGAAAACGAAAAGGGGTGCCAAGTGCATTGAACATGAATTTGAGATTCTTGGCTATTACGAATATAATTGTTTACTTTAAATAAATTATTGTTTTAGTTGGTGGTTAAGATATTTGTTATATTGTACTTTGTTTATTTAAAAGAAAGAATGTATTTAGAACAAGATGAAGCTGAACAAAAATAGTTCATCTCTATTGAGAGTGAGTTTTCAAGTGTGTTTTATTGATAAAAAAAGTTGATTATAAGTGGAATTCATAGTTTAATATTTATTTTTCACAATTCAATGAGCAATCGAACAATATTGTGAAATGGGGGAAAAAATATTTACTGTCATGTCATGATGGCGTCACTGCCCACCTTCTGAACAAAACTTCGGCCCACCTACTGGACAGATTTTCAGACAGCATGCATGCATAAAATTGTCATTTATACGATTACAAATGGTGTTTGGAATCACCTTAAAGTTTTTCTTTTGCATTTAATTGATATTTATGTGATTTTCGTCCGCATTCAGATAAAATTCGGCCGTCGCCGAAAAAAAAAGAAAAAGTAGATCGAATACACAGTGCGACAAAATGGAACGAAGTTGAAATACCTGGGAGATAATGCTATTTTTCTGGTAGGTCTTGTCGAGTTAAAGAATTCTCTATACTTGAAATTTGCCGGACACCCCCAAAATCTGGACCTCAAAAAACCGATTTTGCCTACCTTTGCCCACTTATTGGCTTATAACTTACCTGATTGCCAACCGATTTTTAAAATTTAACCTGATCCTGAAAGACGATAATTAAACCTTTTTAACGATATGTATATTGTTTGGGACAACTTGAGAAAGCTGTGTGTTTTTACTCTGCAAATACAAATTTTTTTTCAATTTTTTTGACTTTTTTCAACTTTGACAATTTTTGTATACACTAAATTATATTGAGACCACACTAGTCCTGTACGGATTCATAGAAAACATTTATTAGGAATTTTAACGCAATTTAGTTTGTAAAAATTGGTCAGTAATTGACAAAGTAATTCAACTTTTTATGAAAAGAGTTTTTTTTCCAAAAATACATTTTCGGTATGACAACTCAAAAATGTTTTCTTGATCTATTTTTTTTAAGTTGGCATCATTAGTTTCGCGTTGTAAATAACCAGCAATACTCCTAAATCCTTTTAATTTTATTTTTTCCTTCAAAATGTTTTTCAATTGTTGCCATTTCTTGGTGAAAGTGTTCTCCTTGCTCATCGCTTAACTGGCCTAAGTTCTCTGGAAAGAAGTCTAAATGAGAATGGAGAAAATGAATATTTATACATGTTGCATCCTATTGCACCATATGCACATAAAAATTCATTCACAATTGCGACATAGTCGTCGCTTCTATGGTTCCGAGGAAATTAGTGCACAGCGTAACAAAACTCTTCCACGCACTTTGTTCCACGAAATTTAACTTCCTTGCAAAATTTGTATCGCTCCTGACTTTTCCGATTTGAGGTCAAATGAAAATACCTTAAGTTCATAAAGATAAAAAGAGCAGCAGCATCGAACTCTGTTCCTGTGCGTTGAGTTTCTTCGTACCAGCAGTTGAAGGTCTTATAGTTCTCATTTAGTTAATATTTCAAGGGTAATATATCGTGAATATTTGGCAAATACGATTTGTGAGTGTGGTGGTGAGTGCGAAGCATGATGAATTCATGTAAGGTGGAGTGACAACTCGGTATTTTCTGAAGAATGTCACTCCACTCTACATGATTTCATCATGCATCGCACTCACCACCGTACTCAAAAATAATATTTTCACAAAAAGAAAATAAAATATACCACTAAATGGCGTTTGATATGGACGCAGCTCGTGGGAAATATTCAAATAAATTGTTTTTCAATTTCAATATTTTTATATAAATTTTCCTTAAATGCGATAGTTTTATTTTCAAATAATAAATATTTGAAAGATATTTAAATATATTCTTGCATAATTTTAATATATTTTTTATTAATTCTGTTTAAATATTTTAATATTTTATTTAATTAAAAAAGTATTTAAATAAATTTTAAATATTTACGTGGCCGATTTAAATAAATTTGTTATTGGTGCAAAAATTACTCGCTTTTTGGATAAATTAAAAAAGTTTTTGGATAAATATTATATTTTTTTCCCTTAGTGTAGATAATTATAATTGCATCAAAGCCAGTCGTACCTATTATTGCCATTTTCATAACAAAAACCAACTTTAGTCGGCTATTTCATTTTAAGTCATACCCAAAACTATTTTCATTCGATCAATTCATTTGCAGTCGTACCTGAAACCAAATTCAGTCGACTAGCTCACTTTCCCTTAAGATTTATTTATATTGATTAAGCGGAGGAGTTACTTTAGATAATTCAGCTGTTGTATTTAAAAAAAAAAAGTCGGGACTTAAGGGTATCCAGTCGGCCGAAATACCTTGCAACTCCCCAATCAAAATGCCCTTGGTCACTGTGAACCATTGAAAAGTTTATTTCATAATCACTCAAAAACTTAATTTTCTAATTTTTACAGCAGTTTATGGTAGGTGTTCAGTAGCTGGGCCGATTTTTTCGGGGGTCGATTTTCGAGACTTTTGTTTGTTCGACTGTCAAAATTGTATTTTTCGGAATTTTGAAATCCCGCTCATTGAATTGAGGAACTCAGCTTTCAAACAAAACCAAGAGCTCTGAAAAATCATGTTTTAAACCAAAGTTTTGGCCTCCAAACAAAACGTGTTCAGTACGTGGGCATTCTCCCCTAATAAATAAATAAAATAAACATGAAGTCAAGAAAACTCATATTGGGTAACCGTCAATATTTTTCTCTTCACGTTCGACCGTCAACTGTAGACTCGTTACATTCTCGAATGTCTGTTGAAATGATTCTACTCTATCTTAAGGCATATAGACGAGAATATCGTCCATATACTTCCACCAGTATATTACCAAATGCTCATCAAAGATGGATCCATAGTACAACTGTAATATATAGTCTTAAAGTAAAAAAGCAGAATCACATGCTCCTTGAGATAGTCCCTTATCCTTCTTGTAGATACATCTTTTATATAATAGTTTAGATATTCACTCTTTGAATTAAAACCTGAAGAAAAATTCCTTCTTCCATCAAATAATGTAAACCTTCTAGTGCGTTGAACTAAAAATTTGAATAACGATTCCCAGAAATACATTTTTTCCGCCCTACAAATGTAAAAGTTTTTTATTTTTTCTAAATTAATCCATATTTTTGTTTTTTTTTTTAATTTGTAATCTATAAAAATATTTATTTTTAACTTCTGTTTTCAAAAAAGAATGTTTATACTTACCAAATTCTTTCCCGTCTAAAATAAAAAAAAGGGTTTTTAATTTTTCAAACTATTTCAAATTTTTATGTTTTCTCATTTTCTCAAATATTTGATCTAAAAAACATTTTTTAAAAATTCTGTGTTTCATTTTTGATTTGTTAAATTAATTTTTTTTTTTCTTATTTTTCATTTAGTACTTGTAAAGTATTCATCTTTTTATTGCTGAAACTTATAACTAAAAACAAATTTTATTATTATTCGTTCTCCTTCCTCATTTCATGTCACTAACAGTAGTGACTGCTGCGAGGATGACAACGTTTCAGATGATTCTGCGTCCGAGTCATCTTCTAGCACCTCAATATAGCTAGGCGACGCTACACTCGAGGTGCCGTAGGATTCGTTGAGTTCCATGGGGACGATCATTTTCTCTATTATTTCTTCTTCGTCCGAAATTTCTATCACCTCATTAGGAGACTCTTCCTCAATGCCAGTACACTCTTCTATTTCAGCAATCTGCAGTGGCTCAATGAAATTGAATTACTCGTCATCGTGTTGCGTTTGCTGTTACCTGTTACCAGTCGTTGAGGATATCTCATTCACTTGAGCCATGTAGTGAATACCGTGACGAAGACGAAGGTAACGTATATATTCTAGTTGCTCTCGATCTTGAGGATTCATCTCACTATATAAAAACAAAAAGGTTAGATACCATACATAATGCACCATTCAATTTTCCTTGCCAAATATTTGTTACTAAGTTGGACTCCCAGTTGTCTTTCGTTGTCTAGCTGCAAATATTTTTCTCGATATTCAACTTCAAGATGTTTTTGCTGTGCAACTATAAATTTTTACTGATAAAAAATGACACACGGAATGAGGTTCTTTTAAGGGGCAAGTTGTAGGATGGAATTTTCTATGGAAATATATAATTGAAATAGTATGGAAATAATAATTTTCCATCTGCTCAACGTTGACCAACCCCGTATTCTTTTTTAACGTTGAGCAGGAGAAAGGTTGAATATTTTGGAGTGTGTCTCTTTCAACGTGGAGCAAAGAAGATAACTAAAAATATAAACGGAGATAACTGAATAACAAAAATATAACTAAAGACACATATATAAAAAGAAGACTTATATGGCAAAAAAATAGAAAATTAACATAATAATATAATATAACAAAATAATAATGTAAGACAAAATTAATGAAATGAATAGAATTTGTAAAATATATAAAATTAATGCATATAATAAACATAACATTAAAATTACATGACTGTTGCATAGTGTAATATTTCTATATATTACACACATGAAACACCCTATTGCTATTATATACATATATAGATATATATTGTACTCATTAGGTTAAGCTTACTCTTTGTACTTATATCATTAATAAAGACTTCAGTCAAATAAGACACATAAACGACAACACAACATGGTGTCAGAAGTGCGTGATTTTAATAAACTAATAAAAACTAAATGATCAAAATGTCAAAAGACGAAATAAAAAAAAGTGAGACTCCAGTATCCCAAGTGCTTGCTATGGCTGCATCAGTACCAGCACTTAATTTGAAGGAAACAAATCTAGCCTTGGCATGGAAAAATTGGCAAGTTCAATTTAAAATATTTATTCGAGCATCAAACCTAGAAAAAGAGCCAGACCAAAGAAAGGTGGCATTACTTTTGCATCATTTAGGGCCCGACTCACTACAAATCTTCAATTCCTTTAATGAAGACATCGATACCATTGAATACAACGATTTGCTGCAGAAATTGGATGCCTTCTTTGTGCCAAAGGTCAATATAGTGATGGAGCGTCATAAATTTTTTACACGCAGGCAAGGAGGAGAAGAAACGAGTGACGAGTACGTGACAACGCTAAAAAACCTAAGTCTGACATGTTAGTTTGGAAGCCTTAGAGAAGAACTCGTTAGAGACATTTTCGTGTGTGGATTGTCATTCCACATGGCCCATGTCAAGGAAAGATTACTAAGCGAAGGTAACATCACCCTGGACAAAGCAATAAATATAGTCAAGAACATGGAAATAGTCAAAGAAAATGCCAATCTGATTCAAAATGCAAGTGAGACCGCAGTCAGTTATGTCGGTGCTGTACAGAAGTCGCCAATAACAACACATTACAGAACTTCACATTTTCAAAGTCAAAATACAAAAACAACAAATTCGCAGTTAATATGTACAAAGTGTGGGCAAGTACATAGGAATAAATGCCCAGCAATCGATGTCACATGTTACATTTGCAAAAAACAGGGTCACTTTGCAAAAATGTGTTTCTTCAAGGCATCACAACAACAGCATATGCCGCAACAACGGAATCACTCGTCTAAGAAGTTAGTTGGAGGCATAGACAAAGAAAGAGAAGAATCTGATCTCTTTGTTGGTACCATGGTATAATAATACAAGGTAGCATTGACAGTTGCTTGGGAAAACATATTCTGTCAAAAAATATACTCAAAAAGAGAGCGTTCGCTGGTCGGCCATTGTTAATAAATGAAAACACAAACAACAAACGAATTTTCTGCCAGCATCAAGCCACAGGCATCAATCCACCGCTGGCGACAAGTTTCGTTATTAGGCACTGAATAAAATTTAACATCACGGACTGAAAAACTTTTCGCACAAATTACACAAGATCTTTTTATCACTTTCATGATTTTAAATGTTTATTTCTTTATGATTTGTTTATTTAAACGCACAATATTCGCACAACAGCTGTGTTTGACAGTTTATGTTTTCCTGTTGAAGAGAAAATAAGCAGTTGTCAATGCTACTATGTATTATTATACCATGGTTGGTACTCTCGTTAAATCGGGAGAGTTTGGGGTTATTGCGGCTAGACAACACAAAGAATTAATCGCTGCCAATAAAGAAAAACTCTTCATAGCAGAAAGAGACAAGGCAGGGTGCGTTTCTGGATCGTCAAGTGAAGTAAAGAAGCAGAGGGGTCCCCCTTTAAGTCTGATTGTAAGCCTATATTTAATTGGTATATAGAGGTATATATTAATAAAATAGCTATTGTGTTACAAATTGATACAGGGGCACAAGAAAATATTTTATCATATGATACAGCCAAATTATTAAAACTTAAAAATTTACAAAACACAACAACAAATATTTTAACATTTAGCGGAGAAAGATTGCCTGTGCTTGGCAAAATAGCTCTGAATTTTGTTTATGAAGAAAAAGAATTTTCAGATATTTTTTATATACTCAACATTAAATGCAAGGACTTAATAGGCTTGGATTCAGCCATAAAGATGAATTTAATAAAAAATGTGCATTCAGTTAATTCAGAAAACGTTTTGGAAAAATATTCAGACATTTTTGAAGGCTTAGGTCATTTGAAAAATAAATGTAGTTTTACACTTAAAGATAACATAATGCCAGTCATTGACCCTCCAAGAAAAATTCCCTTTAACTTACATGAAGATCTAAAAGACGAATTAGAAAGAATGGTCAATTTAGAAGTTATAGTTCGTGTCGAGGAGCCAACTGAATGGGTTAATTCAATTGTGCTTATAAAGAAACCTAATGACAGGTTAAGATTATGCTTAGATCCGAGAAATTTAAACAAAGCAGTTTTGAGGCCTCATTTTCCTTTTCCAAACATTGATGAATGCAAAGCTAGACTGAGTGGCTCTAAATTTTTTAGTTCGCTTGATGCCAATAGTGGATTTTGGATGATCCCTTTAAATGAAAAATCGTCAAAGTTGTGTACATTTAACACACTATTCGGTCGTTTCCGATTTTTAAGGCTACCTTTTGGCATTAATGCGGCTCCAGAAATTTTTCATGCAGAAATGGTCAAGCTTTTTGGTGATATCAACGGGTTAATAATTTACATCGACGATTTTTTAATATATGCGTCAACAGTCGAAAAACACAATGAAATTTTAAATACAGTCCTAGAAAGAGCAAAAAGTATTGGTCTCAAATTTAATAAAGTCAAGTCAAAAATACTATTACAAGAAATAAGGTTCTTAGGTCATATTTTTAATAAAGATGGTGTAAAGCCAGACAGTGAAAAAATTGAGTCAATTTTAAAAATTCCAGTACCTACTTCAGTACAAGACTTACAACGTTTTTTAGGAATGGTCAATTATTTAGGCTCCTTTATAGAAAATTTGTCGTCGAAAAACAAATATTTACGTCAACTTTTAAAAAATGATGTTGAGTGGCACTGGGACTCAGTTCAAGACAGAGAATTTGAAAATCTCAAACAAGAATTAACTAAAGCATCAGTTCTTACATATTTTGACCCAAACAAACAACTGATACTTCAAGTTGATGCATCCAAATTTGCAGTCGGAGCTTCAATTAAACATGAAAGAAATCCGATTGCATATGCTTCCGCGTCCCTCACTGACGCTCAGGTCAACTATGCTCAAATTGAAAAGGAGCTTTTTGCAATTCTCTTCGGGTGCACTCGTTTTCACCAATATGTCTACGGTTTAAAAGTAATAGTGGAAACAGATCACAAGCCCTTAGTCTCCTTATTTAATAAGCCACTCTATAAAATACCAGCTCGACTTCAAAGATTCATGCTCCGTCTTCAATGTTATGACTTAATAGTTCAATATAAGCCCGGTAAATATCTATACATAGCAGACACGCTCTCAATAGCACCATTAAAAGACACAGTTCTAGCTGAAGTCGATGATGACATCTCACTTCATTGTAATTTCGTTACATCACAAGTTTCAATGCCTTATTCCAATTTAAATGACATTCAAGCGACAACAGGCTCTGACGAAGTTTTTAAAAAAATAATTGAGTATATTAAAGGTGGTTGGCCAAAATATAAGAAATCAGTACATAAAATTGTAATGCCATATTACAAAATTAAAGAAGATATTTCATTTGCAAATGGTATTTTGATCAAGAATAATTGTCAAATATTAATTCCAAGCAGTCTCCGTAATAAAATACTGAAACAACTACATGAGGGTCATATGGGAATACAACGTTGTCAAAGTTTAGCCAGACAGTTTATTTATTGGCCAAATATTTATAATGATATTTTTAATAAAGTGTCAAATTGTGAAATTTGTAGTAAATATCAAAAAGCTAATCCCAAACAAGAGTTAATGCCAAACGAAATTGTCAATATACCGTGGTATAAAGTGAGTTGCGATATGTTTGAATTTAACAAAAACAATTACTTGCTTGTCGTAGACTATTATTCAAAGTACATTGAAATAGACTTATTAAGTTCTGGTTATTCAAGTGGTCAAGTCATTAAAAAATTAAAGTCAATTTTTGCAAGGCATGGTATCCCTCAAGTTTTTCTTTCCGACAATGGTCCGCCCTTTAACTCAAAAGACTTTAAAGAATTTTGTCAAGAATGGGAAATAGACCACCATACGTCAAGCCCATATTTGCCCAGATCAAATGGTCTAGTAGAAAGGTCAGTTCAAACTGTCAAACAATTTTTAGTCAAATGTCAAGAAACTAATTCAGATCCATACATTGCACTACTCCAATATCGAACAACTCCTAAAGGTAATATGCCGAGTCCAGCCGAATTATTAATGTCAAGAGTACTCAGAACCAAAATTCCGTCCGTGTCACAAAATTTTAAGCCAAAAATTGTAAATGAAAATCAATACAAAAAACTCCGTTTAAGTCAAAATCAAAAGTCGTCTAAAATTTACAACAAAACTACAAAAAGTTTAAAGCCAGTCAGCCCAGGAGAAAATGTATTTTTTAAAAGATCACCAAATTCTGTTTGGTTTCCAGGAATAATTACTGAAGAATGTCCGGAGCCCAGATCCTATATTGTTCAAGACTTAGATGGTTTATCTTATCGTAGGAATAGAGAGCATATTTTAAAAAAAACTGAAGGCAATGTAACCAGTAAGCAAGATAATATTAACACAGGAAATGAAAGCAATGAAGAACAAGAAGAAGAATTTATTGAAACTGATGAAAACTATGAAATAATTACGAACAATAATAAAAATGAAGACAATTATGTTACAAAAAGAGGAAGAACAGTTATTTCTCCCATTCGACTGAATTATAAGTCCAATTAAATAAATTTTGAATCTGATTTGTATACAACTTTATAAACTGAAATGTAACTTTCTGAATAATTTCGAAACAAATATTTAAATGAAATTAATGTATCTTAGTTTTATTCTAAAAAAAAAAAAAAAAAAAAAAAAAAAAAATTTTCTTCCAGTCGACTGAATTATAATTATCAATTAAATAAATTTTGAATCTGTTTTGTATACAACTTGACAAACTAAAATGTAACTTTCTGAACAATTTCAAAACAAATATTTAAATGAAATTCATGTATCTTAGTTTTATTCTTAAAAAAAAAAAAAAAAAAATAAATTTAACAATTTCACATAAATTTTTAAAATAAGTTGAAAACAAGAATATTCATAAAATTTCAAGCATTATAGCTTTAACTGATTTTAAAGAAAGGAAGATGTTGCATAGTCTAATATTTCTATATATTACACACATGAAACACCCTATTGCTATTATATACATATATAGATATATATTGTACTCATTAGGTTAAGCTTACTCTTTGTACTTATATCATTAATAAAGACAGTCAAATAAGACACATAAACGACAACACAACATAACATAACAAAATTAAACAAAATCAACTATTAATATATATAAAAATAAAGTAAATAAAATCAAGAATGAAATTAATAAAATAAAATATATAAAATGAATAAAAAGCGTTTAAACATTTTTTTTTTTAATATAATATATTTCATTAAATTTTTTATAAAAGATTTAGATTTTTAAAAATTATATCTTTTAGTTGGCATCCACGGTTACTAACGCAAGCTCCGCATCCAACCAAAACGTTGTTCATAGCCGCTGTTAATGTTGCCAGGGGTATTGCTTCAATAACGGCACAAATTGATTGCTTTAGCTCGTTTGTATGGCGTGGCTTAGCTTTATTCATTTCTTGTTGACAATATTCCCATAAGAAAAAATCGGGAACAGTGAGGTCAGGCGACCTTGGGTGCCAACGAAATTCGGTGTTTCTTGAAATTATCTCTTCAAGAAATTTTCTGTGCAGAGCGGCCATTACTGGTCTTGTTATGTGAAAACTCGCTCCATCTTATTGAAAACATACATTTCGAATAGGTATTCTTCATCGGTGCAATCCTTGGAAAAAAACCTTCCAGCATATTGAGATAGCGCCCTCCATTCACTGAAACATTGGCATCATTTTCTACAAAGAAGTAAGGCCAGACAATACAGTTCGCAGATTCTGCACACCACACAGTCACACGTTCTGCATGCAATCTTACTGGGTGATAATTTGAAAATTTTCACTAGCCCATACACGACAATTTTGATTGTTTACATTTCCGCTCAAATCAAAGTGCGTCCCGTCATACATAAATAAGCACTTTATGACGTTTGCATCTCGCTCAACAAGACCCAACAACTTTTGGCAAAATTCTAGTCGAATTGGATGATCTTCTAGATTCAAATAGTTTGTCAATTGAATTTTGTAAGGGAATAAATTCAAATCTTCGTGCAAAATTCGCGAACACTTCTTCGAATGATAAGTGTTTCTGCAGCGATGATAGTTGGTGTTCGAACAGTTGGATTTCGATGGATGGGCGTCTTCTGTACATTGCCAAGTGAACGACTGGGCGGACCCCTATTTGTTTGAGTCCTAAATGCCCTCTGTACCAAAATTGGAAACTGTAGTTCATGATACAGTTGCACCACTCGTATTCTGTCTGCGTCTTCAAACCTGTCCATTTCACAAAATTTTAAGGCCAGCTTGAACTCTAAAGCGAAAGAAATTGGAAAAAAAAAATTATATTAAAAGTAGACAATAAAATGACAATTTCTTCAGTGCAGAGGGTAGCTTAAAACTTTTGATGTTTGAATACCAAAATGTTGACGAAATTGTGAAAAACAAATAGTCATTGAGTTAATCTAATACACAAACCATTATTTACCAAAGAAGTTAAATATAAGCTTTGAGTATATACATATATATAGAGCAGTGATCATCAAAGCCTATGCCCGCGGGCATTTGAGCTTTTGTGCTTAAAAGCTTTCTGTATACATATTAACTCACGGACGAGCACTGAACCAGTGTTGCCAGATTGGGGGAATTCCCCCTAGATTTAGGGGTTTTTTTAACTGGTTTGAGGAATTTTAGGGGTAATAAATCTTTAGGGGTTTTTTTAGGGTGACTTCAAATTTTCTAGGGGTTTTTAGGGGTATTTGGAAAATTTACCTTTGGAAATAAAGATTTATTACTTTTCCTTAAAACTTTGCAAAAAATTTAGGAAAAATACTTTTTCCTCCATATTGTGTAAAAAGCGATTTCAGCAACACTTTTTAAAAACAGCTGAATTGGCAACACTTCAAATAAATTACCAATCATTTCCCACTTCATTTCAAACTCGCTTCGCGCTTAACTTGCAACTCTGGGTAAATATTAAAAACAAAGCAAGTATGGAGGAAACTGACGAAAAGAAAAGCTATGCCCAAAAATATACAAACAAATGGGAGACGGAGCCTGCTCTCAAAGGTAAAACTAAATTTTAAGGCCAATTTCGGCTTGGACAATTGAAAGCTACAAAGCAACTTCCTGAGCTTGTTGAAGTTGTCCAACAGCTCAGCCCCTTAAATACATAGGAACACATTAGCAATTTGCATTGCAGTTGCGCTACTCTTCAGCTGCCCCTTGAAGCTGAAGTTTAACGTTGCGTCTACACAAGACAATTGTTATAAAAGTTTTTTTTAATTCATATTAGTTTTCAAATTTTTTTCAATTCAAAGAAAATTGTCTCTCGTGACGTAGGTGGGCTTAACAATTGCATGACAAAAAACGACATTTGTTTAGTTTATTAAACGTTTCTTTTGAAAGTGGAAAGAAATAATACAGAAAACTTAAAAAAAATACCCGGTTTGCTTGTGAAAGTGAAAAAACAACAGACTATATACAGTGTTGTGCATATCAAAAGCAACCAAAAAAAGCCATTGTCAAAATAATTATAATTATAATATATTATAATAAATAAAATACAAAGTAGAAATTATGTTGTGCATAACTAAAGCAACATAAACTAAAGAAATTTAAATCGATTGGAAATACAGGTTATAGGGTTAATATTTGATAAATAACTTTTATTTTTAATAACCGCAACACATCTGCGTGGCATTGAAGCTATAAGGTTGTCAATTATAGTTTGTTATATGCTTCGCCACTGCGGTCTCAGTGTCTCAACGAATGCAACTTTATAAGAAAACCTTTGCCCACCGACTCGTCGCTTAAGGATTCCGAATAGATTTTCTATTGGGTTAAGATCAGGCGATTGAGCTGGTCAATCCAATACCTGAATCTCTTTTACCCAAATTTACGTCTTAACGATCATTGCGGTGTGCTTAGGGTCGTTATGCTGAAATATCCACCTGGTTGGCATTTCTCGCTCAGCAAAGGGCAACGTGACTGTCTTTAAAATCTCTTCATAAGTAAATCGCTCCATTTTTTGGGTAATTTCATAAACTGGATCTTGTCCAAATCTAGAAAAACAAGCCCAGAACATAGCCGAACCGCCTTCATGCTAAACTGTGACCTGACAGTTTTGAGGTTTAAGGCTCTCACCTTTTCGATGATGTAATATGACCATGCCATCGCTGGTAAAGATATTAAATCTGGACTCGTCACTAAAAAGGACTGTCTTCCATTGGTCACCAATTAAATGAGTTCTTGCAAAATTTAATGGCGAATATAAAAATGTTTATGTCCAAAAGAGATTATGTCTTAAAAGCAAACCTTCGTTCTAATTTTTTTACACAGTACTCGAGTCCACGTTTAAATTTATTTGATTAACAACAGACTGAGATGATAAAAAGGATATTTTTGAAAAGCTAGGATTACATGTCGGTCCTGTCTCTGTGTTGTTTTAAGCTTCGGACCAACCAAGTGAAGGGTTTTCACAGTTTTTTTAGTCTCAAACTTTTTATTAGACGTGAAATGTTGATTTATTTGTTTTGTACTTTATTTTTTATTTTTTTTTTTTTTTTATAAAGAAATTAGTGATGCTCCTGATTTATACTCATAAATTATTGCTGTTTAAAGGGCTTTGGGTATTTATCACGCGAAATGACGTTTTGATAATTTCAAATGTCTTCTTCACGCAAAGAATTATTTGCAAATGACTATTTTTTGTTTAAATCAGTAATAACTAAACAAAAAATTAAAAATATAACAATGAAGTAAGTTGCTTTTGTTAGGCACAGTCAAAAATCGCTCTTTCCGTATATTGCTCTCATTGCTGAAATACCGTTATTTTTACTACATTTCTTTTGATGCTATATTGAGCGCAATACATGATTAAGTAAAAATAACTATTTAAATTTTGGGGAAAGAAGTAAGACGATAAAAAAGTATGAAAAAGTTTGCTACGCCCATTTTGGTTGCTTTTGATATGCACAACACTGTATATATTGATTTTTCAATTTCAAAAATATTTTTCACAAACAAACGCTAAAACTTCAAATTATTCAAAAGAAAACGCCAAAAATTTTCAACCCACGTCAAATCGTTGTTAGTTCAATTGTCTGCCTGATTGTTAAGACAATTGAGCTGCAAACCGATAAAATGTGAGTGTGTTAGCAAAAAATGTGTGAGAGTATTGGAATTGTTTTAACAAATTGTCTCGTGTAGACTTAGGTTAACTCAATAAATTTTAAGTTATTTACAAATGTATTTTTTGTATGTTTTTCGAAAAAAAATTTTAGGGGAATTTTAGGGGGATTTGAAATCCAATCTAGGGGTAAATGGTGAGAAGCATCTGGCAACACTGCACTGAACTACGTCAGTATCTATTGAAATTTCATGCAGAATAAACCTGCGGCACATGCATGCTCGTTAGATTGTTTTTTTTGCTGCGCATACGCAACTTATGCTACACTCATAAAAATATCAGTTTTTGCTATTTTTATGAAAAATGTCTCTACTTGAATGAGAGTTGCGATTCTTTTTTGCAGAAAATATTTTTTCTGAACCTCAATGTATAGTGCGCTACCGGACTATTTCTGCTCCATGTATTCCATGTTCGGTACCACCAACTTATGGGAAAGCGCATTTTCAATGCTTAAACTTATTCAGTCGAAACAACGAAATAAATTATCTGACGAGCATATAGAGGACTTGGTTCGAATAAAATGTTATAATGGTGAAATCGATGTTGATAATATTCTTAAAACTAGTAAGAAATGATCTTCGACTGGGTCGAAGCTAAAATACCCCTACGTCCGAACCAAAGTATATTCAAAGTCTTAAGCAGTCAAAAAAATGTTTATTTGTAAAAACATTTTCGTCATAGTTTTAAGAGAAAATATTCTCTTTTGTTTTTTGATAATGTTGAAGTCGATTTGGTTGAATTTCATACACAAAGTACAAGTTATATATCAAAGTTTATATGCAAAATTTCAAGTCCATATATTAAGTTTTGGAGAATTTTAAGAAATTTTACATTTTTGGTAAAGTCACTTTGTATGGGAGGTAGGCGTGGTTTTCACCCGATTTCGTTGAATTTCGTACTCAGAGTGTATATTATATATCAAAGCTCATACGCAAAATTTAAATTTCATATATTAATTTTTGTGGAATTCTAAGAGATTTTACCGTTTTGATAAAGTCACTTTGTATGGGAGGTAGGCGTGGTTATGATCCGATTTGGCTCATTTCCGAACTTGACCTTTATTTTTTAAATAAAAGCTTAAATATCGAGTTTCGTGATGATAGCTTGAAAATTACGGCTGTTATCGTGACGACAGACGGACAGACGGACAGACAGACGGACATGGCTAAATCGACTCGGGTGGTGATGCTGATCAAGAATATATATACTTTTCTATACCTACCACGCCTCCTTATGGGCGTTACAAACGAAGTGACAAAATTAATATACCCCGTTTACGTTTTTTAAACGTAGGGGTATAAATATACCCATAAATGAGGGAATAAAAGTTTTTCGGCCTAAGTTGTATTTGGAGTAAATTTATTTTTTTTTTAATGCTTTTTATAAATTTTATATTTTTGTATTATGAACTAAAACAAAAACCTATATGTTTCGTTTACTTTTTTTATAGATAAAAATAGTCCGTTAACAAACCATAATTTGTATGCGGATAATTAAATTATCAGGATCTCGGACAATTCTCCATTGTGTGAATTTTCAAAAAAAAAATTTTTATAATCCACGCTAAGAAACAAATAAAATATTAAAAACAAATTCTTAAAAAACTATAAAGAAAAAAAAAAAAAAAAGAGTTGGCTGTGCCGTGGACACACCCGTAGGTTTTGACGTGACGAAGTTTCTTGCTGTTGTTGTTAATGTTGATGTTGATGTTGATGTTGATGTTGATGTTGATGTTGATGTTGATGTTGATGTTGATGTTGATGTTGATGTTGATTTTGATGTTAATGTTGATGTTGATTTTGATTTTGATGTTGATGTTGATGTTGGTGTTGGTGTTGGTGTTGGTGTTGGTATTGGTGTTGGTGTTGGTCCTTTTTTTTCTTCCGGTTTTCTTAAATAGAAAAGATGCCAGGTGTAACTGTTAAGGATATTGATCAACACGCTGTTGTTAAAGCGGTCGCCGTCTTCTTGAAGAAGACTGGTAAATTGAAGGTGCCCGATCAGATGGACATCATCAAAACTGCTAAATTCAAGGAATTGGCACCATACGATCCCGACTGGTTCTATATTCGTTGCGCATCGATCCTCCGTCACTTGTACCACCGTAGTCCAGCTGGCGTTGGTTCAATTACCAAGATCTATGGTGGTCGCAAACGTAATGGTGTACACCCATCACACTTCTGTCGCGCTGCTGACGGTGCTGCGCGTAAGGCATTGCAGTCCTTGGAACACGCCCGTTTGATCGAGAAGCATCCCGATGGTGGTCGCAAGTTGACCCCAATCGGGCAGCGTGGTTTGGATCGTATTGCAAACCAAATTGTCGCCAAGCAAAGAGATGTCGCAAAGGTGACATGACCCATTGTTATTTCCACCTAAATTTGAAGATTGAGAGGATTTTGTAATTTAGACTAAATGTTCACTATTGGTAGCAATAAAAACTAATAAAACATTTGTTAAGAAAGGTGTTGGTGTTGGTGTTGGTGTTGGTGTTGGAGTTGTTGTTGGATTTAGAGTTGGTGCTTTTCGTTTAGCTTTTTTTTGCTTCCCCATTGGTTGTGCTCTAATTTCAATTAATCCAGCAAAAGTGATGCATATGCGTCACATTAGGCGGTTCCCTGAGGGTTTTTGACACGCCGTCAAATTTTTTTTTTATTTTTGCCATATGCCCGAAGACCTCACCTTTGTTTTCGTTCCTTAAAATTTACCGTTGCACCAGTAGTCACAGAGTTAAAAATCCATGCAACGTTTTTTCATGGCTGTAGCATTTTTACTGCATTATGTGATTGCATCCCTGAAATCATGACAACAAAATTTTTTTTGTAATTTAGTTCTGAAGCGTAATAACACATCCCTGCTGTCGTAAAACAAAATTTACCGTAGCACTCCTCCTGAGTGTGTAATAATTCCATGCAACGATATTACATTTCTGTTACATAAGCTGCTATATTCACGACCTGACGACGCCGGAATTTTTTTTTTAATTTTTGTCGTAAAGCCATGTATAAAAACTTTATTTTCCTTTTTAAACTTTTATCGTAGGTTATATACTCATTGAGTAAAAATTCAATGCAACGCCGCTGCATGAATGTTGCGTTATCGATCTTTGAGCGGCTCTCTCAGCGTCCCCATGATGTCAGAAAATTTTTTGTCTAATTTTGTTGTGAGGGCTTCCAGTAGGCCTTTATTGGTGTATCGTATTTTTAATCCTAGCACTAATACTCAGCGAGTAATAATTCCATGTAACAAATTTTCAGTTGCGTTGCTTACGCAGCTCCCACTACGTCCCTATGCCGTATTAAATTTTTTTTTTTGTTTTTTTAATACAGTCAAAGAATTAACCTTTATGGTCATACTATTTTCTTAATCATAGCTTTTATACCCAGCGAGTAACAATTCAATGAAACGCAGATGAATTTTTCAACTTTTTTGGAAACTAGAGCAGTACAACGTAACTTCGTCACGTCAAAACAATCACAAATAGCTAAAACCAAGTATTCCAAATAATAAATAATGTTATTAAATTGAAAAATAAAGGCGCTTAGAGAAGTAAACAAGTATTTTTTTAAACAATGAATTCAAATTAAATAAAAAACGAAAAAAAACCTTAAGAATTAAAAACGAACAAAAAAGAAAAAAAAAAACAGACACAGTTTCGTATAGTAAGTATTGACACTTCTAAATAAAAATTGAATATTAAAAATTGAAATTAAATTATGAAATTAACCTTTACTATTTTAAAGCTTTCTCCTTTTTTGTAACAGTGCAGAAAATAGTGAATGTTAATATGTTTCTTCGATATGAATTATGTTATTATGAACAGTAGCAAGCATACGTAAATCGTAAAATTTTTAAAAACATTTCCCCCTCAAGCCTCTCCCATAGATTTGTAATACACCAGATGAAAATTTTTGGCGCCACTGAATAATCAAACAAGCAATAATCGTCTTGCATGAAAGCTGGACTGAGACTCAAGTAGTATTTTTTTTTCAGTGCAAAGCTTTCAATGAGCTTTTATACATAAACAAAGTATGCTTGTATAGAGTTTGATGACCACTGATATAGAGAAACCACTTCAGCAAAACACATTTAGGGAGTAACTCTGCCGCACAACAAAGCCTGTTGCTGTTGAAGCGATTTTATTTTTTACAGGAGTTTAGACAGTAAAAAGAAGTCCTTGATCTAGATTTAAATATCTAAAATTTTTAAAAATAATATGTCGATAAATCCTTCATGTCGACAACTTTTGAAGTAATTTTTTTTCATTCGGTTAATTTTGGGCATTTTTATTTCAGTTTTATGATTTTTTAAGAAATTGTAAAAGCATAAATTTTGCCAGTTTTTTTCAAAATGCATTGAATTCTCCAAACAAATATGTATTTTCAACTATTGTTCCAACTAATATTTTTGTTATGCTTTTCATTTTAATAAAGATGAACATTAAACATAACTTGAAAACAACTCATTTTAAATAAAATATTGTAACAAAAAAGGCAAACAAATTTTGAAATAAAAAATAATGCGTAATTATAATTAATATACGTAATCTATATATAAATAGGCGTAGGCAGAACAGTTAAGACCAATTTTATCCCGTGTGTCTCAACCGATTTTGACAATTTTTTTTTTTAAATTCACACATCCTCAATTTCGACCTCAAATCACACGTACCACTTCACTGGTTACATTTTATGGGCGTAAAAAGGGGCGTGGAACTTTTAAGCAGCCCAAATTTTTGTTATAGCTTTCAAACTATAAGTCACAAATCAATGAAACTAGGTAGGAACTTCCTATTTGGTCGTGTTGTTCGACTGGAAAAATTGAACGAGCATTAGACAAGGGGGCGTGGTACCACCCATACAATTTAAAGTTTTTATCTCGAATAGCTTTGGAAGTAAATGCCGTATAACAATGAAACTCAATATGTGTTGGCACTTGGTGATATCCATCTACTAGAAAATCGTGGCGGCCATTGGAAAAGGGGGTGTAGCTCTGCCCATATAAACCAAATGTTTGATATCGAATAGCTTTGGTTTTTTAATGATTTTTAATGAAATCGGTTTTGTTGGGCATTTAAGGGTTAAAAGCCTTTCACAACAAAGATCCAAGCTATCTTCCGTACATGGGAAAATATTTGGATACGGAGTCGGTGATGGAGGTTTTTAGAAAATTTTGCATTATAGCTCGTTGAACTATACATGATATATTAAAATCCTTTTCGCAAAATTTTATAGTTGCCTTTCCATATTGAGCCAAATTTTTTAATTCTTCATTGTCTGAATGATTGACCCAAAGCATTCGTCTTTGATCAGTTGGTAAATTGAAAAATGACAACGAACTACATGGTGTAGAAACATTGTAGCAATTTTTATATACGCATTTCGATGGCATTTTTTCTTTGAAAATTTAATAGAAATATAATGAGTCGCACATCCAAACTCCATAAAAGTTCATATAAGAATGAAATGCTACACGCATGCGCTTGCCTCACCAGCACAAAAACACAAACAAACAAGTCGCAACTTAACGGGATCATACCGCACACACAACTAATGCGACAGCTCAACCAACAAAACAAAACTGTGTGTGTGTTTGTGCATTGCTGTCTGTCTGTTCATTTGTATGTTTGATCAATGTCGGTATTAAAAAAAAAAAATACAAACCAGCGTAGAAATCTGAGAGTGTGGAGTTTGAACCACATTAAATGAAGAAAATCAATGTTTTAATATACGCAATTGTCCAATATGAACGTTTTATTTTAAAAAGCTCTCACAACAAGTGATTGATAAAAGAAAAGTCAGTCTTTTTTATTTTGCTTTAATCATACAGGGTTGTATTCGCAACTACTTAACATTCTACTCCGATTCCGCTACATATACTCTCCCCCCAGTGATATCATCACGATTGCTTTGAGTTTCCTTGAATGACACCGATTTCTTTCGACTATAGGTTCGAAGAGGCACTTGTACTATATCTGGGTCCCGTTCCACAAAAGCCGGCTTCAATCTCTCTACCGAAATATTGCAGTTGGAACCGTTCACATCGATTGTAAAAACACGATCGGAGATTCTTTGTATAACCTTATGCGGACCGGTATACGGAGGCTCTAAAGGTTTCTTGACGTGGTCAGTTCTAAGAAAAACATGAGTACAGGCGTAGAGATCTTTGTAGATGAAAAAATTTTTTCTGTTATGATGTGCTGCTGATATTGGGCGAGTTTGTCGCATGTGCTCACGGAACTTTTCGATGAAGATTTGTGGATCACAAGGCATATCCTCATTTGTGAAGAACTCTCCTGGAATTCGCAGAGCAGTTCCATATAGCATTTCAGCTGCGGAAGCTCCTTAATCTTCTTTGTAACTTGTTCTAAGACCGAGAAGAACAGTTGGTAGCAGTTCTAGCCATGGAGTCTGCTGATTGCACATTAAAGCTGCCTTAAGTGAGCGATGCCAGCGCTCTATCATTCCATTAGCTGCAGGATGATAAGGAGTGGTTCGAATCCGCTGAGCACCAATCAAATTTGAAAGCGCAAGGAACAACGCAGACTCAAACTGAGTACCCTGATCAGTCGTAATGGATTTTGGAGACCCAAACCTTGAAATCCATGAAGCATAAAAGTTCGCTGCTACCGTATCGGCAGTCATATCCTTCAAAGGAACTATTTCGGGCCACCTCGTAAAACGGTCAATCATAGTTAAGCAATACTTGTAGCCTTTGTACTCTGGAACCACAATTAAGTCGATGTGCACGTGATCAAATCGCCGATTAGTTGCTTCAAATGATTTCGGGGTTAGTTTATATATGCCGTTGAATTTTTGCTCTTTGACAACTTTGGCATGCACGTGTCCATTTTGCGATATCCTGATTGATGGAGGGCCACACATACTTTTGACGAATCTGTTTTAATGATGCTCTTGTACCAGGATGTGATAACGAATGTACTGAATTAAATATCTTTTTTGCTCAACGTTGACGGTATGTATGGAGGAATTTTTAATGTTGACGTATCACAGTAAATCTCAACGTCAGGGTGAACAGTGAGCTTTTGTAGACGTAGAGATGACTTGTTTCCAAGGAGTTGCTGCATTTCATCATCGTTCTCTTTACACGACTGTATATCTTGAGTTGTGACCAGCACCGGCATATCGATCGCGTTTATCCTGGACAAAGCATCTGCCACGGCATTATCAGAACCAGATAGATGAACAATGTTTGCTGTGAATTGTGCGATGTAAGTCAGATGACGAAGTTGTCGTGGTGATGCTTTGTCTGATTTTTGTTGAAAAGCATACGTTAATGGTTTGTGATCGGTCATAATAACTAAATGTCGACCATCGAGGAGGTGACGAAAATGTTTGATGGACAAATAAATCGCCAAAAGCTCCCTGTCGTAAACGCTATAATTGCGTTGTGATGGCTTTAATTCGGCAGAGTAAAAGGCAATCGGTTTCCATTGGCCCTGTGAAAATTGTTCTAAATGTCTCTGTGATCTGTGATTAAGGCAAGTGGTGCGTCAGGATCCAAGAAGTTTAACTGTGTTTCATATAGAATACTGGCCTTGCAATCTAAAAACGACTTCTCTAGTTCAGGTGTCCATTGTATCTTCCGCTTGTCATTTTTTTTTTTATTCTTTAAAGAGACTGTTTAGAGGCGCCTGAATTGTTGCTGCGTTTGGAATACATTTGCGATAGAAATTAATAATACCAAGAAAACGTCTTAGTTCTAGGATATTTATCGGTTTGGGATAGTTTTTAATTGCTTCTACTCGGTCTGGTGGTGGCTTTAAGCTTTTTGATGAAAGATGATATCCCAAAAAAGTTAATTCCACTACTCCAAATTCACACTTCGACGCATTTATAGAGAGACTAGCATCTTTGAGTTTTTTCAACACTGCTTCTACATGATTGTGGTGCTCTTCTTCATTCTCGGAATAAATAAGAATGTCATCGAGATAGCAAAATACATTATTCATACATCGGAAGTGCGAGTCCATGTATCGTTGAAACGTTTGAGTAGCATTTCTTAAGCCAAAAGGCATTACTACAAATTCAAACAACCCAACAGGTGTAGTAACAGCAGTTTTTTTAATATCGTCAGGATGCAGCGGAATATTGTAATATGCTTTTTTGATATCGATTTTGGAAAATATTTTCTTACCGTGCAGATTCTCGCCAATGTCATCAAGGTGTGGTATAGGGTAACGATCCGGTTGTGTATGCGAATTTAATCTGCGATAATCGCCACAGGCTCTCCAGCCTCCAGTTTTCTTCTTCACAAGGTGAACTGGACTCGCCCAAGAACTGCTGGATGGTCTAACAATACCTATTTCTAGCAGAGCTTCAAATTCATTTTTAATAGCCTTCAACTTCTCTCCAGCATAACGGCGTGGTGATTCTGCAATCGGTTGGCAATCTGTGACAATGCGATGACAAACTTGTGATGATGTGGGTAAACAAAAATAATTAGGATTTGTTAGCGAGACATATTGACTTGGGTATAATTGATACTACGGATCCTGAGTCTACTAAAAATTTTAGATTACTTTTGCGGTCAAACACATGAAATAGTAATACAAAGTAGCATTGACAACTGCTTATTTTCTCTTCTACAAGAAAACATCTCCTGTCAAAAACAACTGTTTGTGAAAATACATGTGCAGCTGCTGAGGTTGTTGTTTTTTTTCACTTCTACGTTTTCAACATTGTTTGTGTTTTCAATGGCCGATTGTGAGCGCTCTCTTTTTGAGTATATTTTTTGACAGGAGATGTTTTCTCAAGCAACTTTCAATACTACCTTGTATTATTATACCATGCCTCAGTACCATGGTACCATTCGATATCAAAAATTGTAATTGTGTGGGCGGAGCCACACCCCCTTGTACAATGCCCGTCTCGGTTTTCTAGTAAATGGACATTACCAAGTGGCAACTCCATACCGAATTTCATTATTATGCGGCATTTAACTCCGAAGCTATTTGATACCATAAGGTTGATTTATATGGGCGGTGCCATGCCCCCTTGTCCAATACTCACTCAATTTTTCCAGTCAAAGGACAAGACTAAATAGTACATTCTTACCGAGTTTCTTTGATGTGTGACTAATAGTTCGAAAGTTATACCCACAATTTGGGCAGCCGAAAAAGTGACACGCCCTTTGCCCAACGCCCATAAAATTTTACCAGTGGAATGGCACATGTAAATTGAGGCCGAACACCTAATTCCAATGTTGTGCGACCTACAATTCCAAAGCTATTCGATATTGCAGATTCGAGCTGCCACGCCCCCTTGTACAATGCTCTCTGAATCACTTGTAATTAGTGAGTACTGTACCCAAGTACAACTTTACAAAAACAAAATGAACGGCATTTGCCACTCTACCTTACCACAACATTCCTTTGTGTGTTATATTATTCAAACAATGATATTAAGGGTATTAAACAAACCAACCTCATTGGAATATCTAATTCACCAATATATAAGTTTGCCATTTTGCATGAATACCCTTAAAATATTATTTATAATATACTAAAAAATGGCGTCCGTGGCGTAGTTGGTTAAAGTGCGTGGCCGCTATGTCAACGAACCTGGAGACCCATTTAAATTAAAAAAATTTAATTTAAAAAAACTCGCATCAAAATATAAATTCCCACGATAATCCTTTGAAAATCTTAGTTTTCCATCGGAATCCAAGAACACCCACATTTTAGCATTTCTCAACAAAAATGCAACCCAGCGTTAATATGGAATGTCAAAAGCACGAGCTAGTAGAGCATGTCGCTACTCATAGCGTTGATCGTACGTCACCCCCTCAAATTCATTTTTACGGGATGAGGTCGACGCAATGCATGACGTCATATATTGTGTTGCTTCATAAGAACCCATTGTCTAGCTGTCAAAGGCCGACCGACCTAACGCAGTATTGTAATTCAGCCATAAGTGCAAACATAAAAAAAGGTTGAAAACTTTAAGTGCAGCGACCTCAGCAGATGGAGATGCATGTGGATGAAATTGAAGAAGTTTTCAATTAAAATTAAAACACCACGGCTGGAAAACGTTAAACACATATCACACATAATTTTTTCACAACTTTCATTATTATAATTGTTTATTTAACGCACATATTTTGCGGAATTTATTTATTTTTACATTCGTTTAATTTTTGTTGCACGAACAACTGTTTTTGACAGATGCTTGTTTCCTTGTTGCTGAGAAAATCTATACTTGTCAATGCTACCTGTATAATTGTATCATGGTACTGAGCCATGTTTCATGAATTAAGTGAGCGACCGAGAGTTTTTTGACAGTTCGATCGCTCGTCTGTCTGAAAAAAATTTGAGTCGAATTATAAACACTAACAGCCTTATTCATAAACACATTTTAGAGGCAGCGTAACTTTAAACGGGCCTTAAACAAGAAAACGTTATTCATAAACATTTTTCGCAGTTGTTTAATTTAAGAGCTGCGTAACTTAAACGCCGAAATTGGCGTTTAAAGGCTGCGGAAATATAACCATGCAGGCATGTTCTGAAATCCACCTCGGAATTGGATCGGAATCGGATTTCATTTCCGATTCCAATTTTAAAAGGTGTTCTACATTCCGAGCGGAAAGCAATTAATGTAATCGGATTCGAACATGCATTCGAACATGCTGCTTTCTGAACGCATCAACAAAATTACAGCAAATCTGACACTTGCTCATAAGAAAAATAAAAAGTTCAATTGAAGTAAAATTAATATTTTATAAATATGAGTATTATAGTGATTGCTGCATTATTTTTTTTTTTTTTTGTTAAAAAGTTTTTATTTCTTCCTTTTTAGAGAATATAAAAAATTTTATGTTATACAGGGTTTTCCAATAAGAGGTGTTATTGTGAATCGCCCGCTATTGTGAATCGCTCACTTTTAAAGCTTTTATTCCTTGACATTTGGCAAGTAGAAACTACGCCATTACTAAAAATGGAACGATACACGCTTCAACAACGCATTGAAATTATTAAAATTCACTAAAAAAATGGCGCTACGTGTCACACAAGCAACGAAACCATTGATCTTTTACGGGAAAAGTTTCCGGACCGTGTTATCTCTCGAAGAGGTGGTCACAATTGGCCACTGAGATCTTGTGATTTAACACCTTGCGACTTCTTCCTTTGGGGCCACGTGAAAGATAAGGTCTACGCCAACAGCCCAGCAGAGATTGAAGACCTCAAAGAAGGAATTCGTGAGGCTATCGAGGACATAGGGCAGCCACTTTGCGATTTGGTTGTGGATATTTCATGAAAAGGATATTGTCCTGTAAGCGTGGTCGTGGTAGCCATTTGGCTGATGTTGTTTTTCATTATTAACGGCATACCTTCATCTTTATTATGAAATAAACCTCCGATCATTTATCTCAAAAAATGGCATTTTTCTTTGAATACCAAAATAACACCTCTTACTGGAAAACCCTGTGTAGTCTTGAGGAAAATTTCAAACATGAAACTTTTTTCTTAAAAAATTTGTTTTATTAATTCCTGAAAGTTTGTTGGGTATTTTCCATTTCTGTCTCTTTACAATTTTTATTGAAGTGCCACGCCCTTTCTCTAATCCCGGCCACTTTATTTACCGTACTTTATAATGATTCTACCTAGCCCTGTGCGAAGTTTCTGTTCTCAGGTATCAATATCAACCGATATATAGTACTTTCCTTAAAGTGCCACACCCTATGTACATATCCCGCCCACTTATGTAATGATTCTACCTACCCACCTACCTGCATACTAAAAATTAGAACCCTAGTGTCAATATTAACTGAGATATAATATTTTTATAATATTGTCACACCCCTTTGTTTCATAACGCCCACTTTTTTGACCGTAATTTGTAGTAACCCATGTGCCTACCCGTGTACTAAATTTCAGTACCCTAGTGTCAATATCATTCGATATATAGTAATTCTAGTATTGCCACACCCCTTTTTCAAATAACTCCCACTTTATTGACTGTAATTTGTAATACTATACCTATCCATGTACTAAATTTCAGCACCCTAGTGTCAATATTATTCGATATAGAGTGTGTTTCTAATATTGCCACACCTCTTTGTCAAATAACGCCCACTTTATTGACTAATTTGTAATAACTATGCCTACCCCTGTACTAAATTTCAGTACCCTAGTGTGAATACTATTGACCGTAATTTGTAATAATTCTGCCTACCCCAGTATTTTTACTGTAAATTTCAGTACCGAAGTGTCAATATTAACTGAAATACAGTGTTTTTCTAATAGTGACACGCCCCTTTGTCGAAAATAGCCCTTTTTTAAAAGAAATAGGACCTCCGCGTTCATGATACATTAAAGTGGTTCGGCCTCCATAAAAAGGCTGGAGGAGTGTACATTAGACCGTATCACCTTGTATGGCAAAAAAGTAAACCCATTTTGACCCCGCCTCAATCATTAGATATTTAAAAGACATTTTCAAAAAAAATTTTTTTTTTTTTGAAATGGTCCCTATGATGCTCTTTTCTTGTTTTCTTTATATCTTCTGTGTTTCTTGTCCGATCCCAAAGATTTTTTATATATGTGTTTTTTGTTTTTTGCAATTTTTTTCTGATTTTATTTTTTCGCTAATCTTGTTTTTTTTATATTTCCACCCACCTTATCTCAGTTGCTACTAATGAGGTGGGGTCAAATATAGGTTAGTTTTGGTGATACGGTCTAGTGTACATCGACCCACTCTAATGTACATACAATAAAAAAAAAAGCGGACAAACCAACGAACTTGAGCACCGCCTCCTTTTTGAAGTCGGTTAAAAATTGACTAAAAATGCATTGTGTAGTGAAAGATTGTGCAAGCAGCCAGAAATTAAAGAACAAGGCGCTATCATTTTACAAGTAAGTATACCGACACCAGTTGGATTTTTTAAACAGAACAACGTTATTTATGTCTAATTGTGTTTAAAGAAGTTGTAACAAGTGAAAGTTTTAATATTTTAATTGCAATATTGCGAAAAAATGAAAATTAGAGACCGTTGTTTTGCGCCAATTTAGTGCGATCGAACTGTCAAAATACAAATACCGCCTTCAGGGGCGCATTTAATTAACATAGTTGCACATATTTTTAGGGCGCTCTTGTTTTCAGTGAATCAGTTTCAATGTTTCAGATTTCCACATATCGTCGTTCGGGGATTCATGTGCTCTATGTGCAAAAAACACATTTTAAGTAAATCGAAAAAGTTTGAAGCGATTTTTTTTCAAAGACTGTACGAAAGAATTTCCTGAATGTCTCACCATAAGTTTATATAAAAATGATAATCCACAAAACATATTTTCTAATCCTTAATCCTCACGTACAAAAGAACATTTTTTTACGGAAAAAAATCCACTTTGCTCTATACACCATTATAGACTTATTTTTATGTGAACTCAAACACATCGAGCAAAGAAGCATTAAGAAAAATGAAACGGATTAAAAGTTCTTCGTCAACAGCAGTCTATTCATTTACAAATTCAACTTAATATTCATTAAAAAACAAAAGCAAAATATATTCTTAAAGATATTTAACAGAAATCATAAAAACAATTATTAATTTACAAAAAACAAAAATAAAAATCTGTTGGTTTAACTATTAAAAAATGGCGTATGGAGCACATGAATCCCCGGACGACGATATGCTTGATTCAAAATCCCTTTGGATTAGAAAATTATATTTTAAATGCAAGATCAGTGGTTTGCATAATTGCTGAAAAGAAACTTTGTATTCAAATGAAATTTATTTCTATTTATGAAATTTAATGAAATTCGTATTATTCAAAAGACAAATCTATTTTGCAAAAAATATATTATAATAGAATATTTGAATACGCAAAAATTTCTTATTGGAGAAACTATGTTTGAAGGTCATATAAAGCCTTCCGACCATTTTTATATAGTAGTCAATTCATTAATTGAAATTTTTTAAAAACGCGATATATAACGAACAAAAATAAACGAAAATCCTTCAATCAGACAAAAGCTCCACAAAACTATTAATTTTAAAGGTGTTTAGTAGTTTAGTGGTAGTTTAGTAGCTGAATTGTTAATTAATATTTTACTAATGATTTCTTTTCTTTATGGTTGAAATAGGCCAACGCACCAAATTGTATACCTCAAGGGTGGTGTGGAAATACAATAAACTATTACAACTTGTGAAGTTTTGACTTTTACATCTATCACTCACATAAGTTTCATGTCATTTCTTCATAACAATGTTTTTTTGTTTAACAGGTCTGATTGTAAATATTTACAATCCATTTACAATCCATTTACACCATTATTCATCCTTTTAACGAATTTATTCCATTTAATTCTAGTTAATGTTGCAAAAGTGTGCGCTTATTCTTATTTGCTGCACCTGAATACGGTCCTGTATAAATTTTTCTAGTTTTTTCTTGTTGTTTTCATTGAAATTTGTTTTTACGTGGTGGGCTTCAAACCCAACGCACAACCCTTTAAAGGCAGGGGGAGCCCGCCGCTCAGATTAGCCGTCAAACTAACGGTTGCCAGTTTCCCGTTTCTAGAGGACACCACGCAGAGGTTTGAGTTGACTTGAGACGAGTTCGACATGGATAATGCTGGCCTCACCAGGTTGAGGCAGTCAGACACGTTGCCATGTGAAGATCGCCCCCTTGACCCTCACGCGTTGCCTTGTGAGGATCGTGGTGCCAATATAGACTCGGATCATTATCTTGTCGCAGCCAAGATCCGTACACGCCTGTGCGCAACCAAGAATGCGCACAATCCAGCACAGAGAAAGCTAGACGTCGAAAAGCTGCAATCAAAGCAAACAGCCGAAGACTTCGCTACTCGACTCTCACTCCTGCTTCAAGAAAGCACTCCTCCGATCGACGATAAATGTGCGCAGTGGAATCATATTTCCCACTCTATGCGTACGGCTGCCGAAGAGGTGATTGGCTATCACCGCCCTCGCCGAAACCAGTGGCATGACCAAGAGTGTCGCGACGCCACTGCAGAAAAAGATGCCGCCTACAAAGCCACCCTGCAGTCGGTTGTAACGCGTGCTGCTAAGGAGCGATACAAAGAGAAGAGGAGGGAAGAGAGACGCATTTTCAGGCGAAAGAAAAGGGAAGCGGAAATGCGTGAGTGCGAGAAAATTGAGATGCATGGTGACAGGAATGAGGTCCGAAAATTTTTCGAAAAAATAAGACGCCTGGCCGATGGTTTCAAGACCGGGGCTTCTTCCTGCAAGGATGAAAATGGGAATCTAGTGACATATATCCAGAGTACACTGATGATGTGGAGGGAACACTTCTCTAGGCTTCTGAATGGCGACGACGACAACAATCCCGCCAATAGAGATGATATCCCGGAATCCCCAGTTTTGGACGACAGCGTTGAAGTTCCGCTGCCCGACCATAGTGAAGTCTTGAAAGCTATAGCTCGGCTTAAAAACAACAAAGCCGCAGGAGCCGATGGCTTACCTGCTGAGCTCTTCAAGAATGGAGGCGAAGCTCTATTTAAATGCATTCATGAGCTTCTATGCAGAATATGGTCGGAAGAATGCATTCCAAACGATTGGAACCTCAGTGTGCTCTGCCCAATCCACAAGAAAGACGATCCCTTAATTTGCGCCAACTACCGTGGGATAAGCCTTCTGAATATCGCATATAAGGTCCTGTCGAGCGTATCATGTGAAAGACCGAAAGACTGACAGCTGATTGGACCTTATCAGTGTGGCTTCAGACCTGGCAAATCCACCATAGACCAGATATTTACGCTACGACAAATCTTGGAGAAGACCCTAGAAAAACAAATCGACACACACCATCTTTTTGTCGATTACAAAGCCGCCTTCGACAGTCCAATAAGGAATCATCTATATTCCACCATGTCTGAATTTGGTATTCCTGCAAAGCTCATCCGCTTTTGCAGAATGACACTGAGCAACACCAGCAGCACAATTAAAATCGGGAAGGACCTCAGTCCTCCATTCGATACCAAACGAGGTTTCAGACAAGGTGATTCCTTATCGTGCGACTTTTTCAACCTAATGATGGAGAAGATCATCCGAGCTGCTGATTTGAGACGCAGTGGCAAGATGTTCTACAAAACTATTATGCTGCTGGCGTATGCTGATGATATCGATATCATTGGCCATAATACGCGTGAAGTCAGCGCAGCATTCTCCAGGTTAGCGAAAGAGTCGAGTCGAATGGGTCTTGTAGTGAACGCAGATAAGACGAAATACCTAGTGTCAACAAATAAACAGTCCCAGCGTCTTGGAAACCACGTCACTGTTGACAACATCTCCTTCGAGGTTGTTAAGGACTTCGTCTACCTGGGATCCAGCGTAAACTCTTTCAACGATGTCAGTATTGAGATAAAACGAAGGATAACTCTTGCCAACAGGTGTTACTTTGGGCTGAGTAGGCAATTGAGAAGCAGAGCCCTCTCTCAACGAACAAAACTTACGCTCTATAAGTCACTAATCATGCCCGTTCTATTATATGCAGCACAAATCTGGACGTTGAGCAGTTCTGATGAAAAGACTTTGGGAGCCTTCGAGAGAAAGATCCTTCGTAAGATCTTCGGTCCAATCTGCGTCAATGGCGAGTACCAAATTCAATGGAACCACGAGCTGTATGAGCTGTATGCTGACATCGACATAGTTAAGCGTATTAAAATCGAGCGGCTCCGCTGGCTAGGTCATGTTGAGCGAATGGAAAACGACGCTCCAGCGAAAAAAATATTCGATTCGGTGCCCGGTGGTGGTCAACGCAGAAGAGGACGCCCACATCTTCGTTGGAAGGATCAGGTGTTGGATAACCTGACTACACTTGGTGTTTCCAACTGGCGCCAGCAAGCGCAAAACAGAAATGGCTGGCGCAATTTCTTATACGAGGCCAAAACCGACCTTCGGTTGTTAGCGCCAGATAAGTAAGTAAGTAAGTATACATTTTTCTATGTGTGTGTTAACCAACACCAATGAGAAAAATGCCTCACTTTTGAGGAAAAACACCGCTTCCTTATCTCTTACTTCTTCGTTATTTACACTCTTCCCACTCCATATCGAAAGTGTTCGTATTGTTTTTACTACAAAATAGGTACAACATGTTTATGAATAACACAATTTTTGAACGTTTTAAAGCTATTTTAAAATTTTTAATGAATAAAAACTAAATATCTGAATAGGAACTTAAATTGACTCAAGAACAATTAAAAATTTACAACGTAGTATTGCAAAGCGTCAGAAACAACGAAAGAAACATTGTTCTTTATTGACGCTCCTGGTGGTACAGGCAAGAGCTTCCTCACTAATTTAATTCTAAATGGCGGTCGAACTTCTCCAGAAACTGATACTCATGGGTTCAGTAGCCACACACAACAGTTGTACCTGCTGAACGCAGCTTTTGTAAGATGGCAAAAAACTAACTTCGAATTTCGGAAGTATAGATGAAACACTGGTTGACACATAAAAAAATTCAGTATAAAAGTTGCTTTTTTCTGCTATTTTCTATTGGGATGTATATGAAGAAAAGCAGCTTTTTATGTTGCGTTATGTTGCCTTTTACAAAAAACTCCTTTTTGCTCCAGCATGAACGGCTAATAAGGAAGATATCCCCTATTCGGTTACTATTTAAAACGAAAAATGAGCAAATTGTTCCCTGAAGAAGCATGCAGCGAAACATTCTTTTACTTATTTTCTTATCTTTTATTAAATTAGAAACAAAGATTTTTCCGTGTGTATAAAATAACGTTGAAAGCCGATTCAATTCTGTTAGTTTTGATATAACCTAAACTTCTTTAATATTACTTAAATCAACTTTAATCAGCACCCCACTTTTAATTTAATCAACTTACACAGCACAGTCACTTGTGCCCTTCATTTCCATAGCTTCAACCGTAACTTCCGTAAAGCAACTTATCATTCAATGCTCTTAAGTATTTATTTTTAATACGCATAATATCGTCTTTCATGGCTACGTACGAAAAACAAAATTTTAGAGTTAGTCGTTGTTGGCAACTTTTTGTATATAATGCATGTAAATATGCTTAAAGCTTATTGTTCATCAAAATCTGCTTAATATGGAGTTTAAAAATAATCAAACAAACGAAACATAAGTTGCAATAAAAGCTACATACTTTGAACTAATCCGGCACAAAAACCTACCACTCACAAAAACCCAAAATTGCTCTAATAAAATGGTCCTTACGGGTGCCAAGGGCAACAGTGCACTCGCTGACTGCTCTTGAGACCAACTTAATTACTCGTACTAATTAAATCTCGACACGAAAAATACTTCGACTTCGGCTTATTAAAAGTAATTTTTTACACATATCATAAGCGTATCATACGATGATCAACATAAACAGCTGTAAGACAAATACTTTTAAACAACTTCAATTCTTTAAGGCATAAATTTTCCTCATCTAAACTTCGACTTAAGGTATACGTAAAACATAATCTGTATGATAATGAGCCTGGGCAATAATAAGTAATGAATTGCTTACAGCTCGAATTTCCTAGCTGTAACTAAAATATATTTTAACTAAACAACTAAGTCGAGATATGGACATTTTGAACCGAAGCTTTTTACGCCTCGTTCTTCGATTTGCTGGGTGAAATCTGACACCGTTTTTCTTAGAATTGATTTTGTTTTTGCTTGCGTCTATCAAACCAAAAGTACTCGTTAACACACAGAGAAAACAAAACTAGCTGCACGAAGCATGTAGAAATCTAATCTTACACGGCACGTGCAGAAAAATAATTTTTCTTTGCAAATTTCAACAAGCGACATGTTGAAATATGAAAGCTAAACGCATTTGTAGAAAAACTACTGAATCGTCTTGGAACTAAAAAGTCGCACGCAGTGTTGAAACTCATACTTGATTTTCATATCCCACGTATTGAAATTCCCAATCTAAATGAAATTTGAGGTTTTCCGCGCGAAATTTTAGAAAATCATAAGCTACATGCCCGTATAGAAAAGTTGCAGGAAATGCACAAAGGGTATGCACAACCGGTTCGAATTATTCGGCGTTTCGGTTTTTTTTAATAACCGAACCAGTTTCTTTATAAAAATCCCAATTCGCACCAAAAAAACCGGTTTTCGAAATATTCGACTGCTCGAATAGTTAAGAAATATATAAATCTATAATTTAAAATTGCAAAATTCTTCAAACCACTTTTTTTATTGCATTTCACTAACGTTTCTAACATTTCTTATCTCTTGCTTCTAGTTCATTTTGCTTTATTTGAGGTTGTTGAAACATATGCTTTGGTAATTTCTTTTTGCTTTTTTTTGCTAAAACAGCATTTACAAGCGGCTGACATATTTAATGTAAGTTAAACATTATTTTAATTTAACAATGCATTCGTTTTTACAAAATATATTGAATTATTAACAGCTTGACATGAACTCCAAACTCTGGAAGTAATTCAAAAAAGATAGAAAATCTAAAAAAAAATTTTAAAAAATAAAAAATCTTAAAATCTAAAAGCATTAAGTACAAATATAGCAACAATCATTAGAAGATATAAAACATGTGTTAAAAAGACAGAAAGAAAAACTCGAAACATAATCGAAACCCAGTGAATCAAAACTACCGTTTTCGAATTCATTTATGAATCAATTCATATTCATTTATTTAGTCTATGCCAAAAGTAACTTACAGACTAGTTAAAGTATAAAGTATAACATATAGTAATAAATAAATTAACAAAAAGTAAATTATAAAATACAATTTAAAACAGATCTCATTTCATTTTTGGAAACAGAAAAATCTAAATTGTCTAAAGTATTTAAAAAATTAAACATTTGTAAAGCTCTATAAATAGGTGCATTCACTGCATAATTAGAGCGAAAAATTTCTGAGTAAAAAGGATCATAGTTTCTAAGCATCCTGGCAGGAGCATTAAAATTCACTATTTCCAATAATACAGGGCAATCAATCCAACCATTTATTATATCAAAAACGAAAAGCAGCGATAAAATACTTCGTCTACTCTCTAAAAGTTTTAAACCTATCAAAAGACATCTGGTATTATATGAGGGAGGTACGCCATCTACATTAGAAGATCGCAACGCAAACCTCGTAAATGTTTTCTGAACACGTTCAAGCCTCAACTTATGAGACTCATAGAATGGGTTCCAAATAATTGCTGCATACTCTAATCTAGAGCGCACAAAAGAATTAAACTAGGTTTTTAAAGTATGCGGGTCCAAAAAACCTGCACTATTTCTTCGAATAAACGCCAACATGGCATACGCTTTAGGAGTTATATAATCTAGGTGTAGATTGAAGGTAAATTTACGGTCAAATACTACACCTAAATCCTTGAAATGATCAACATATGCCAATGTAAAATTGGCAATATGGTAAGCAGACATTAAGAATGTGTCCGATTTAGAGAAAGACATAGAAACACATTTGTTAAAATTTAGTAAAAGACCGTTATTGCAGCACCAAATATATAGGTTATTCAGATCATTCTGTAAAAGAGCAGTGTCCTTCACATCGGAAATTTTTAGAAAAATCTTAAGATCATCAGCGTAGAGTTAGTGTTTGCAATGAGCAAAAACCGATGAAATGTCATTAATGAATAAAACAAAAAGTAAGGGTCCCAAAATACTTCCTTGCGGAACACCTGATGTTGCTAAATACGTATAGGATTCCACATTATCAAAGGCAACTACACATTGTCTTTTTGACAGATACGATTCAATCCAACTTAAGAAACTGGAGTGAAAACCTAATTTTGGTAGCTTTTTAATTAAAAGAAAGTGACTAACTTTGTCAAAAGCTTTCGAGAAATCGGTGTAAATTACATCTACCTGAGATCTTTTACTAAAAGCTGAGATACAGTATTCCGAAAACAAAACTAAATTAGACATTGTTGACCGGCCAGGAACAAAACCATGTTGGTTCGGAGAAATAAAACTCTTAATTGCAAAGAACACTTTTTCCTTGATTATAGACTCAAAAAGCTTTGAAATAGCTGTAAGCTTCGAAATTGGTCTATAATTAGCTATATTGTTCTTACACCCAGATTTATGAATTGGTGTTATGAGAGATATCTTCCAATTATCAATGAAAGTACCTGAGCTGAGAGAACTGTTGAAAATAAAAGTTAACGGATACACTAAACTAAAGGCACAATTTTTTAAAAGAATGGAGCAGAAATCATCTGAATCCATGCGAGGTGAGGGTTTTAACCTGAAAATTCCATTTAAAACATCAAAAGTTGTAAGAGACAGGTCTCCAAAATCAAGCACGGGATGTATATTATCAACGCAATCATATGTATTATCTATATTATTATTACTCAAGCGCTTTTTTTGTGATGACCATCAAATCTATACCGCATATTCGATTTTCATAAATAGCGTATCAGTAGAAAGGTCTTGCTCTGCAGATGTGCAATAAGGTTTTATTTTTTTTTTAAATATTCTGTATTTAACCAAAAAAACAAAACAATCTTCTGCAAAGAAAGTGATTTTTCTATGTGGTGCCTAAAACTATGTAATATTTTTTTTCTGAAATTTTCCAAAATCATTCTTTTGTATAATTAAAGCAGAAGAGCAAAGCCAAAAACGTACACGGGTCAATTGCATACAAAATGCTCTTTTTTTGTCCCCGATCTTTTAACTCTGTTTTTAGGTAAAAACAAAAAGAAAAAAACAAATAAAACATGAGAAAGTGATCACTGAAGAATATTTATTGACAAAATATATTTTTCAGAATCCTAAAATTGTTTGCATATTTGTTTTGAAGAATGTTATATTGTTCTCTTGTACTCGCTTAATACAAAAACACGTGTCCCCAGTTACACTTTTTGATGAAAAACGTGAAAAAAAGTTGAAAGCAATGAAAAAATTTAACAAATAATAACTGTTTTGTAATGATAGCATTTATTTCTTATGTTTTATTTTGCTGTTATACTCAAAAAAAGTCAAAGTCATCGCGAATTTATCTTACGATTTACATTTAGTCCCCGCGCATTGTATTGAACGTCACATTTTTTTGTACGCTTCGTTTTAATTTACGTGTGGTATAGATAGAACAAGAAAGTTATATTAAGAAAGTGCAGAGATTAGTGCTCACGAAATTCTAAAAATTAAGACGATTAAATAATGTAAAAGTAAATGTTTTGTGTTTTCTCAGGTCATCATGATAAGTACGTGTAAAAATGTATTGAACGTCACACTGAATTTTATTAAAGCAAAAATAGTAAATCAAAAAAATCCAAGTTTAAAATCATTGTTTCATAGGTTTTGATTAATTTCTTTGTTTTCGTATATTTGCAAAATAAAATTCCTAAAAAAAAAACTAAAAAGTGGCAAATGTATTGAACGTCACTTTTAAGATAAGTCACACCACCGGCTGAAGTATTCATTTTGTATTTCGTTTTTGTATATTTAAGAGTAAAATAGCAAAGTTAACGCCTGCTGAAAGAGCACGAAGATATCGGGAAAAAATAAAGCTAGATAAGGAACGAAATGAAGAATATAAACGAAAGCAAAAAGAATGGTACCTACATATGTATGACTTTGACCTGATTTTTGCTTTTTGTTTTTACTGACTGATATCGCCCATTTCACATTGAAGTGATCAGTTGTACTGACCATCTCCGATTTCTCTCAAATATTTTTCTTGCATTGAACATAGAATAATTGTTCTAGGCCAAAATAGGGTCTATTTGGAGACAACGTAGCTCAATTAACTTAAGACCGATTACCGGTAATATAGTATCATTGTAAAAGTAATTTCATCTTTTTTGAGGAAAAGTACAAAACTTTTGAAAATATTGCAATAAGTTGACTCATTCTTAATTTGTTTAAGTTCAATACCATGCCAGCAACACGTGCTATAATTTTTTTTTCTTTTTTATAATTTTAATTTTTTTACGTTTTTACGTTAGTTTATACCTTTCCAATGATATAAAATGAAGATGTGGTTTTAAAGGGTTCAGAAGTTATATTGTAAAACGTTAAGTCTTAATAAATTTTCAATAAAAATTCAACTAGCTTTTGTAAAAAAATAAAGAAAATTGGATGAAAATTGTATGTATAGCTGAATTATATACTTTATATTTACTTTTTTTTTTTGTAAAATAATAAACCTGTTTTTTGTTGAGCTCCCAGTTTGATGTAAATTATTTGGTTAAGCGCAACAAAATCTATTGAACGTCACCCTGTTGTTTTTTCTGAAATTGCTTATTATTTAACAGTTTTTTATTCTTTATTGCTGCAAGTCTACTACTTTGAAAATAACTTCTATGTTGATGTCTTTTTGGAGAAAAATTTTAATTTTTTTCCGTTAAAATTGTAAAATATGTAGGTATTTTTGGTAAAAAATTATTATTTCTGTAACTGAAATGGCGATTCTTGTAAAAGCTGATTAAACTGATTAAATAACTTAACAAACATCACAGTAAGCTTTAACTTACAACATTTTTAAAATTTTTAGTGATTTTTCCCGTATATCTGCTGTGTGACGTTCAAAACGAAAATCGTATAAAAACCATAGAAAAAATGATTTTTTGCAGGGCCTAAAAACAACTTCGAATTCTCCATTAATTTTCACTTAATTTGACTACTCTAACGGGAAAATTAAAAAAACTTTAAAAACAAAACATGAAAACCTCTTTGTGTACGTTTTTTTTGCAATTGACCCACACATATATTTTATAGGATATGGATTAGGTGAAGAATTTGAACATGGATTAAAACAAGAGTTTGGACATGAAGTAGGAAAATTATAAGGACAAATATAAGAATGACGGCAGGATGAGGATATGTTTGGAAACAAAGGAAAGGATGGGAACAAGAATAAGGAGAAATAATACAAAAACACTGTCACGTCAAAACCTACGGGTGTGTCCACGCACACAGCCAACTCTTTTTTAATTTAAAAAGTAATTTTTTCAATTTTCGGTTTCTTTTTTATTTGCTTAACTATTCTGGGAAAGTCGTTGAGAACAGTTGCAATATACCTGCAAGCCCCAGTATTCACACACGGCCTATTATATTTGTCATTAAATCGAGACGCTCTTTTGATGCAGTGAACATTTTTGTTCTCTTTAAGTATGCAACATGCAGCGCATTCTACCTATTAATGAAGGTTATATAACATCAAATATAGTTTACACAGATATAGGGGAGAATGCCTGGTTGTGAAACCGGTTTTGTTTTCGGGATCTAACTTTTCACAGAATAAAGATATCGAATAATCCAAGTTGCCGTTGTAAAGGTGAATATACAACGCAACTTTTTTATGCAGACAGATAAGCGTTTTGATTAAAATTTAACTCTAATGCCAATTTTTTAAAGACGTGATTTTTGGCTTTTTCAAAAAAGTGGCTGGGTTGTGAACCATCTGACAAATCACAATAAAAGTCGGAATATACGAAGTAAAACACCAATAATTTTATAATAAGTTGAGATTTTATTTATACAGAAGGACTCAAGAGGCAAAACAAGTTATAATGACGCCGCTTAGGCTTAAAAATCGTAATGAGTGAAAGTGTTCAATCATAATTTTCTTCATCTTCATCCGGTGTCGCAGTGTTTTCATGTGGAATACGAACGCTTTCCCACATTGGCGCACTTCTTTTGTCTTAGGACTCTTGGATGGTGCTGGTTGTGCCTTCTTCAGTGATGCTTTTGCTGGTGATTTTGACTTTGCCGCTGTTTTTCCCTGCTTCAGATCATCAATTTTGTCTGGAAAAGTCAGCTCGCAGCTCTCCATTGCCTTTCGCAAAAGTTTTCGCATTCGATGTTCAAAAACGATGTCTGTCGCTGGCACAAGCAATACATCTGTACACTTCGGTGTAATTGCAAAAATTGAGTCATGTCAAAAGACAAATTTAGCAGTTAAAAGATTGGCGATATGTCAATTAGGGAAGAAAAAAAGTAATAGTTCACAATCCAGCCCTCTCCCCTACATATATCAAAAAGTGTAAAAGTTTTAATAAAAAAAATAAACATAAAATAACACTAGATATTTTTTCGCATTTTGGCGTTTTAACGCCATACGGGTTTACTAGTTATTATTATTAGTCATATCAAAATTAGATTGAAAAACATCTGCAAACAGATTGGCAATACCAAACGCATTGCTAGAGGTTCTATCATTTAAAAACATAGAAGATGGAATATTAGACGACCCCTTTTTCGACTTTTTTTATTTTATTTTTTAAAATTCCAAAAAGCTTTAGGGTTCGATTTAATATTTGATTCGAAATTAGCAATATACTGTCTATACAAAAACTTGTCTAAGAAGTTAAACTCCCTCATATAATGCCTGTATTTAATGAAAAATGTATTTTGATTCGTCAAAACAAACTTTTTATAAAATTTACTACGCAAAGTTTTTAATATTTTCAACCCACGAGTATACCAAGGCACTCTACTTATGCGTGGCTTAATTTTGGGAATTAGTTGCAAACAAACTGATGAGATACGAAGCTTAAAAACATTAAAGCATGAATCAGTATTTAAATTTTTAAATTCACTCTGCCAGTCAACACGACCAATCGCACCATTTAACAGATTAAAATTACACGCATTGAAATTAAAGTTAGACTTAGAAGGATTAGGTTCAGCCAGATTGAGGTACTTGTAGAAATTAATTTGAATATCTATTGGAACATGATGAGCACTTACTGGAGATATTGGAAATGGAGATTTGGTTACATTAAAATTCATATTATCTTCTATATCTATACTATTATATAAAAGAGTACTCACGTATGTTCGGCTGCGAAAAGCTTAAGAAAGGCAGGCGCTATTTCAAAAATTCTTTTTCTCTAGGATAGCTATCATGCCCAGTTGAGACATAGGCTATATAAATTTGGTAACTATTATTTAAATAATTAATTACAATTCAAAGAGAATAACCATATAATTTCTTTATTCTTATTCTCAGAGAGAAAAACTTTTCTCATTAAAGCTCTGTGCAACTCAAAAAAGGTTGTGCCCAAAACTAATAAGGTAGCACATATGTATATCTAATATTCTGTATTCCAACTCTGAAATCGAAGAGAGACAGCCATAACAACATAAGATGTTGTGGTTTGTATTAGTATATTTGAATATATGAAAATTACTACACACAAAAGAAAATGCCAAATCGTCACAGGGGCGGTTCTTATGAAAACGTTTTCCCCAAACATATAAGAAAACAAATCATATTTGTTTTGCCTAAATTACATGTACGCACCATTATAAAACAATTATAACAACGCCTGAAATATGATTAAACTTAAATAAACAAAATTTTAACTATAAAATTCAAACAACAAAAATTTTAACTAAAATCTTTGACAATGAAAGCACCGCTCTTGAGTTTTTTTATTCTGAAATTTTATTTCCTTTATATATTTTCTCGCTCATATGACAATATACCTGCACTCTAATGTAGGCGAATATTTTCAAACTTTTTTGAGCACCATAAATAAAAGTCAACAACCCACTAGGAAAATGAGAATTGATTCTAAAAAAAATCGTAAATGGAATGGATCCTTTTGCTTACATCTTAGAACGTATTCGAAAAAATATATAAATTTAAAGCAAAACCTTTGAATTGGAATCTATCAACCAAAAGCTTACTGATTCGTTTTTATTCCAGCCAGAATCGATTACGACCTATATAATAATAGAAAATGTTTTTAGATTCCTTGCTTGCTTTTTTGGTATGTGAACAACGAATCGATTCTAAAACAAGTTCTGGTATAAGCGAGAAAAGTATCAGTATGTTTTGATTTGTTTTCTTATTTTCGAAAATAATACTTTTTATTTAAAAGAATCCATTTAAAAACTGAATAAAAAAATCGATTTCTGTTGCGATTCATATGGAAGCGAGAAAAGAATGTACTACGTTTTGTAGGACATTAGCGTGTTAAAAATAATCAATTCTAGAATCTATATTGGAGAAGATTCTAGAGAGAAGAATTGATTCTTTTTTTATAGACAATTGCTTCTTTTTCCCGGTGGGAAAGTCCATAAAAAAGAAAAAAAAAGACAGCAACATGTATTGTGTGCGGTACCAACGCTGCCACCTTTTTGAATGTAAAAATACTTCCTTTTTTATAAAAGCGTCGACAAAAATTCCGTGTCGATGTTTTGTTTAAATTTTTTGCTGAAATTTTTGTGCTTGAACGAAAGATATATTTAATTTTGAAACAACAATCTATATATATAAAAAAGGAGTTTATGTTTGTAAGGCCGCAATAGACTCCTAAACTACTCATCCGATTAGCATGAAAATTTGTGTATAGAAGTTTTTTGGTACGGTGCGTGTTCGTGGGCTATCAATTTTGATCCACCTTGAACACCAGAGGGCGCTGTAGTACAAATTTTTTACAAAACTGCCTAAAACTCCTAAACTGCTAATACGATTAGAATGAAAAGTGATATACAGTGGGTTTCTTATACGTTGAGTGTTCTACTGCTATCGTTTTTGACCTATATTGAACACCAGAGGGCGCTATAGTACAAATTTTTTACAAAACCACCTAAAACTCCCAAATTGCTCATGCGATTAGAATAAAAATTGGTATATAGTAGTTTTCAGGTACGATGAGTTTTTTAGCACTATCTTCTTTGACCCACCTTGGACACCAGATGGTGCTGTAGTACAAATTTTTACAAAATCGCATATTTTTAGTTGTTTTCTTATGTAACATGTGCAAATATTTACAAAATATTAAATATTTCTTAAATTTAGTAAAATAAAAATAATTTCCGTTATTTTGACATCAAAAACATGAACATATCTTGAAAACTATGAAAAATTTTACTACAACGATATATTTAATGCAACATCGTTAAACAAAATTACGAAAAAAACAATCAGAAATTTAATTTTGCGACTTTCGAGTCAAATATCTCCGCTGCTTTTGTATTCATTTTGTTAAATTTTTTTTTGTCTTAAAGCTTCATCAAAGTACTATGAAAACCTTATTGCGAAAATACCGTTAGTTGAGTAAATATATTTTAAATATTTTTTTCAAAAAAGGTCTGAAATATTGGAGTTTTCCTCACAAAAAGGCTCAAAATTTGTTTTTGTTGAAAAAATAATTTAAATTCAAATTCGCAAATTTTCAACTCTATTTAAAAATTATAACATTTATAGGCAAAAGTTATTTCAATTTTACACAAAAATTAAAAACCATTTCTGTGATTCAAAAAACAAGGCACCCCTTGAATTTTTCGAACAAAATTTTTTTTTCCAATATTGTGTTTTTATATTTTTGAAAAAATATACAAGCTAAAAAATTAATTTATTAGAAAAAATTATCTAAGTATCTCTTGCCAATCGAAAGTTATAGCCAATAATGTTTATCCAAAATATATATACAAAAAGCAAAACGCTGTCTGTGTGATGGCTGGAGACTTCAAAATTACTTAGCCGATAGAGCTGAAATTTTGGCAGTACATTTTTTTCAAGTACGAGATGGCTTAAATTTCTGTCACACCCCCTTTTGCCGCCCACAAATCAATAAAAATGCTATATTTCCTACGGTTTTCGTCGATTGGGCTACATTTTGGTAATTTAGTCTGTATGCTTACTGTCGGCAACTGTACTAAAACAGGGTAATGTCCATCTACTAGAAAACTGGGATGAGCATTATATAAGAGGGTGTGGCTCCGCCCATACAGTTAAAATTTGTATTATCGAATAGCTTTGAAAGTAAAAGTAGCAATACTTACATACAAACTCAAAATGGAGTTACTATTTGGTGATCTCCTGCTACTGGGAAACTGTAACGGGCAGTGGAAAATAACAGTGGTGTCAAACTATGAGTCTGAGAAAAGTTTTGAATACACCTATTATGTTCCCATATAGTTGCAGGGTGCAGCAACGCGCGCCGGGAAAAGGCTAGTTAGTAATAAAAACTAAATCCAATAATCTATTTAATAAATTAAAGCAGTTATTTATTTGCGATAGACCAATACTTAAAAAATTGTCAATAAGATACATATCAATATCACTTGTAACATTTGACGGTGTAAGATAGTTGCCACCAGACTGAATATTCGACGAAATGGTAGAAAGATTAAAATCTCCAAGAACAAGTAGCTGATCATCATCATACTGAAGATTAGCATGGAACTCTGATATATTATCAACATGCATTTTGTAGAGCCCTAGTGAGCTTTTTGGCGGAATACAAGATGCACAGACGTACATGGACTCAAACGAGCCTTTAATTATAACAGCTATTTGGTGTTAGACAGCACAACAGCCGAAGAGATTAAATTTTTATTGACAGCAACAAGAACGCCGCCACCACGATGACATCCAGTAGCATGAACATCACGATCATTACGATAGATGTTGAATAGATGAGGATCAAAAAATGCTCCATTGTTAAAATGTTCATTAAGCCAGGTTTCCACAAACACAAAAACACCTTCTCAGACCAGATACATTCTGATAGTAAATCTTTAATGCATGAAAATTAGGAACTGCAAGCGTCCTGGTTATGGCAACATTTGCTGTTGAACCGGCTTTTGAAAAAACTGAAAGTTCTTTATTTTAACATCCACTGGCCAAAGATTTGGATTCGCAACATCATTGTAGAAGGTCTTCGTTATTCCAAGCTTAAAATTTACATAGAGAAGTGATTCAGGCAAAACATCGCGTTTCACAAGCTTAGTACAAGTTATCTTATGCCTCGGAACATTGGTATGATTTACTATAAAATCAATAATATCCCCTTCAGATACAGACGGCTTAAATGAAGATAAGTGAAGAAAAATCTTTCGATCAAAAACAGCCAAATCATTGTTTACACTTTTTCTAACAGTAAGTGAGCGATTATTTCGATTTCTTGTATTTACTTGAGACCAACCATCATTTTCTCCAGATTCTAAAACGTTAGACAGAGAAATAGCATTCAAAGCAGAAGACGAATTATCAGACGCTTTATACGCCTTTAGCCCTAACCAAAATAGACGAAACGAGACGATTGCAACTTGCCGAACGTTTTCATTCGTTACGTCTGTTTTGACATTTAACCCAAAATGAAACGAGTTCCTCCAATCGTCTGAAAAAAGAAGAAGACTACCTGCACAGCTGTTGCTGACGAGTTGAGACGCTAAAGGCCAAAGCACATAGGAGGCATGCATGCTTCAAGCATCTGACATTTGTGATTGAATATACATATTCTTATGAAGTAGCCCACATTAAAAGCATGCACGCATGCATGATGCTTGAAGCATGCCTGAAGTTGGCGAACTTTTAACTTTTTGCAGGCATCAAAGCATTGACAGAAGACATGTGTGAAATAAAAGCAATATCAACACAACCAATAAGCATAAAATATCCTCAAATTCCATTTTTAGTTGTTTTTGATTAAATTTAATGTATTTTCACTACTTTTTCTTTAAAATTTCTATTCAGTTTAACATATTTGAAATTTATCACATAAGCGATGCATGCTTTCAATGTGCTTTAACCAAGCATGCTTCACAGGCATGATGCATGCTTGAGGCATGCATGCTTTCTATGTGTTTTGGCCTTAAAAGTTCGGTTGTTACGGAACAGAACGTCTCGTCAAACCGTTTCGTTTAGTTTCGATAAGTTTACGTTTGTTCATTTTGGGTTACAACATTGAAATGCATTTAAGCCAACATTTTCGTCTTCACTCGTTACGGAGCAAATCGTCTATTTTGGTTAGGCCTTTTGTCGCAGCAACACCCTCAAAACCGGTTTCCGCAGCAACAACAATATCAGCATCAGCAGCAACACTAGAGCAAGAATCAATCACGTTGGGGTCAGTGGCACGCAACGCAACATCAGCATATCTAATACAATTTGTAGCTGTTTCAACAACTGCAACAGCAACAGCACCAGCCGTGGAACCAACTCGAACCAGCAGAGAATCAGTCAAAGCAACCGAAGGAACAGGAACATTAGGCAGAGCAAGAATTTGCTCATTATTCGAAGATGACGAATTATTGCACGAAAGTGCACGATTACGCTTTTTGTTAGGCACTTGCACTGACTTCTTTGCGCTAATTGCACTAACACCATTTAGATCATTTACACAGTGCGACACGAAAAAATAACTTCAAATATCTCAATGGTTTATAATAGTGGATGGTCTATATATTATGCCCTCATACTCAGTTTTATCGGATTAGGTCAAATAAGAGAGAAATTCACGGTCAAACTTAAAAAATTAAAACGGTTAGAATAAACATTTTTTTTATATCTTCACAAGTTCATATATTTTTCATATATGTTGTAATTACACATTTACGCGCATATCTTTTAAACGGTAACTCTTTCGGTTAAAATGTTAAGGACAGTTTTGAAGAAAATTGTTGGGTCTATAAGTTTCATTTGAATGATTTTACGCTAGGGTTTACATTAACGAAGTTACCACCGTTGGTAATCTTTGAACCTGAATATCTTTGGATGCACACATGTAATTGTTGTGATCTTTTCACAGGTGGGTTATTTTATTTTACTTAAGATGTATGCAAAAATTCAGCAAAATCTGATTATTTTTGAAGACAAATACATAGTAACTGAACTATCGAAAATTTCATTTTTTTTTTAAAAAGCCCTGTTTTCGAAGAAAATATTAAACCCCTTATGTAACTTTTTGAGCAAAAAATGGTCTTAAAATGTAAAGAATCATCCATTGCAAATATTTAGATGCAGTTACTACATAGAATTTCAATTTAGGTTAAGAGTTATAAAAAAAAATTTGTGACTTAAAGGTGAAGTTTGACCTTGAATTTCTCTCTTATTTGACCTAATCCGATAAAACTGAGTATGAGGGCATAATATATAGACCATCCACTATAAGAAACCATTTAGATATTTGAGGTTATTCCAATTGACCCTTAAGTTGTCGCACAGTGTTATCAATGTTTTTAATTCTTTGACTTCAGTTACTAACTGAGCCACTGTAACACCCAAATTAAATGATGAATTTAAACAGTCCGAACATTTGAAAACAATATTGGGACACGAATTTAATATATTCAGAATATTATGGTCGTTTATATTAACACATGACTTATGAAAAATGCCATTGCAATTATTGCACGACAAAACACTGTCTCTTGCTATAGATTTATTGCACACAAGGCACCGTGATCTTAGCGACATAATTTAAGCAACCGAGTCTAACGACAGTTCAGATTAGACTGGGTAGAAACATCTGGTAGAAACTGGTAGAAATTCGGATAGAAACATTCAATTTCGGCACTCATAAATTAACCTTTTTGGAGTTTATTGGATATACTCCTTTAGAATCGATTTCATATATAGTACATGGCATAGAATTTTATTAGGAGTGAAATAAATTTACAACCCAGTATGCACAAAAACGGATGCGGATCCGTTTCGAACCCGTTACGAGTCCGTCAGCGCGGAATTCGCTCGTTTATGTTTCGATGGACCCGATTCGAACCGGTAACAAATCCGCTTATAAAATAAAAAAAAAAAACATTTTATTAAAACGCAGCCCGTTTCGGATAAAATATACGAAGTATATCCGTCTCGAATTCGAAATGCATCCGTATGGCACTCTGGGAATAATCTTTCGACGCATTGTTACATTGACATGTTACAAAAACATGCATTGTTACTTTTAGTTTTCACTTTATAAATTAAAAAAAAAAAATATATAAAAGTATTTAATTACAACTTAAATTATTTTTAGAAATATATCAGCTTTAGTCCTTATGAAAATAGATACATACATCTGAAATACTTTTTGGCATTTGTGATATATAACACGGTTGTTTTGAATTGAATTAATTTTATGTCAGAGTTGCTAAAATTGTAGCACGTGAGCAAATAATTTGTTGCTTATTTTTGTTTGAGTTAATTCTTAATTGTTTGGCATTCTGAAATTTTTTAAGCCTTCCTTAACTTCATAATTATAATTGCAGTAAGCCAACCAAACTAGGTACCAAGTAATATTAATACAATATATTGAATAAAAAATATATCAAGTTTGCATTCCGAGTCATGGCAACCCCCTCATCAAGCGCTCTGTCGCATATTGTGCGCCATTTGCCCAACTCTAATGGCTGAATTACAATAATGCGTTAGGTCGGTCGGCCTTTGACAGCTAGACTAGAAACAATGGGTTCTTATGAAGCAACACAAAATATGACTTCATGCATTGCGTCGACCCATCCCGTAAAAATGAATTTGAGGGGGTGACGTACGATCAACGCTATGAGTAGAGACATGCTCTACTAGCTCGTGCTTTTGACATTCCATATTAACGCTGGGTTGCATTTTCGTTGAGAAATGCTAATATGTGGGTATTCTTGGATTCCGATGGAAAACTAAGATTTTCATAGGATTATCGTGGGAATTTATATTTTGATGCGAGTTTTTTTAAATTAAATTTTTTTAATTTAAATGGGTCTCCAGGTTCGTTGACATAGCGGCCACGCACTTTAACCAACTACGCCACGGACACCATTTTTTAGTATATTATAAATAATATTATAAGGGTATTCATGCAAAATGGCAAACTTATATATTGGTCGATTAGATATTTCAATGAGGGTGGTTTGTTTAATACCCTTAATATCATTGTTTGAATAATATAACACACAAAGGAATGTTGTGGTAAGGTAGAGTGGCAAATGCCGTTCATTTTGTTTTTGTAAAGTTGTACCCAAGTACTCACTAATTACAAGTGATTCAGAGAGCATTGTACAAGGGGGCGTGGCAGCTCGAATCTGCAATATCGAATAACTTTGGAATTGTAGATCGCACAACATTGGAATTAGGTGTTCGGCCTCGATTTACATGTGCCATTCCACTGGTAAAATTTTATGGGCGTTGGGAAAAGGGCGTGGCAATTTTTCGGCTGCCCAAATTGTGGGTATAACTTTCAAACTGTTAGTCACACATCAATGAAACTCGGTAAGAATATACTATTTAGTATTGTCCTTTGACTGGAAGAATTGAGTGAGCGTTGGACAAGGGGGCATGGCACCGCCCATATAAGTCAAAGTTATGGTATCAAATAGCTTTGGAGTTAAATGCCGCATAATAATGAAACTCGGTATGGAGTTGCCACATGGTAATGTCCATCTACTAGAAAACCGAGGCGGGCATTGTAAAAGTTGGTGTGGCTACGCCCATACAATTACAATTTTTGATATCGAATAGCCTATGAAAGTAAGTCACAAAACGTTGAATTTTAGAATAGAATTACTATTTGGTGATGCATTTCTACTAAAAAATTTGGACAGGCATTGGTCAAGGGGGTGTGGCAAGAATTGTACTACAGCACCCTCTGGTGTTCAATATGGGTCAAAAAAGATAGCAGCAAAACACTCAGTGAAACACATGAAAACCACTATATACCGATTTTCTTAAAATTTTTACTTAAGCGCCCTCTGGTGTTCAAGGTGGATAAAAATTGATTGAAATTGCCCCAAAACACGCACCGTTTTCGTTGACGAAATTTCCTACATTTTGCTCTCAAAATTTGCAAAAATCTCGGCAAAAATTAACGTAATAATAATAATAAATAGCAGTAATTTTGACAAAAACAAGAAAAATAATGACATCAAGCAATCACATTTTATAAAAAAAACGATATACATATATATACATACTTTATATATGTACACAGAGAAAAAAAGTGCGCTTTAAAGTTAAAAGTGAACATTTTTAAAATTTTTTTAAAGTGCTGCTCCCTTAAGGATCTTATGGGAAAAAATAAAAAAAATAGTTTTAAAAGTGTTTATTTTATGTTTTAAAGTCCTTACTTTGAAGCATAAATTGAAAATTTTTGATTTTAAAGTGAACTCTATCAACTTCAAATTGCCGAACTTTAAAAATAAAAATAAACAATTTTAATTTTAAATTTATCAATTTAAATTAAAATAAACGTGAAAATTTTAAAATTTAAATTGAATTTTAATATAATTGCATTTAAAATAAAAGTATTTACTTTACATCTTAAAATGGTTTTAAAAAAAAAATTGCTAACTTTTGACTTCAAAGCTTTCACTTTAATAATTAAAGTGTAAATTTTTTATTAAAGCGTTGATTTGATATATTAAAGTGTTTTACTTTAATATTTAAAGTGTCAGTTTCTCGTTTCAAGTGTTCATTTTAACTTTTAAATCGTTTTACTTTAATAACTAAAACGGTTTCTTCTGTAAAGTGTTCATTTTAAATATTAAAGTGTTTGCTTTAAGATTAAAAGTTTTTATTTTGTAATTTAAAGTGTTACATTTTTTTAACTGTAAAATCCACTTTAAATTGCTGTTTTTATTTAAAGCGTGTCATTTAGTTGACTGAGTGTACATCTCAATTGTATTGTTTATTTATTTTCAATTTACTGTTATACAACGCGTTGTGATTTAAGACGTTTTTAATCGAGTAAAATAAAACGAAAAAGTGAAAAATAATATTTCAGCATGAGCGGTAAAAACGAAGTAATGCAAGAGGGAAATTTATTGCAATTTTTGTGCAATGCTGACGAAATAAATGACCCAAGTACATTAACATATACTTGCGTTATTGCAGAAAGTCCATTTAAGGAAAAATTGACTGAAGACGACACGGACCTCCTAAATCTTCTAAGAGAATTTCATCTGGAAAACCTATTTAATGATCTAAAAAGTAAGTATATCAGCAATAAGAACCAATATTTCATATGAGTAACATAACGTGTTTTTTAGATTCAAAAATTACATTTAGGAGCTTAAAATATTTAAGTAAAGAAGACATTGCGGAGGCAATACAAAATATTGGATTTCGGGCAGAGTTCAGAGAAAAATTATTTTTCTGGCGCAAGTCTCAGGTAATATACTTACTTATATGTATATAACTTTTACCAGACTAAATCACTGTTTGCATTTGTTTTTTCAGTTTGGAATTGAAGACGAAACTTTGAGCCAGACGTCAAAGGTTTTTAATTGGCTACAAAAACCTCGTCAAGACGATTCACCCAGTTCATCACCTAACTCTGTTAGTAGAGTTGGTCTACAGGTAAAACTTAGCAAACAAAAATTTGGTATACATTTAAGTTAATGCATTTGATTACAGCCGCTGTCCCATATTTTGAGCGAAACTTCAAAGGGAATCCAAATAATTAAATATTATCGGGAGAACTCATGCTTATCTAATAACCATCGTGACAGCATTATTAAAATAATTCTGGAGGAAGTCATGGTAAAAGAAGTCAAGCTCAAACCTGAAGACTTCTCAAGAATTCTTAATGAAATAACTGTGTTATTTCCTACGGAAAAAGACAGTCAGGTAATACAAAAATCAATTCAAAATTTTTTTCCAATGAAGACATAACAATTTACGAGTTTTTCAATTAAAACACAAGCCCATTTTGTTTTTTAATACAAAAAAATTTAAAAATGCGTTCGTATTTATATACAAAACTCTTATGTAGCTATGAAAAACACTAAAAATGTTTCTTCATTATTGATAGTCCCTTAATTTATTTCTTATTTATTATAGATTTATTATTATATTCCACGCGAAAAGAAAAAAAATCATTCAGGAAAGCTCTACTCCAAATATTTTAACCTGAAAACAAAAAACAGAAGGTGCAGTCCTGCTGCGGCAAGATCAATTAGCATTGAAAATTTGGCTTCATCAATAGAAGAAGATTTTGAAGTAGACGAACCTATGTCGTCTTCTTTGAAATCTTTACTAAAAAAAATCTTTACTAATTGGTTGGAGTCAATCGACTTATGGCAAAAAACGTTCAGTTTGCGTCGAAACGATTTAAAGAAACGATCAAATGCAGAGTTTTTGCAGGAGTGGCCTATATTAAAGGACTCCAGAGCACCTGCCCTGGTATTTCATAAGATCATTTAACACGATTGAAAAGATTTTAACTAATACCTGTCTTTTTTAAAGATTAATCTTGATTTCAATGTTTTGTATTCAGATAAGGAACATATTTTACCTACTAAGTGGAACGCTTTTAAAGAAACTATTTCAGTTTATTATAATACCAATATTCGCAATCAGCAATCGAGAGATCTTTTTATTTTAGCAAAATCAAATAACAAAATTGGTAAGTAATATTTTTAGTAAGAATGCTACTCTAAAATGAAACCGAATTATAACCGAATTTTATTTTTTATTTCTCATAGATTGCGAAGACTACATTTTTACCATTCTTCTAAATTCGGTTTTATTGCCTTCAGTAAGGTTTAGCGCAGACGGTAGATCGAAGAAAAAAGCCACAATTCAAGACGCAAATGAAGAGTTCCGTCCTGCAGCTTTTCACTATCAGCGATTACACTAAAAAAATTAATGAGCTTCACGGTAAATATTACAATAGTAAATTAACAATTCAGCCTTTTATTATTGTGGAAGGAGACGCGGCTGAAAGTCTAACTTCATTTTATGTGTACTTTGACAAAACTTTGTACAAATTTAATACTTTTATTGAAAGCTTAGACTTATGCTTCAAAATTTTCCATGTTTTTAATCTTAAGTACCCTAAAATCTGTGAAATTCCATGGATGTTTATACAGAAATATATCTATGAAATTGAGTCAGAATTCGATGTAAACTCCTCAAATCTAACATCTCTTATGACATTTATGAATCAAAGCAAAGAACATTAAATTTTTCATAATGTTCAAATGTTTTAAATGTCTTCGGTTTTTTTGTACCGTTGACGTTCTTATTAGACATTTGAAATATATACACTTATTAACAAATAAAGATAAGCTTAAATGCGAACAAAATAACTGCAAACAAATTTTTTCAAGCTTAAGTTCCTTCATTTATTTACTCATGAAATTTCTAAGAATACAGAAAGCATTTTTCGTAGTCCACAAACTTCATCAGAATGTGGAGTTATCCAGAGAATAAATAGACCTGAATTATTAGTTGAACCGTTGATTAAAACACCACCACATACAGAAATAGATTTATTATATGTTAATATTATAAGTGAAATCATTACCGAATTAAAGTACAAATCTTTGGCTTTATGCCTTCAACTTTATTCAAAAAAATCAATGCCTAGAAAAGAGGTTCTTCAAATTCAGTGTATGATATCAGACTTAGTTTCCACAATATCGGCTTCAGTTAGTAAAATTCTTTTAAATTCCCCAATTAACTCAATGACCGAACTAAAAAAAGACCTTGATTGTAAACTTGCTTTTTGTAATGATCCATTCAAAGAAATAAAATCTGAGCATCGTATATTTAAAGTTTTAAAAGAGATGAAGCTATTCGAAAATCCAAATTCGTTTGTAATTTCTCATGAAATAACTGGCGTAGTCGTTGAAGGTAATCCCAGACTTGATACAAAGTCCCTTAGTGTTCAAATAATGCCATTAAAATTTCAGTTTAAGGCCCTTTTTGAAATACCAAATGTTCTGCAAATAACACTCAAAAATACAGAAAAATTTTACGAAGATACTAATTTTTCGAATTTTTGTAATGGAAAAATTTTTCAATCAATAAAATTAAAATTTAATTCTCATCTTGTTATTCCATACGTTTTATATTTTGATGACTTTCAAATAAATAACGCACTTGGCAGTCATACGTTTTCAATTTGCGCTGCTTATTATAATTTTCCTACAATGCCACAGTATCTTCTCTCAAAACTGGATTTCATTTTTAATGCTGCCTTTATATCAACAAAAGATCTTAAAAGTTGTGGAAATGAAACGTCTTTTCACCACTTAATTCAAGAACTTAAATCATTAGAGGAAGGTTTATTGATTCAATTACATAATGAGACTTTAAAAGTACATTTTGTTTTAGGGCTCGTAGTAGGTGACAATTTAGGAGTAAATAGCATTTTAGGTTTCGTGCAATCTTTTAATGCAAAGCGTTACTGTCGGGCATGTAGAGCTACGAAAGATGAAATGAAAATTGTTACCTCGGAAAACGAGCAACTACTCCGAAATAAAACTCAATACAAAGAAGATCTTTTGCAAAGTAATTTTCAAGACACTGGAGTTAAGGCTAATTGTATTTTTAATGACTTAAGCAGTTTTCACGTTACAGAAAACGTTTGTTTCGACATAAGGCATGAAATTTTGGAAGGGATATGTTCATGTGACATTTGTAACATTCTTTTGGGTTTAATTAACGACAAAACCATTTCAATAGACATTATTAACAGCAGAAAGCAGTTTTTTCAGTTTGGGAACATAGATATAGAAAATATTTCGCAACCTCTTTCCATGAACCGACTTCATTCAAATAATTTAAAAATGACGGCTAGCGAAACTTTGTGCTTTACACACTTTTTACCACTCATGATAGGAGATCTGGTTTCATCGGATACAAAGCATTGGAAATTGCTGGTGCTACTTATTCAAATCGTTGATGTCATATTTGGTTCAAGTTTTTCTACGACCGATCTTGACATGTTACGAATTTTAATTAAAACACATCACCAATTATATGTTCAATTATACGGTGATTTAAAACCAAAACATCATTTTTTGGTACAATACCCTGGCTCAATTGAGAGATGTGGTCCACTTAAGTTTGTTTGGGCAATGCGATTTGAAGCAAAACATAAAGATGCAAAAATATATTTCAACAACATAACATCTCGATTGAATCCTTCGTACACAATAGCTATAAAGAGTTCTCTTGCTTTTTCAAATTGTTTAGTAAAATATCAAAAAGGTTTTCCCCTTCCTTTTGACACTGAAACATTTTATCAAACTAACTTAACGATTGAGGAATATTTTCCATTAATATCTATAATACTGAACATTTTAATTTTAAATCTATTTTTGTGTCAAAAACAGTTAACTTTAAAGGAACCATGTATCGAGTTAATAACTATTCAGCAGTGCAAAATAATACTGATTGTAATATATATAAAATGCATCTTTTTATTTACGAAAATGAAGTGATTTACGCAATATGCTTTCCGATACAAGTTGTTAGATTTGATTATCATTTTCAATCCTATGAGATTGGGAAAAAACAAAATTGCCTTAAAATTATTAATTTATCCCATTTCACATGTGCGCCTATGAATTTGCATCAAATTAACAATGGGAAGACGTATGCAAGGCTCAAAAAACTATAATTACTTATTATAATTAATTTATTATTTATATTATTAGTTTCAAGATATATCAAGAATGTTCCTGAGTTTTAACTTGTTTTGATTCTAAAATTTATGTCTGAAAGAAAAAAAAAAAATAATGAATTGTATTACTTATTTTTTCTATCACCTAATTTAAGCAAAAAGTTGTATAAAAACAATTTATAATATATATATAGATATTAAAAATTCTTTTCTATTTTTATTGTAGAAAAAATAAAAAATTAATTAAAACAAACTTGTGTTTTTCTATAAAATAGGGCCAAAAGCAATTAAAAGTGTGCATTTCGATTCAAATATGAACACTTTTAAATTAATATGAACACTTTTAAAATGGATTCAAAGTTAACACTTTTAATTTAAATGCAGACATTTCAAAAACTTCTTAAAGTGTTCGTTTTAAATTTTAATCCGTACGTATTTAAATTTTTTTAAAAGTTTTCAATTTAAATTTTAAATAAAACACTTTATATTAGGTTAAAAGTGTACTTAAAGTGTTCATTTTTATTTTAAAAGTGTTTATGCTTAAAACTTAAAATTTAAAGTGAACACTTTTAAGTTAAATACTTTTCTTAATAGCTCAAAATCATTAATGAAAACTTTTAAATTAAAAGTTGCTTGTGTGGAGCTTAAAGTGTTTTTAAAGCGTTTTTTGGCTGAGTGTATAAAAATATCGATTAATCAAAGAAAAATTGTTTGCCATAAAAACTGAAATGTGTTTCCAGAAATTTTATTTTAAATTTTAATTTAATTTCACATTTTATCATTAAATTAGAAAGCGTTCATTTATTTTGAAGCTTCTAGTCCGAATTTTCACATTAATATGTGACATTTTTCATTATTTCGCAGATTATATTACACTTAATAAAAAGATCTTAGCTTTCTAAAGTAGGTTTTATGGTTCTTAATGATTTTATGACAATATCTTTTAATTTTTCATTGATTAAAATTATAATTGCATGATTTCGGAAAAAGGGACGTTTTGTTTGATTTTTAGTATAGCTGCTTTTATTGGCATCACCAAAATGTCAACGCAACATTAGGGGTATTCACAGGTTGATGCGAATTGCAAGAATGCGAAAATGCAACATATTTTTTGCACTAAGGCGTGAACATCAATATTGTAACTTTATGATAGCGGAAAGAAATATATGGCCACCTTATTTCAAAATAACAGAAACTTATTTAAATCAACGTACAAACTAAGCCTTTTTAAAGTTTTACCCAGATGGCAACTATGCTTGAAAACACCCATAACATGAATTAGCTGTTTCGCATCACTGTTTGCGCGCTTTTGCAATAGGTTTGAGCAGTGCGTAATTCAAGAAGAGTTGCAAAATTGCTTCTAATGTGTTTGTTGTTGGAATGAAGCAAAAATTCGCAATCTTGCATTTTCACATCGTTGCAACTGTGTTTCGCATCAACCCGTGAATACCCCTATTGAGTTTTTCAAAGTTTGAGGTCGTCCGTTTTGACAGCTTATATCGTAAAGTTTTTACAACGGAGACCAAGTAAATTTAATTGTTTTTATTCGCTTTGATAGCAACTTGCATTAAAGAATAGAGCGAAAGTGTTTCCAAGGTGCAGAGCAGTTGTGGTATGCTACCGTACACACATTTTGCCGTCAGTGCAACTTGTAGAGCCTGCGCAAAACGTTCCATACACTTTTTATAGTTGGAGTCATCTGCCGACTCACTGCTTGCTTCATTTTCATTCCCCATTAGCGTTTTGAGATAACCGCAATCTGAGATAAGTGTTGAGCATTTAGAGCTGTTGGTAGTCCATTACTTTCTACTATCTACAATGTTTGCAAAAGCGAAAGATGCAGGTCACTATAGGTGTTTTTTTGCGAAGCCATTGGTGCAAGTACTGTCCAGCGAATGAGTCCAGCCAATGGAGTGACAACAGGCACTGCAATTGCACCACTAGGTAGCGCCAAAGGCTGCTGTGAAGCCAAGCAAATCGTTGAATTTTCGCTTACCCAGTCTGTGAAAACCAAAGAAATAAAATATTTATGTACTAAAAATAAAATAAAAAAATTAAAATATTTTCTTACTTCTTTGGTGAAAACGTCTAAAACGTCTGTCAAATAATGCAGTGCTGACAATTTTCCGGACACCCAGCGCCATCTTGCTGTCAATTAAGACTAAGTGTTGCCTACTTTTACAGTTGCGGCCGCAACATTTAAAAACATCGAATTGGATCAATTGAAATGATCCAGCTCACTTGCTGGATCATTTATTGTTTTTGCTTTGCGTGCAAAAGCGTTAATATGATCCGGATCTCCTATGAAAAAAACGCAGCTATAGTTTGACACCACTGTCATTTTCCTCAGTGGTGTCAAACATTACTCAGTTTTAGTACATTCGCCGACAGTTAGCATACAAACTAAATTACCAAAATGTAGCCAAATCGACGAAAACCGTAGGAAATATAGCATTTTTATTGATTTGTGGGCGGTAAAAGGGGGTGTGACAGAAATTTAAACCATCTCGTACTTGAAAAAAAAGTACTGCCAAAATTTCAGCTCTATCGGCTCAGTAATTTTTAAGTTTCCAGCCATAACACAGACAGCGTTTTGCTTCTTGTATATATAGATTATTGGCTATATTTTTTGATTGGTAAGAGATACTAAGATATTTTTTTCTAAAAAATTAATATTTTAGCTTGCATATTTTTTTCAAAAATATAAGAACACAATATTGGAAAAAAAATTTTGTTCGAAAAAATCAAGGGGTGCCTTGTTTTTTGAATCACAAAAAGGTTTTTAGTTTTTGCGTAAAATTGAAATTACTTTTGCTTACAAATGTTATAGCTTTTCAATAGAGTTGAAAATTTGCGAATTTGAATTTAAATTATTTTTACAACAAAAACAAATTTTGAGCCTTTTTTTGAGGAAAATTCCTAAATTTCAGAGCTTTTTTGAAAAAAATATTTAAAATATATATGCTCAAATAACGGTACTTTTGCAATAAGGTTTTCATAGTAATTTGATGAAACTTTAAGACAAAAAAAAAATGTAACAAAATGTATAAAAAAGCAGAGGAGATATTTGAATCGAAAGACACAAAATTAAGGCCCCTATTAGGTACGACAACTCATCTTAAGTTGAGTGTGTAATTTGTAAATTTGTATTGTCTATTACACATTTGAGGTACATATGTGTCTATCGACTGACAAGTATGTATCTCAGAGATGTGTATGTATTTTTTGTGGTATTAGGTTTAACAATGCAACTATGTCTCGAGTGTAAAAACTGTCAAAAACTTACATCTGCTTTGAGCTAGTTGTATAGCGTCTTTAGAGGTGCCCAAGCCGTATGCACTTGGTGCACATTTGTTTTTGTAAAAGCACTTAGGCATATGCTGTGTATTCTAATATACACACACAGCACTCCGCACTAAGCAATACAAAATACACAAACAAATTTGTCTTTTTTGTTTTTCGATCTTTTTTGTTTTTGATCTTTTTTCGTTGCTTATACCGAAGTGCAAGCAACAACACTTTCGTATGCTTTGTTGGTACATTTTGGTGACAGTGATCTTCTACGTAGATTTTGTTGTTGTCTAACATAGTATGCTTTCGTTTACGAAAGGTTGCAGGATTTTATATGTATTAGTGTTTGCACTTCCATAAGAATGTTTTGGGCACTCCTGCTCTATACTATTATTTCCTTGCTTTATTACTTGTGAACAAAATACATATACACAAAAATTGAAATTAATGCGAACAGCTGATTCATTTCAACGAAAGTGTCAAAATTTCGGTGTAATCATGCTCCAATAGAAACAGCAATTTTACACCACAGCTCAACTGAAAATGTATGTTATGCGTAATATGGCAAAAAAGTTCAGTTGAGGTGTCTTAACTCACGTCAACTTCAGTTGAGTTGTCGTACCTAATAGGGGCCTAAATTTCTGATTGTGTTTTTCTCAATTTTGAGCAACGATGTTGTAGTAAAATTTTTCATAGTTTTCAAGATATGTTCATGTTTTTGATGTCAAAATAACGGAAATTTTTTAATTTTACTAAATTTAAGACATATTTTATATATTGTAAATATTTGCATATGTAACCTAAGAAAACAACAAAAAATATACGATTTTGTAAAAAATTTGTATTACAGCACCATCTGGTGTCCAAGGTGGTTCAAATAAGATACTGTCAAAACACTCATCGTACCTGAAAACTACTATATACCAATTTTCATTCTAATCGCATGAGCGGTTTGGGAGTTTTAGGTGGTTTTGTAAAAAATTTGTACTACAGCGCCCTCTCTTGTTCAAGGTGGATCAGAATTGATAGCCCACGAACACGCACCGTACCAAAAAATCTTCTATACACAAATTTTCATGCTAATCGGATGAGTAGTTTAGGAGTCTATTGCATAGTTACAAACATAAATTTCTTTTTTATATATACAGTACAGACTCGGTAATCGCCACCCTTGATACACGCAATTCCTCGATTTTTGCAACAGTACGAGACATAGCATTGTAACCTTTATAAGTGCAACTTATTTAAAAAAGTTACCTCAATAAATGCAACTGACTACGCTTTAAATTACACTGTTTGGTTTTTATTTTCACTTTTGTTCTTATATAATTTTCTTTCTTGAGTTATTAGGGGATTGATTGCTTGTTTTTAAGACATTATTCTGTCGAATTTGTTGCTGGTTTGTACACTAAGGGAAATAACGCATATTAACATTATCCACGCCTGAGTAAATATTTCATTTAAATATTTACGTGGATGTATCAAATATTTTCCTTATAACTCGTTTTTTCCGTATTTAAATTTTATTTATGCCCCACACTGACACACATATTCCATACAGCTGCCAAGCAACCGCCAAGCAGCAGCAGTATCGCACTCTGTTCCTGTGCAGGTCTTATAGTTCTCATTTAGTTAATGTTTCAAGGGTAATATATCATGGATATTTGGCAAATTTGATTTGTGAGTGCGATGCAGTTATGTGATTCTGATTTAGTAAAAAATCCCGAGCACATCCCGATTTAGACCTGTTTATCCCACCAAAATGACACGAAAAACGCACAGAAAATCCCACCCAAATATTTATACCCATAACGATTTTTTATGCAATTTTCGAAAAGAAATAATGATGGCCACCTGCTGAACATGTCCACCTTATACTGAACGCTGTGAGTTCTGACGTCTGTATGATGTACCAATGTGTAAAGTGTTGCAGTAGCATCTCATTGAATGTTCACTTTTGATAAATCATTGAGATTAATGCGCGTGCTGCTTTAGCCCCACGGCCGTTGAGAAATAAAATATTCGAATAAAACGAAGCTGACTAAAAATAGTTCATCTCTATTTAGTGAATTTCAGAGTGTTTCTTATCGATAAAAAAAGGTGAATATGAGTAGAATTCTATATTTAATGTTTATTTTTCACAATTCGATGAGCAATCGAACAATATTGAAAAATGGGAAAAAAATATTTCACGTTATGTTATGATGGCGTGCCTGCCCACCTACTGAACAAAACGTTGGCCCACCTTCCGAAAAGATTTTCAGTAAAAAATTGTCATTTATATGATTGAAAACAGTGTTTGGAATTAGTTAAAATAGTTTTCGTGATTCTCGTTCACGTTCAGATAAAATTTTAGAATGCCGTCGCCAAAAAAAAAAAGTGAAAAGAAGAACAAATATAAATTCTGATGCGATGGCTGCAGCCATCAAAGAAAATCAAATCTCTATTGTTCAAAGTTCAGTGAGTCATTGTGAACTATTGATAGAATAAACTTTTTATAATCTCTCAAGAACTAGTGTTTTTACTTCATTTTCTAATTTTTTTCAACGATTTGTTTTAGGTGTTCAGTAGCTGGGCCGAATTTTTCAGCGGTCGATTTCGAGACTTTTGCAAGATCGATTGCCAAAATTATATTTTTTGGAAATTTTAAATTCTGATTAAAATTCTTGTTATTTATTGAACTTAGCTTCCAGATGAAACCAAGAGCTCTGAAAAATTATGTTTTAAGCCAAAGGTATAGCCTCCAAACAAAACGTGTTTAGTAGGTGGGCACCCTCCCCTACATTTTTTTAACATTATAATAATTTTATAGTTAAATAATGTACATAATAAAGTTTTTCAATAAATATAACAAATTTTCCACAAAAAAAAAAACAGAAAAGTTAAACACTGCGTTTTTTATAAAAACTCTCTTAAGTGTATGATAAATAAAAAAAAATAAATGGTCATTTCAGCTCTTGAAAGGACTTTGACCTAGCTTCTTATGATCAATTGTGTTGTGCGTGTTATTCAGTTTGAACACACAATTGACCGAGAATCGAACCTACAGGTTTAACGCCGACTCCGAACGGCGATGAACGGAATGATCTTGTTCTCCAAAAGCTTTACATGGCATTTTGATTACTTTCTGAGGTTTACCATTGTCTGCAGAGAGGTGGCTGCCGTACAGAAAAATTATTTTAATTCAAATAATTCTCTGTCGCTGCTGGGGTTCGAACCAGGTTCATTTACGGGTCTCCAGGTCTCCAGGTTCATTCACATAGAAGCAACGCACTTTAACCAACTACGCCGCGGACACCACGGTGTAAGTATATGAAGTAATCGTAAATTTCTTTCGTTGCATCAAAATGAAACTGAGCTTATATTTTTGTTTTTAAATGAGGATCGTATTTTCATCAATTTTAAGCCTCTTGAATATACATATCCCTTACTTACATATTTAGAATCAATGAAACACAAATTAAACGAAAAATTTTGAAAGATTACAAAACGTGATACCAACCAGTTTTGATAAAAATGTACACTTTAAAAAATTATGACACAGTAGAAAATCCCACCAAAGCATCTGAAATCCCACACGTTCTCAAATAGGCCAAATATCCCAAAATGAGCCCGAAATCCCACCAAATCACATCACTGCTGTAGACTAGGGGTGGGCACAATTCTCGCACGTGCTGCGACTGCGAAATCAATTGCAGGATGAATTTGGGGGTGAATCGGATTGCGGAATGGAAAATCCTCTCTGTAATCCTCTCACAATATGCAATCACAAGAGCGCATTGAGATTGCGTTAGTGTAGAAAAATATGTATTCATCTCACGTACAGGACTATCAAAGCTTCAGTGTTCAAGCGAACGTCAAGCAGGCATTGTCTGCGCTGGCTGTTCTAATTGTACACTGTATACTGTACACTGTACACAATTGTACACTGTACAAAAGTTTATAAATTTTTTTTCAAAATACGATTATTTATAAATCATCGACCCTGAAGTCAAATTTATTTTTTGTTAAAATCATTCAAGATCTATAACAATTTCTTTGTTTCAAAAAAATCAAATCTAACATTGTATGACATTTTTGACGTGACGAAGTTACGTTATACTGCTCTAGTTTCCAAAAAAGTTGAAAAATGAATTTTTTAAAAATTCATCTGCGTTTCATTGAATTGTTACTCGCTGGGTATAAGAGCTATGATTAAAAAAATAGTATGGCCGTAAAGGTTAATTCTTTGGCTATATTAAAAAAACAAAAAAAAAATTTAATACGGCATAGGGACGTAGTGGGAGCTGCGTAAGCAACGCAACTGAAAATTTGTTACATGGAATTATTACTCGCTGAGTATTAGCGCTAGGATTAAAAATACGATACGCCAATAAAGGCCTACTGGAAGCCCTCACAACAAAATTAGACAAAAAATTTCTGACATCATGGGGACGCTGAGAGAGCCGCTCAAAGATCGATAACGCATCATTCATGCAGCGGCGTTGCATTGAATTTTTACTCAATGATTATATAACCTACGATAAAAGTTTAAAAAGGAAAATAAAGTTTTTATACATGGCTTTACGACAAAAATAAACAAAAAATTCCGGCGTCGTCAGGTCGTGAATATAGCAGATTATGTAACAGAAATGTAATATCGTTGCATGAAATTATTACTCACTCAGGAGGAGTGCTACAGTAAATTTTGTTTTACGACAGCAGGGATGTGTTATTACGCTTCACAACTAAATTACAAAAAAAATTTTGTTGTCATGATTTTAGGGATGCAATCACATAATGCAGTAAAAATGCTACAGCCATGAAAAAACGTTGCATGGATTTTTAACACTGTGACTACTGGTGCAACGGTAAATTTTAAGGAACGAAAAAAAAGGTGAGGTCTTCGGGCATATGACAAAAATAAAAAAAAATTTGACGGCGTGTCAAAAACCCCCAGGGAACCGCTAATGTGACGCATATGCATCACTTTTGCTGGATTAATTGAAATTAGAGCACAACCAATGGGGAAGTAAAAAAAAGCTAAACGAAAAGCACCAACTCCAAATCCAACAACAACTCCAACACCAACACCAACACCAACACCAACACCAACACCAACACCAACACCAACACCAACACCAACACCAACACCAACACCAACACCAAAACCAACACCAACAGCAACACCAACACCAACACCAACACCAACACCAACACCAACATTAACACCAACACCAACACTAACACCAACACCAACATCAACACCAACACCAACACCAACACCAACACCAACACCAACACCAACACCAACACCAACACCAACACCAACACCAATACCAACACCAATATCAACATCAACATCAACATCAACATCAACATCAACATCAACATCAACATCAACATCAATATCAACATCATCATAACAATTAACATCAACATCAACATCAACATCAACATCAACATCAGCATCAACATCAACATCAACATCAACATCAACATCAACATCAACATCAACATCAACATCAACATCAACATCAACATCAACATCAACATCAACATCAACATCAACATCAACATCAACATCAACATCAACATCAACATCAACATCAACATCAACATCAACATCAACATCAACATCAACATCAACATCAACATCAACATCAACATCAACATCAACATCAACATCAACATCAACATCAACATCAACATCAACATCAACATCAACATCAACATCAACATCAACATCAACATCAACATCAACATCTACATCAACATCAACATCAACATCAACATCAACATCAACATGAACATCAACATCAACATCAACATCAACATTAACAACAACAGCAAGAAACTTCGTCACGTCAAAACCTACGGGTGTGTCCAGGGCACAGCCAACTCTTTTTTTTTTTTTATTTTCATTTATCATTTTTCCATGAACCCATCGCCGTCCCATTATAAAATTTTGTGCACTTTTAGCCGAGATATACAAACCAAAATTTAAAATGGATTGTTTTCAGCTTTTTACATGTCCGTTTGCTTATCTGTATTTCACTTTATCCATCTGTCGGTGCGTTTAATTTTTATAATGCGTCCACTACACATTTATTTCATTTCGCAGTATAAATCAGAGCAAAGAAAAAAATCTCTAATACCTATAAGATTTCTGCAAAAACTACTTTAGCACTACTTTGTTTTCAGTGTGCTTTCTATGAACCGTAAGAGCGAGAGCATGCCATTGTGAAAAGTAAGTGGTGCCTATCTGGCATATGAAGAAGATTGCTTATTAAAAGGGAGTTTTTTTTAAATTACTACCAGCAGCTATAAAATAGCTTTGCAAAAAGAACTTCTTGGCATATTTATAAGGGTTTTGCAAGAGCATGCAACCATTATAATTCTACATCTACCTCGTAACATATTTTTAACTAATATTTTTGTAGAACTATAATAATCATCAAAATAAATTTCTACTTTTATTTTGCGCGTAACTACTTAAAAGCAAGTGTTGGACACAAAACGTTATAGAGATAAAAACATGTTTAAATTCAAAATATTAAATAGTAAAATTATAAAACGCCCTTTTTTATATAAATGGCATGCAACATTGATTATGAACTGCTCTGAGCGCAATGAGCACAATTCTATATAACAATCACGGTTGCCACTCGCCTATTATTTTTCGTACCAAATTTTCCGTGAAAATGTACCAAAAAGGAATAAAATGTACCACCAACCAAACAATAACATTAAGTAATTTTGTGTACTATTTACTATATTGCGTCGATTTGGTTCTACCACATTTAAAAGTTTAGCCATTTGTGAGTCTGGGCAGCATACCAATCACAAATTTGAAAGAAAGTCCATTGGAAGAAATGGTAGTTATGCATAATGCAGAACATTACAAGCGCAAGCTCGGCCTGTCGATCTTGCTTTTCTAAAAATGTATTTTAGGCTTTCATGAATGCATTTATCGTGATATGATTGTTTTTTTTTCTTTTCATTGTTTTTGGCTACGCAAAGTATTCTTTGCATGTCTGTGCAAGTGTGACAAGTGGTTCACGAACGATTTCTCGCAGACGTTACAAAATGCAGTCTCATTTTTGTTTTGGACCCAAGAAAATTGTTGCAGCCATTGTGGACGAAACTTCCCTTTGAAATCAGTCTTTGATTAGGAAGGAACATCAACACTTTAAAATAAAATTTTACAAGTTTAAATAAATTTTTCAATAAAAATTAAACAGCTACTTGCTGCATTCAGCTTAACTTTCGCAGTCAGAAGTGGACGCTTATGCAAGAAATATGCAAGCAAGATTTTATTTAATTTTATATGATATTAAATGTTGAGTGTTTATACGTACCTTTCCATTATTAGCGTTTTTCCTTCCACCTGCACACACTTGAAAAGCACTCTTGAACAATTGTAAATAACATTTTTTTAATTTATACAAAAATTGTTGCAAAAATCTAGGTTGTTCATATTCTTTTTAATTATATCTTCTACTTTTGACTCTTTCTTTCCCTCAGAATAAAGGTATAACTTCATGCAGTGCAAGTTTCCACTGAACCTAACTTTGAACACTGAACATTACGCCAGCAGTGCTATCACTTTTCGGTTTTTGTGAAGTTTCTAAACTTTTACAAAATGTACCAAATCAGAAAATAATGTACCTATGTACCAAGCAAAAATAAATGTACCAATTTTGGTAGAATTGTACCAAAGTGGCAACCGTGATAATAATCTATATTACACTCTTCTTAAGCCCTAGTCAAAATAGACGAGACGAGACGTTAGCAACTTGACGAACGTTTTTACTCGTTACGGCTGTTTTGACATTTAACCCAAAATAAAACGCTATCGAACATAAGGCGGTGATCAGCTCTTTTGTGAAATTAAAATGTATCAAAAAAATTTTGCACTTAAAAAATCATTGATAGTGAGTGGAATTGCAGAAAATTTAATTAACTACTGAAATAGCAGAAATTTACATGAAATATTGTTGTTTTGACGAGTGCAGACGTTTAAAGTTCGGTTCTTACGGAACAAAACGTCTCGTCGCAATGTTTCGTTCAGTTTCGATCAGTTACGTATGTGCATTTTGGGTTTCAACATTGGCTTCCATTTGTTCGAACTTACTCGTTATGTCTCGTTCTGTCTATTTTGGTTAAGCCTTTACGCTCTATCTCATTATATTTGTGCATGTCCCTCGTTTACTTTACCTTCGAATTTGTGAAGCAAGCAGCGTGCAATCAAAAAACACGTATGGGCATTTTGCATTTTGCCCGTAACTTTGCCCACCCCTACTTTAGACAATCATTGCTTTAGTTGGAGGAAGTTCATTTAAATGAAGAACAGTTAATTGCAAGTAATGGCTTAGGCGAAATAGAAACAGAAGTAATCGGCATCCGCTGAACTTCAACAACAGAAGGGGCAATTGAAACAGCTTGAGTATAAGAAAGAACAGGTTGGCTAACTGGCATGGACAAAGAAACAAACTCTGATACATTTCGGACAGAAGTAGGGGCAATCGTATCAGCACAAATGTCCATATCGTCTGCAATGCCCCGATCAACAGATGTTAGTATTGGTGGTGTCGAGTCAGTTCTCGGCTTATTTCGCAAGGTAACATAGTTCTTATTACTCTTGGATAAAGGAATTGGCTCATCGATATATCATGAATTCCATGTCACGTACTGTTACAGCTTGCGAATAATTGCAACTGATTTACTTAAGAAGAAATTTTTCCGAAAACTGGTTTGCAATTTTTATTAATTAATTTTACGGTCTATTTAAAACGTGTAAAGGTTTTATCAATCCACTTATGAATTTCGGTGATATTAAGCAAAATGTAGCGTACGCACGTGCTACAAAATTTTCCCTTTAAAAATTTTATGTCAGCTTCTATCTGAAATTTCTGCGAATTGACTTCAGATAGAATTTTCATATTTTTTACAGCAATAGGAGGTTGTCCCAGATTATATTAGTAGTTAAATTATTTGAGAAAAAAAAATTATAAAACAATTTTTTCAACTTTAAACACCGTACGTTCATACTACTGTTACCTTCGACCATATTTACTAAAAACTGAAACACAAAACAAAAAGATAAAAAATTTCTTATTTTCTTTTTTTTTATCTTTTTTATGTCATGACTAGATACATTTAAGAAACAAATTTGAAAATCAATTATTTTAATCGATAAAAACTATTCTATCTTCAATCCAAAAGTCGATGCTCTCAATCACTGGTATTGAAGGAGCTGGAACTTTGGGGACTCTTCGAATTCTTCAACAGATTCCATGTGGACCTATTCAGGTGTATCCTCATTTCTTATGCAAAGAAATTCGCCTGGCCTTTGAGAGAGTACCCGTATAGGCTGCACCCGTACAGCACCAAGTTCAGTGTTTTTGTAAATATGATTCCTTAAAATTGATTTATTTTAATAATAATTTTTATTCCGATTTATTTTAACCCTTAAATTCCCAACAACAACGATTTCATTAAACAATAAAAACTTTTTAAAAAAAACAAAAACCGACTTCAAAATCGCTACAAAGTAAAAAATAATTTTAAATAACTTTTCCCATTCATTTCTGGGTCATATTTTAAAAGCTATTTATATGTATTATAATATTGGAAATCTTATCATTTTAATTTTTTTTATTTTGTTTTATTATCATCAATATATTAATTGCTTTATGTACATAAAAGCTTTGAAATCGGCGCTTATCTTACTATGTCGAAATCTTTTTATTTTAATTTTTTCTAATTTGTTTTATCATAAAAATATTATTAACTTTATGAATATAAAAGCTTCTTAGCGATTTTTTTTCTTTCAGTTGGCAATTTTTGAGTACGCTGAATGTAGCCAATTTGTTCCATGCATTATTTGTTCAGCTGTTACATACTACACAGAAAAAAAAGAGTAGAACTTTTACCTAAAAATTTTGTGAATTCAGCTAAAGTAATCCGGTGATTTTCAGTCAACGAATTTGATTAGGTGCGCTACCAATTTCTAAATGTTAATTATTACAATTATATTGGGTAGTTTAACTGCGAGAGTAAATAAAGCACCTAAATATTTTGGTGTACCTTCAGCCATAAAATAGATAACACACATAATTTATTAGAAGAATAAGCTAATTTTTTTTTAAACTATGACCACTTCATATTAGGTAAGCCACCTACTAAGAATAGAAATATTATCTAATTATTTAGATTGCATTCCCACTTAAGAGTGGAAACGACACCTACATATTTTAGAAAAATCAAATATTTATTTTAATAGTTAACCAACTTCAGATTAGGAAAAACAACTACTTATTTTAGGAAATGCATTCAATTTCTTCGATAATTTTTCCACTTAAAAGTAAGGAAACTACATTTTTGTAGCCAAATTATTAAATTATCTAGATACATAAACCAATCGAAATAAATTAAATAAAGAACAACTTGAAAAACTAATATTGTTAAATTTTAAAAAGAAAACTCACATAATAAAGAAAGTGTAATTAAAAAACAACGATATAAAAAACAATTGGTTCTTAAAGGATTAACCCCTAAGAGCTAATATTCAAATGTTACATTTCATACGAACAAATCGACAACTTGCATTAGGTAAAATGACTACAAGAATTAGATGATTTAATAAGCAAAATTTTAGTAGAATTTACAAATTTTAATTATGTGAATTACCTAATGCATGATTGTTTAATTAACTGTGTAAGTAGAAAAGTTGTTGAAAAGATTAGGTGAAATAGAAAATTTCACATTAGCTAAACTAGTTTAGATAATAAATCAATTATTTTATTTTCTGTGTATGTCATATTCAATATGAGCTTTACAAGCTCACCCAAACCAGTTTAGTGAGAATTTTATTGTGTACAAAGCTTTTAAAATTACTACAGTGTCACCAAGGCACCAAATAGTGCACGGATGGTAAAAGATCATGATTGTGTGTCAAAGATTAGCGCCGACTTCAAAGCTTTTATGTTCATAAATCAATTAATATATTGATGATAATAAAACAAAATAAAAAAATTAAAATGATAAGATTTCCAATATTATAATACATATAAATAGCTTTTAAAATATGACCAAGAAATGAATGGGAAAAGTTATTTAAAATTATTTTTTACTTTGTAGTGATTTTGAAGTCGGTTTTTTTTTTGTTAAAAAGTTTTTATTTCTTCCTTTTAAGATAATATGAAATATTTAATGTAATAGTATTCTTGAGGAAAATTTCAAACATTAAACTTTGTTCTTAAAAAATTTGTTTAATTAATTCCTGAACGTTTGTTGGGTATTTTTCATTTCTGTTTCTTTACAATTTGTAGTGCCACGCCCTTTCTCTAATCCCACCTACTTTATTTACCGTACCTTATAATGATTCTACCTAGCCCTGTGCCAAATTTCAGTTTCCAAGTATCAATATTAACCGTAATATAGTACTTTCCTTAAAGTGCCACACCCTGTGTACAATCCCGCTCACTTTTTTAATGATTCTACCTACCCACCTACCTACATACCAAATATCAGTACGCTAGTCTCAATATTAACTAAGATATAGTATTTTTATCATATTGACACGCCCCTTTGTTGAATAACGCCCACTTTTTTGCCATAATTTGTAGTAACTGTACCTACCCATGTACTAAATTTCAGCACCCTAGTGTCAATATTATTCGATAAATAGTGTGTTTATAATATTGCCACACCCATTTGTCGAATAACGCCCACTTTCTTTACAGTAATTTTTAAAAATTGTGTCTACCCCTGTACTAAATTTCAGTACCCTAGTGTCAATACTATTCGAGATACAGTGTTTTTCCAATATTGCCACATCCCTTTGTCAAATAACGCCCACTTTATTGACTGTAATTTGTAATAACTATGCCTACCCATGCACTAAATTTCAGCACCCTAGTGTCAATATTATTCGATACGTATTCGATTATTCGATACGTGTTTCTTATATTGCCACACCCCTTTGTCGAATAACGCCCACTTTCTTTACAGTAATTTTTAAAAATTGTGTTTACTCCTGTACTGAATTTCAGTACCCTAGTGTCAATACTATTTGAGATACAGTGTTTTTTTAATATGACTACACCCCTTTGTCAAATAACGCCCACTTTATTGACCGTAATTTGTAATAATTGTGCCTACCCCAGTATTTTTACTGTAAATTTCAGTACCCTAGTGTCAATATTGTCTGAAATACTGTGTTTTTCTTTATTGACACGCCCCTTTGTCGAATATCGCCCACTTTTTTAAAAAAGGACCTCCGCGTTCATGGTATCTATCTGTTGACAAAAAATTACGGAAATCGGGCAAGTGCTTTAGGAGTTATCGATGTACATACATTTAAAAAAAAAAAAAAAAAAAAAAAGCTGACAAACCAACGAACTTGAGAACCTCATTCTTTTTGAAGTCGGTTATAAAAAATATGTTGTGTTAATGATCCCCTGAACACGACCCCGTTTTTATTTTTTTGGAAAAAATTTTTGTGTACGAGTTATTAAAGAACACTTTTGGATTGTATCCAAAAAGATACACTAAGTGGAAAAAATATTAAATTTATCCAAAAAATTTTGTAATTTATCCAAAAAGCGATTAATTTTTGAACAATAACCCATTTACTTAAATCGACTACGTAAATATTTAAAATTTATTTAAATACTTTTTTAAATAAATAAAATATTAAAATATTCAAACAGAATTAATAAAAAATATATTAAAATTATGCACGAATATATTTAAATATCTTTCAAATATTTACTATTTGAAAATAAAACCATTGCATTCAAGGAAAATTTATATAAAAACTAGCTGACCCGGCAAACGTTGCTTTGCCCAAACTTAATATTCGATGTTTCTACTTTTTCAATAGATAACGGTGTAGTTTTGAAAGACAAACACAATTACCAAATTTTAGTCTATTGTGACCAAAACCGTTTGAAATATAGCATTTTCATATACTTGTGGGTGGTAAAACATATTTTTAGTACAGTTTCCGACAGCAAGCTAACAAAATAAATTAGTATAAAAATTTAAAATTTATTTATAATACCAAATTTTAGTATAATACCAGCAAAATCTTCTGATATATAGAGTTTTTATTGATTTGTAGGCGGTAAAAGGGATGTGTGGTAACCCAGTTTTAGTATAAAAACTAAACTCCCAAATTGTAGCCTAATACGGCGAAACCATCGGAAATATAGCATTTTTATTGCTTTGTTGGCGATAAAATGAGGTGTGGCAACCCATTTTTGTACAGTTGTCGACAGTGAGCATACAAACTAAATTACCAAATTTTAGTCTAATACCACCAAAACTTTCCGATTCATAAAATTTTTACTAATTTGTGGGCGGTGAAAGGGGGTGTGGCAACCTATTTTTAGTACAGTTCCGATAGCAATCAAGCAAAAGTAATTACCAAATTTAAGTATAATACCCCCAAAATCTTCCAATATATAGAATTTTTAGTGATTTGTAGGCGGTAAAAGGGAGGTGTGGCAACCCAGTTTTAGTAAAGTTTCCGACAGTGAGCATACAAACTAAATTACGAAATTGTAGTCTAATACGACCAAAACTGTCGGAAATATAGCATTTTTATTGATTTGTGGGCGGTAAAAGAGGGTATGGCAAATTTTTTTCTACATAGTGTCCTTCCTTGGGCCAATACGAATCCATCAAGCTAAAAATTGTAAAAATTGAACGACCCCTTCTTGAGTTATGCGCGTACACACTAAACCTCTGCACAAATGCACTCGTTTCTTCCACAACAGTAGATCCAACAGTGCAGAGTTCAGAGCTTGACAGAACTCTGTTAGTCAAGCAGAGCTTATCCAAGTCATTTAATAACAACAAACAAGCACTGCAGAGCCAGTGCTGCCAGGTTTCAGCGCAAAAAAATCCCTATTTTTGCATACAAATGAATATTTTTCCCCGTTTTTAACTTCGAGTTTCCCCGTTTTTTTCCCCGATTTTTAAATTTTTTAATAAATAGTAATATAAAGAAATAACAAGTTTATTAATTCTCTTTACTATAACTAAAATAAATACAAACAGGAAAAACGTACGTATCTATAAGAAAAATATAAATAAAAATGAAAATTTTAAGCGATATTGTATTTTGACTCGAACGTTACATTTTTGAGATTATAAAAAATTGTAAGAAATTATTTGAAATATACATATTGTTATACATACATATTATCAAACCAAGTAAACAAGAGTATGTGTATTATTTCTATATAAAAAATCAAAAATTCTGAATTTATTTCAATTGCAAAGCAATTTTTTTATTTCATTAAAGATTTACTGTGGAGAATTCCGCATTGAGTGGTATTGTCAAAAAAGTTATTTTTGTTTTATTTACATTAATAGCTGAAAAACCACTTTCAGCACTTGTCCCGCTATAGGGAAAGCAAAAAATAAACGACACTATTTTTTTTTTTTGTTTCTAAATATCATCTGAATCAATGAAAAATATAACTTCTTTCCAGAATTCCTGGATAATTTCTGATGATATATTTGAAAAATTTATATATCTTAACGATTTATATTCTTGGTCGAAATCATTCCACTCGGATTGATCCGAAATAACGTGTGAAAATGTTTTTAAGCTTAAAGTTTTATTTTTCATTTTTACTATCTATGAATGGCCCTTTATATAGCTCCTTAAAAAAATATCGAAATCGTATAAGTCTACATCAAAAATACTATTATGACTATTTATGTATTCCTTTCGCATGAAACAGTCAACAAGTCTTCAAAGTGAGTTCTATTTTTCCATATATTACACATTCAGATTTGTAAAAAAAAGCAAACAAAAAATGTATGTAATTAAAATAAAAAAATTTTAGTTGGATTTTCTAATAACCGATATATTTTTTCACTCGCTATTTTATTTTTAATTTTCCCCGTTTTTATCAATGTTTTCCCCGCCTCCCCGTTTTGTGCAAAAAATCCCGAAAAAGGGGAAAAATCCCGGCACCTGGCAGCTCTGTGCAGAGCACTCGTCGACTTCAAAGAGAACTATGTTCGCCGTTTGCTTTAACAGAGCACGATGTTGTTTGTTTAATAAAAACAGAACAATTTATAACAGCGAAAAATGCACCAATCACACCTAACACAGCAGAACCTTGGCGAAGTAATTATTTTTGTTTCGTAGTGAGTGGTGGTTTTTTAACAATTCTTTTAATTTTTATTTTTTTTGGAGAGAATTTTTTAAATAATTGCTAAAAAGAATGGATGTAAATGACGTAAGTTATTAAAATTTTAATTTTATTACAATATTTAATATTTAATATTATATATTTATTATAATGAATGTTTAATATAATTGATTTGTGTTTATTTTTTGTTCAATCATTAATTTATATATGTAAATTTTGCGTAATTTTTTTTTCAAGTTGTAAAGTTTGTTTGTTAGTTTTTGTTGTTAGTTAATGTTGTTGCTTGTTTTATTGTTATCATTCCTTTTTGCGCGTCACTTGTTTATTAATATATATATATTAAGCACAGTTAACGTCTGCATTATTGGTACTTTTTTCAATTCTTTGCTAAGCGTTAACCCTTTAAGCGGCAGAGCCTTGGCAGTAGTTATTATAGAAATTAGTTATAGGAAGTAATTATTTTTATTTAGTAGTAGGGTTTATTTTTGACAATTTTTTGAATTTTTTTTTTTTTTTTGGAGAAAATTTTGTAAATAATTGCTTAATAGAATTATTTAAATTTTAATTTTATTATCATGAATGTTTAACCAAGATAGCGCCAGACATTTTTTTTTTTATTTTGTGGTTTTATTTTGTGCAACAACCTGAAATTTTAAACTCGGATTTCAAAATACAAAGAGAAATAATGATGTACGAAAGTTCAAATACAATTTTTCACGACGATTTTAATATTATGCAGTGGTGGGATGTTCACAAAATGAGTTTCCCCTACTTAATAAAATGAGTAGCAGCATTTTAGCTACGCCAGCAAGCAGCTCAGCTTCGGAAAGAGTTTTTTCCGTAGCTCGAAATTTGATTTCCGAAAAAAGAACCAGCATTGGTTCAAGCTCTATTTCGGTTAACCAAATAATGTTTTTGCACTCGAATATAAACAAATTGGACATGAGCAGAGAATTGCAAAAGCAACTAACAAATAATTAATTTTATTTTTTAGTTTTCCCAAAATTTTTTTTAATTTTTTTTATCAAAACCGTTTTCCCAATACATTTAATATTGCTAAAACCAATTACACTTACAACTTATCTAATTAACTTTACTGATAACATTTGAAACATTCACCAGTAACAAAACTTTAATCCGAAAATAACAAATCACTACTAATAACTTAACGGGTCCGTGGGTCCGTGGCGTAGTTGGTTAAAGTGCGTGGCCGCTATGTCAACGAACCTGGAGACCCGGGTTCAAACCCCAGCAGCGACAGAAAATTATTTGAATTAAAATTATTTTTCTGTACGGCCGCCACCTCTCTGCAGACAATGGCAAACCTCAGAGAGTAATCAAAGTGCCATGTAAAGTTCCTTGAGAACAAGAACCATTCCGTTCATCGCCGTTCGGAGTCGGCGTTAAGCATGTAGGCCCGGTTCTCGGTCAATTGTGTACAAACTTAATAACACGCACAACACAATTGATCATAAGAAGCTAGGTCAAAGTCCTTTCAAGGGCTGAAATGGGCAGTTATTTATTTTTTTTTTTTAATAATAACTTAACAAACAATATCACCAATAACAACAAAACTTACATCTACGACAATTCAATGACAACTAAAAAAAAACATCACCACAATAGACCAACAATCACACAAACACCAATGCTACCATAAACAACAAACGAAATCATCATCAGCAACAATATCAACAATCCAACATAATAATAAACTAACTACACCAGACTTACAATATAACCACAAATAATAAAAGTAAAAACACACCTACAACTACATTATTGTAGTTTTAATTTTTGTTATTTTATATAATTTGATGAATTTCTTATATTTTACAAATTTTTAAAATTGTAACTTGTTTTTAATTTTATCAAAACGGAAAACATGCATTTTAATACAAAACAAATAAGTCTTCTATTATAATTTGAATAATTAATAAGAAAATCACTTTTTTTAGCTTTTTAAATATATGCACCTAATGATTTTTTACAAGAAAATGTATAGTATGAAACTTAAATAACACAGCATAACTTCAAGCGTTCTGCTGTTGTTTACATAACTTTCGAGTCAGTGCAGTCTTCTTTTCCGAATCGTGCATAACATTGTTTTGGTTTTAGTCTGTTCTTGTTCTGCTCAAGCGACGAGTGCTCTCTGTAGTGTTAGGCTTGATTTCATTGATGAGAGCAAAACATAGCAAAAGCTTGCACTACAAACGAGTGCTTTGAAACGCAATTCAAGCGCACTCGTGCAGAGGTTTAGTACACACGGACGTCAGTCATTTTTATATATAAGATTGAAATTGAAAACCAATTTATTTGAATATTTCCCACTAGCTGCGTCCATCAAATACCATTTGGTGGTATATTTTATTTTCTTTTTACTTTTTTCGTTCTCTAATTTATACTATTTTTGACAGTTGGTGCAATGTTAGGGCACCAAATGTCAAAAATGGTATAAGCTTTAAGAAGAAAAATTAAGATAGAGAATAAAAAGCAAATTATGCAGGTAAATGACAACCGGTTCAAGATGTTCTTGAGAAAATACCGAGTTGTCACTCCACCCTACGTAATTTCATTATGCATTGCAATCATCATTGCACTCACAAATCATATTTGCCAAAAATCCAGGCTATATAACCCTTGCAACATTAACTAAATGAGAACTATAAGAAACCTGCAACTGCAAGAAATATACTGCAGGAACAGAGTGCGATGCTGTTGCTACTTGTCGGAATATGAGTGTACGTGTGCGATGCTGTTGCTGCTTGCTTGTATGGAATATGTGTGTACGTGTGTGATATAAATAAGATTCAAATACGGGAAAAAAACGAGTTGTAAGGAAAACATTTGATTTATCCACGTTAATATTAAAATAAAATTTATACTGAGGCGTGGATAATGCTAATATGGGTCATTATTTTACAAACCGCACGGATTTAGGGAAAAAAAAAACCTTGACTTCTTCAAATGTGATATTTTTTTTCCTGCATCTTTGAACAAATTAAGTTGACACGTATTTCAGGATTTTGGTCAAAAAATGTTTTTTGTTTAAAAAATTCACATTTTAATTTTTGATAATTTGCTAGATTTTCTTCGATCCTATTAATTGAAAATTAATTATCTCCACTTGTACTTATCCGATTGATGTAAGTTTTTTTTTAATTTAAACTTAATTGCATTAGCTTTCGGATTCAATTTAAAAAAAGTTATTTTTACAAACAAATTAAAAAATAATTACAATTTAGTTTGGTGTTTTTGAATAAGTTCTTACATACCATTAAACCATTTTAAATTAATTGAAATATATATTATTTTGTTCTTTATTTTCTTACCTACAAAAATCTTTTTACTAAACAATGGAGTCTCTCTTGGGTCGAAAAATATTAAAAATTTACGAGCGAAAGTCACGCAGCACGCTTTACGTCAAAAAGCATATGAGCGCAAATCACTGTTCGGCAAGCAAATATTTCAAACGTGTCTGAACTTGCAGTCCACCACGCTGCAGCGTGAATCATAAATTTTTCAGTTTGATTGTCGACATCGTAGCGTGCATCCTCAGGATATAATTTTTTTTAAGTTAAAGTTTGCCAAAAAAGTGAAGTATTGATAAGATGCCCAAATCATCCAAGGTTCAAAGAGACCGATGTTTTAATCCTTTCGATCTTTCTTACCATCGAAAGCGGGAGAACCTTCGGCGAGTTTTGAAGGAACATTTAGTAGCTCTCAATTTATCGGTAACGGATGAGTCTCTTCAACAAAAAATCTGCAGTAATTGCCGTTTAAAAACTGTTAAATTAAACAAGGATTCCAAAAAAAAGGTAAATTTAACTGTAAAAATAATAATTTTAGTGCAATGCGAGTGTTGAAAACTCTTAAAAAGAAAAATGATCTATTAAAAGAGAGGGTTACTGATTAAGAAGTAAATTATATTTTTGCAGAATGAGAATGTTCATGATTATGATTTTGATGAGTTGGAAAATGATGACTACAACATGAAACGTTTTTTGGAAAGTCCCGATATGTCATTTGAGGAAAACAAAATAGTCACATCTGCAGCAATAAATTCGTTTAACCATGGTTTAAATTTGATAGGAGTTTCACCAATACAAAAAGAAAAAACTTCCCAAAAGCGTTATTCGAATGAGAAGATGAAGAAGATATCTGAAGCCTTGACTACAAAAATATATCAGCCTATTGTGAATGGCAATCATGACAACATTGAAACAAATTATGGGTATTATATATTGAAAGTTTTTCAAAACGAATTTCATACAACGACAGAACGTTCGAAAAAAATGAAAATTTTGACAATGTTTAAGGACTGGTCTTACAGAAAAATTCAGCGCCATTTTCCTCTTGCTACGGATCATATGATTAAAATTACGAAGCAAATTGCTGTAGAAAAAGGAATTTTGTCCGATCCGACCCCAAAAAGCCACCCGTCTTTAAAGAAAGAAGTAGTTGATTTAATAGTAAACTTTTTTCAACTGGATGAACACAGTCGTATCATGCCAGGTAAAAAGGATTTCGTGTCATTAATTTTGCGTCATTACGACCGAAACATTGCGTGCTCGCAGGTGCAAGTGGCACACATTCAGTTTGTGTGTGTACAATGCATGAGAATGTTAAATTATTGATTGAAGGATCTAATACAGTGATGGGCAACTAACACATAGACATGCATACTTGTGTGTGTGCCCGAGAGAGCGCGGCAGCTCTGCTTCAATTTATACTGTGAAGAAAAAAAATCTTTGAAAACAATATGGTAACTGAACTGCAGATTCTTATGCTGCCCAGCAAACACTTTGTGAGTCCTCATAAGATATGAGTCATTTTTATGCGTGTTTTATGATACTTTACAAAAAGGACTCATAAAACACTTAAAAAAGTATTCATTAAAGAGTTATTTTTAAGCGTGTTTTATGATATCTAAAGCTGGGAACTTAAAAAAAATAATGGCAATCGTGTGTAACGGAAAGAATTTTCTACATATTTTAAGAAATTGTCGCGGCACTTTTGTTCGCACTTTTTACCGGGATTATAAGACGTATTATAGTCGCGCACACTTATTTGTTTATTAATTTATTATTAAAAACGTTTACCGGCACGATCGCGAATTTAACACTTATTTAATGCGCGAACAGCTGATTTACTTATCTTGATGTGGAACCCAAGTGCACAATAGTGCCGACGACAAGGGTTGCCACCTGCTCAGCGGAGACGGGTGTGGGTATTTTTAACACAACGAACGTATTGACGCGAAGGACAACGATGCAGGTGTGTTTGATAAGACTTTTTAATCCAAACCAAACTTATGCACAGTGGGACGGAAAGATGAATTGATCGACAAAAAGTATAATATAAATATATTAAAGTATTTCGAAAAAAAGTTGTAATAAAAAGTTATCGCGATAAAAAAAAATAACCCAATTTTTGGGTCGCACTCTAATTGCGGGTTCAAGGGGACCACTTGAACCCTCACACGATTCCACCGGTGGAATCAATTGATTTCACCTGTTCCGGACGGAACTAGGCTCGAGTGCGCGGGGCCTAATACAAAACAAAACGCGCCAAAGCGAGTACAGACCAAAAATAAGCACGCGATAGACAAGTACGGAGGAAAAAAGAAGCGCGGTAATACCGAGAAAAATTAACTGGACAATCAAAAAGTAAGCACGGTGTGTGGTGAGCGCACCAACACACACAAACAAATACACAAATATGTATATAATAAAAAAGTACTCCCTGACTTTTCCCAGGTCCTGGCCTTTAGCTCCTCCTCGCTCCAGCGGCTCCCGATCCAAAAATCCCACCGACTCCGTCTGTCCTGGTGGGCTCGACAGCGTCACTGGAACCACTACACTTCCGATATTTATATGTATATATATATATGCTATATCTATATATATATATATCCTTTTTTTATATTCTGTTCTATCTCGACGTTTTGTCGGAAAAATCACTTGGCAAATTTTTTTTCCACAACACACTACCACTTTGGCACACTACCACCTTGCGTCGATGTTCAGAACGAACTGAACTGCCAACCAGCGGTGCAGACTGACGATGCTTAGGTTCCACAAGATGGGAACGTAAACACAGCCATCTTTTTTCTAGCATAGATGCGGTTTTCGCAGAAACCGGTATTCACACCTGAAGGCTTTGCTCACACCTATTTTTAAAATCGTTTTACGGATTTTTTAAGGTGCATCTTGAGCAAATTTAAATAAAACCTTCTACCCACCAAGTGTTTTTCTACATCTTGGCGGCATCTATGCTAGTATTGGTGTGGCAACACTCCACACCTTCCACAGCCCACAATGGCTACCCTCATTGTGACTTGGCCAAGTGATTTTTACTTTTTTTCACAATAACAGTCCTAGTCCTGTTCGTTTTATTTGTCCCGCAATTCCGTGCGTTCAGTCACTCGTGGGATTTCAGTTTCGTCGAGCATGGAGCACAAGGAGAAACCTTAGCCAAACAGAGTTTTAGAAGTAATAATTAAAGTGGTTTAATGACCACTGGAGTGCATGTGTGTGTTGGGCGCCACTCCAAACGCACAGTGATTACGTCCGGACAAAACAAAATCGTCATTTTATGACTACTCATAAAATGGTCGCCGTGTAGTTTTGTCCGTACGTCACTTTGGCGCAACTAAAGTTTTAGACCGCGACAAAATATTCAGCTTGTAATTCCAAAAGCTTCAGTTTTCTTTCTTCACCTGAAAAAGAATTATAATTTGCATGGTATATGGAGAAGTGTCTTTGCAAATACATATTTGCAGAACGACCAATAATGCCTTCGCAAATTATACATTGCTCTTCATCATTTATATTTTCTATGTACAAATAATCGAATTCACATTGTTCGTTAAACATTTTTTTTTGTGTACCTGAAACAGTTTAATGAAAAAGTTGCGCAGCGAGGTCTTGCCCTCATGAGTGCTGAACGTCAACTGACATGCTTTGTGCTGAGAGAATTTATCATACTGTGCGGCAGTGATGCCAACTACACGGAAATTACGGGTTTCTACGGATTTTTAAGCCTTGCACAGATTAACGGACAACAGCGGCAAAATAAGGTAAATCTACGGATTTTTAAGAATATCACACAGAATTTTCGTAGATTTTTCGCGAAATTTCATGTTCAAATTAATTTGAATGGTAAAAAAATATAATCAACACTCAAAAATTCGTTTACTTAATTTGTTAAAACTTTGTGCATCAACACTTGCAACTAATAAAAATGTGCAGCCCTGAAAGTTGCACACGTAAGCAATATAAAGCTCTAAACATGTTCTTCAGAGTGAAAATTTTAAGCAAATTTTAAGCAACACAAAGGCAAAAACAATTTCTGATCAACTTGACAACTGCTGCACTAACAATAAGTAATATTTTTTTATTTTCAGAATTCTTTCTACCATATTTTTATAATATTACACTTGAAATGCAAACTGAATCCTTAAGAATACACCTATTGTATAAAAGTTTTATCACTTTTTATAAAACAATTTTAGATTTTTACATTAAACCAGATATAATTTAAATAACAAAGCCGAAGATATTGATATAAGTAACTCATGCAATTACTTTGTTACTTAAACTGCAATGAGGTGTACCTTCAAAATGTGAAGCGGAAATTTTAAACCTAGGTTGACCCAATATTAACGATATTCAGCAAGTTCAAAAATTTGGGCAACTGAAAAGTGCCATGCCCCTCTTTAAACACCCATTAAATGTAACCAGTGGAATAGTACTTGTGATTTGAGGTCGAATACCAATTTCCAATGCTGTGTAAGCTATAACTCTAAAGCTATTCGATATCGCAAATTCGGGTCGTATGGGATGTGCGCCCACCATAGATATTCGGTGCACTCCTTCTCCATACTCTTACTGATTTAAAACAAAAATTTTCAAAATCGGTTGAAAAACATAGGAGAAAATGGTTCTTAACTGTTCTAGTTTTAAATTAAAAAAAAAATTATATAAATTTACACGGATTTACACGGATTTTTTATGTCGCATTTGTGGATTTTTACTCTCTTCGGGTTGGCATCACTGCTGTGCGGCCGAATGCTATTGTTCGTACGTTTCACGAAGTTGCTTATAGCGTAGGCACGGTTGCCACTCGCCTATTTTTTTTCGTACCAAATTTTCCGTGAAAATGTACCAAAAAGGAATAAAATGTACCAACTTTTTTTTTGTACCACCAATAAAACAATAATATTAACCCTAATCGGTAACTCAGACCCATAACTCTAAAAGGTTCCTTAAGTATGCGCGCGCTTACATACAGAAAACTTTAAAAAGAAATAAAAATATCACAAATTTTATGAATAAAATTTAAAGACTATTTATTCTTTTTATGAATCAAGTTATATAAATATATATAAAAAAAAAAATTGATATTCAGGACAAAAATTGGAAATATTTCGAAAAAAGTAAAAAAAAATGAAATCTTGTCGATTTGGCATAATTTTATTTTATTGGCACAATTCAAGCATGCATTGAATTTGTGATCTGCACTGATGAATTTCTTGCATTTATCACATCTTGTTGTAAACACATTAGGATTGTTTTTGCTAGTACAAATGTAACATCGACAATTCCGTGTTGGTGATGCATGCTGAATTGGAACACTTGCGACATTTGTTGAGATTATTGGTGTTTCGGGTTGTGCCACTCTTGGACCACGTATTCGCTTCGCGATGAATGGTTTAACCATAGCGTCTCCAAGCTCAATCAAGAACAGTCTACGACGAATATTCCTGTTACTGTTTTTGATTGAAATTGAAGTGAAATTAACGTACGCATTAACTCCACTTATATCAAGTAAATTGCAAAACAATGCCATAGGCCATCGATTGACCTTTCGCTTGCATCGATAAGTGCCAACTATTTGATCAAGCGTATCTACACCGCCTTTATTTGTGTAAAAACAGGCTTTTTCCGCATATTTCTCAAAACTGGTGGAATCTCAGTTCGATTCTGCGGAATTGTTCCGATAATGGTCATTCGCCGTTTGTGTAACTCTTCAGCTAATTGATATGTGGTGCAGAAATTATCACAAGTGACATTTCTATCTGAAAGGCCTTCACATAAATCGAGTACAACTCTTTGTCCTTGGTTTCTCTCAGGCGCAGCATTTCTAGCACGCCCCACATACACCTGAGCAGTGTGGACGTAATAAGATTTCGAATCACATAGAACCCACATTTTTATTCCATATTTTGCCGGCTTAGACTAAATGTACTGACGGAAGCTGACTCGACCACGAAATACATACTAAAATGCATGTAAGAATAGACATGTATGCGTGCACAAACTAAGAACCTGTACGTCAATAAGTTTACACGAGCATTTCCAAACGTGAGCGCCACCTGTAGTCGCGTGAAATTAGTACATTACATCGAAAAAAGCTATTTGCCAAAAACTCATGTCAATCGGTTAAGGTTTAATATATTTTTTACTTAATGTAATTTTGAATTTGCGGGCGCATACAAAGGACCGATGAGGGTCAAGTAATTTTGTGTACTATTTCCTATATCGCGTAGATTTGGTTCTACCACATTTTAAACGTTTGGCAATTTGTGAGTCTGGGCAGCATACCAATCACAAATTTGAAAGAAAGTCCATTGGAAGAAATGGTAGTTATGCATAATGCAGAACATTACAAGCGCAAGCTCGGCCTGTCGATCTTGCTTTTCTAAAAATGTATTTTAGGCTTTCATCGTGATATGATTATTTTTTTTTTTTCATTTCATTGTTTTTGGCTATGCAAAGTATTCTTTGCATGTCTGTGCAAGTGTGGTTCAACGCACGATTTCTCGCAGACGATACAAAATGCAGTCTCATTTTTGTTTTGCAGCCAAGAAAATTGTTGCAACCATTCTGGACGAAACTTCCCTTTGAAATCAGTCTTTGATTAGGAAGGAACATCAACACTATAAAATAAAATTTTACAAGTTTAAATAAATTTTTCAATCAAAATTAAACAGCTACTTGCTGCATTCAGCTTCACTTTCGCAGTCAGAAGTGGGCGCTATGCAAGAAATATGCAAGCAAGATTTTATTTAATTTTATATGATATTAAATATTGAGTGTTTATACGTACCTTTCCATTATTAGCGTTTTTCCTTCCACATGCCACACACTTGAAGAGCACTCTTGAACAATTGTAAATTAAATTTTTTAATTTATACAAAAATTGTTGCAAAAATCTAGGTTGTTCATATTCTTTTTAATTATATCTTCTACTTTTGAATCTTTGTTTCCCTCAGAATAAAGGTAGAACTTCATGCAATGCAAGTTTCCACTGAAAATAACTTTGAACACTGAACATTATACCAACAGTGCTATCAAATTTGGGTTTTTGTGAAGTTTCTAAACTTTTACAAAATGTACCAAATCAGAAAATAATGTACCTATGTACCAAGGGAAAATAAATGTACCAATTTTGGTACAATTGTACCAAAGTGGCAACCGTGAGCGTAGGTGTGATAGCATTGCGTCGACAGCAAAAAGCAGCCTATTCACACGTGAATATGAAATTCGAAAATGCCCTTCACTGATCTAATATGAAAAATCTTACAGCACATACACCGAATCCATTTTTAACTTATCATGACTGTTTAAAATATATGATATGCCTTGAACCAACAAATAATTGTTATTTTGGAAAGTGCTCTGAGTGTTCAGGTGCAGGACATCTAATCGACGAACTAGAAAAAATTTTTGAAGCAAATTACATTGACGAAATCACATACAGGCAGTGGACTTACGTAAATAGAACTACCTTGCAAGTAATGATATCTCCGGTTGATGAATATTTGCAAACATTTCCTTGTGAAGAAGCAAAATGAGTTTATGAAATATAAAAAACAAAACCTGCCGGAGAATGAGTGCATTGTCGTCTGTGATTTTTCTGAGAACTATGCTTTTGTTGTCCAAAATGCTGCACATGGCTTCCACTGGAATAATGATCAGGCTACAGTGCACCCATTGGCAATTTATTACAAACACAATGACGGAAATATCGAAGTGAAAAGTTTTGTGATAATTTCAGAATGTTTGCACCACGACACTATAGCCGTTCATGTGTTTCAAAAACATTTGGTGACTTTTATAAAAAAAGAACTGAACAAAATTTCAAAAATCGGGTGCGCAATATAAAAACAAGAACAACTTTGTAAATCTGACTCATCATGAGAAAGATTTTGGTCTGTCTTCAGAGTGGCACTTTTTTCCAACGTCTCATGGTAAGGGTGCGTGCGATGGATTGGGTGGGACTTTGAAAAGATTAGCTGCAAGAGCTAGTCTTCAAAGACTTTCCAATCCAATTCAAACGCCGAAACAATTATTCGAATGGGCAAATGAGTCTCTCCCTAATATTGCGTCGAAATATGTTACCAATGAAGAATATGACGTGGAAGAACGCAAACTACACGGGAGATTCAAAAGGGCTGCAACCATCAAAGGAACTTTGAAATTTCATTGCTTTATACCTGTTGGAAAATATAAAGTGCAAGCTAAGCATTTTTCCTTGCAAAAAGACAATACTTCTGTTGAAGTTAAAGTCGTGAAATAAAATATATATTTATAATTTTTACATTTACTTTCTATATATTCATCAAAATTTACACGTTCTTACGATAAGTTAATATTAAAATGAATTAATATTTACTTTGTTTCTTTTATTTTTCTGCTGCAACATAATACTCGATACTTGTTGATTTACTTCTTTTAGTAAAACGAAGATTTTTTCCTTTTAGCTTCTTACCACTGGTGGGGGAAGCTAAGGTCTTTATTTGACAAATCTTAAAAACTAATGAGCTTATTGCTCCTATTTATATCAAATATATTTACATAAATTGAACTTAATGGATATGTATGAGTAACTTAAAAATATTCTATACATAAGGTGATGTTACATGTGTGAGTATATAAAAATATTTCTCACAATAAGCTTCTTTTTATTTATTTTATTGGATTGGTTATTGATGAAGAAGCATATTTCGTGAAATTATTTTCCCAGCGATTGCACCTGCATTCCAATGCATTGCTTGGCCTTGCACTGAAAACGCGCATATTGATCTGAGTGCAAGCGAAATTTGAGCTTGCGCGTGTTGATGTCGGCGTTCTGCTTTTAGCTGGCCGAAATATTTGTTGCTTAAACATCTTGCGCGTGTTGATGTCGGCGTTCTGCGTTTAGCTGGCTAAACAGCAGCGGCCGTAATATGTTCTGCTTGAATACTATTCATGAATATTCCCTTGTTTCAAAACATTATATTAATTTTAGAGTTTCTTATGAGCTTGCCATTGTACCATTTACTTTAGTAACCGTAATCATTTTGCTCTTTTGAAAAAAGTTGCGGGCGTTTGACATCTCTGAAGCACGTCGAAGCACGGCGTTGCGTGACTTTCGCTCGTAAATCTTATATATAAAAATGAAATACGTGTGCGTTAGTCTTGCTAAGGCTCAGAAACGGCTTGGCCGATTTTAATAATTCTTTTTTTGTATTGCCACATGGGAATTGCCACATCAGACTTCTTTTAAAAGCCAACAAATCTGAACGGCTGAACGGATTTAACTCAAATTTTGCACACACATTACTTGAATCCTAGATAAGGTTATGGCATACTTGGTTTTGACCACGTCCCTTCTTCTGCCCCTTTACAAGAAACGTAAATTATCCTACTAGCGTACTTTTATTAGCGAAACTGTGCGTCTAAATAATTAAAAGAAAATTCTGTCAAAAAACATTCACATATCTTCAAAATTGCACAACATTTTAGTACAGCGTCTTTTTTTAATAACTTCGTTTTCTTAGAATAACAAAAAACTTTCAGAAATTCGTATTTCTTACTTTCGATGAAAATAACTCCGTTTTTTTTTAATATATTTCATCCAATTTCTTTTCGTTGATAAATTCAATTTAACATTTTTTACTCCAAAAATCGCAAAAGCTGTCATTTCAATAAATAAAAAAAAACTTTAAAAAAAATTATTTGTTTGCCCATTGTGAGGATCGATGCTTAGACCACCTCATGGCTTCAAAACTAACAGTTGAGCTGACTATTTTTATTCAAATTGAAATGCACTAAAAAAATTTTCTAATAGAATTCGCAATAAAATGATATGACAGCACGATCTTTTGAATTCGAATAACAGCAGCCTATTACACTCCGTGTTAATATGGGATATTGGAGTGTTTCATTCAATCAATAATTGAAATTCGATTGGCACCATTTGTTATGGATCATGAATGTTCGATAAAAAATTAATTTCGGGTGGAATCGTGATTGCTCGAATTTAGGGCGGGACGAAGTTTGCCGGGTCCTCTAGTATTTAATATTTTTCGATCCAAGAGAGACTCCATTGTTTTGTAAAAAGATTTTTGTAGGTAACAAAATAAGGAACAAAATGATATATGTGACCCGGTCTACGAAAAGGGACCTTCGGTGTGAAAATATCATTTTTCACTTTTTTGGCGATTCGGATTGACTAATGTGTGCTCTTTCTAATGGCGCAAAGCAGAAGAAACTTGTCCCGAAACACCGAAGGTCCCTTTTCGTAGACCGGGTCACATATATTAAAATTAATTTAAAATGGGTTAATGGTATGTAAGAACTATTTCAAAAATACCAAACTAAATTGTAATTATTTTTTAATTTGTTTGTAAAGAAGAATAGTTCTTACTTGAGCATTGATCGCACGCATTTTTATCGCGCTCTTGATGTTTTGCTAAATAAACTAATGAATAATAAATTTAATAAATGTTTGAGATAAGTTTGTAATTAATAATAACACTGCAAACATAACTGCAATTAAAAATAAAAACAAAAGAAAATAGAACAAAACCAAACTGAAATAATTAAAACAAATCTAATTTCTTAAATTTCTTTGGTCGCGCCATATTTGCACTCAAAAAATCTGCAATTGGCATTGTATTATATTGTGCCTCTGTCAACACAAAAAATATCACTAAACCAGGGATTGCCAAAGAGTGATTTTTAAAGAGTGCAACAACAATTACAACTTAAAACCAACAACAACAACAAATCGTTGGATACGTAGTACAATAAGGAATTAGTAACATAAAAAACGCAAACAAAAAGCAGTCGGTGACGAAACCATACGCAAAATTACCAACAAGAATTACCGGTCGCATGCGCTAATTTACCAACAACGACAAGAATAAACAACAACAAACACACGCTATGTTGTTGCAGTGCAGCTGCGTTTGTGAACAATTCGTCGAATTACAACAATCATGAAAATATTGAAGTTGTTGTTGTAGAGTGGAAAGAGTGGAAAGAGTTAGGCGCTGGCAATCGCTGCACTAAACCACAAAATAACCGAACAAACGAAAGTCGCTCAAGTCAACCAACTACTCTTCGCTCTTCGGTTCGTGCAACAGTTTGTCTTACCGTTCGTGCTCTACCTCGCCATATCAACAAAGTGCAATTGCTTATTGCTTTTTGGCTGTCTTCCTCTGTGCTGTTGTTGTTCTTGTGGGTCTTTAACCTAATCTCGCTGCTGCTAGTCTACTCAATCACTCAACCTAGCAAACCAATGTCACCGTCCCCCAGATTGACGCGCCAACAACTTCTCCAGCACTCCAATAGAATGATCAACAAAGGTGAGGGCATGATACAATTACAAGGTAGGCTCATTTTAAAATGGCTGCTTGATTGTGAATTTTTGCAACAACAAAGCTGTAGAAGCCACAAACGTCAAACGACAAAAGCAACAACAACAACAAAGAAAAACTAGAAGCTATCAGCTGATTTTGACAACTAACGCACCCTGCTCTCCAATATGAGCCTACCTGGTAATTGTATCATGGGTGAGGGCACGCCTAAGTCTGAGGGTATAGACGCAATTACCCAGTCTCTTCGCGCTCAGTTTCAGGAATTGGAAGAACGGCTGAGTAATAATTTGAAGTCGGAGTTCCGAAAGTTGGAAGATCGTCTTCTTCAAAATTACGAAAACTCTTTTAAGCTCCTGTCCGCTGAAATTGTGAGTACCGAAATTAAGCTTACTAATAAAATCGATGCTGAAGTCTCTTCTCTTAAATTGAGTATAAATGAGTTTAATAGCAAAATAAGCTTGCTCGATAATCAGCTTCATGCAGTGAGTTCTCGGTGTGAGGAATTAGAGAAGAAATTAAGCACTGAGCAGTTTAACAACAACAACTCGCGCAACGTCGTTCCTGAGACTTTATCGGATGCTGTGTTATTTGAAGTGCCGTGCTCAAGAGAAGAAAATCTCAAAAGCATTTTTAACAGAATTTGCCATTTTATTGAGTATCAACCACCTCTACTAAGAGATATTTTTCGGGTTAGACCGAATTCGCAGAATCTAAACTCTTTGATTATAATTAAATTCCTCTCGCCCTACGATCGAAATCGCGCTCTAAAAGCTTTTGGCGCGTATCGGAAGAGAACCAAATCAGCTGTTAATCTAAGATCTGCAGGGTTCGACTCGGATAATAATGTTTATATCCATGAAAGTCTAAGTGTTGATAATCGTAAAATTTTACAAACGGCTATATCGCACAAACGCAATCGATCTTCAATGCATATACATTTCGTGGCTCAGTTCATATTAGGAAGGAAAAGAATTCGGCAAGCATTCGCATCGATAGCCTGGATGAACTACACGATGCAGTCCAAGGTGAAACTTCATCTTAATTCTCGCAGCCGGGCTGATAAATTATTTACTATATATATTTTATTTTTATTGCTATCTTTATTATCTTTAATTACTTCTTCCTTTATCTATTTTCTCTGTTTATTTTCTGTAAAGATGTTTGATAGTAATAGGTTTGCTTTCTATATGTTTATTATAATAAAATATTTATGTTATTCGTCTGACAGTTTCGTCTATCTCTTAAATGTCTTCTAGTCGTGCTAGTGGCGTTGATGTTAATCATAAACTCCTCATTAACATTTTATGTAAACAGCGTAATGGTCTTTCTGTTGTTCATTTCAACGCTAGAAGCTTAAACTTTTCTAAGCTCGATTATGTCAAAAATGTTTTTGAAAGTTCAAGTGTGGATGTAATTTGTGTCTCAGAAACCTGGTTCAATCCTGACATTCCCGACTGTTTTCTAAACATTCCAACGTATACATTGTTTAGGAATGACAGGATTGAGAATAAAGGAGGTGGAGTTGCTGTGTATTGTAAGTCCTTTCTCAGTTCAAAGTTTGTGAACAAATCTTGTGGGTCTGATGTTGAATTTTTAAATGTTGAGATTTGTAATAATCATAATGTAAAACTTCTTGTTTCTTGCGTATACAATCCCAATAGATGCAACAGTCTTGATCCCTATTTTTCAGATCTTCATAATCGTTTAACTGATTTTGACTTCTATACTATCTGTGGGGACTTTAATGTTAACTTGCTGTCAAGGGACAACGTATCGAATAGTTTTAAAGACAATGTCAATGCTGCTGGAATGTCAATTATCAACTCTGTGACTCCGACTCGTTTTGCACCGGGTGTTCGTCCTAGTCTAATCGATGTCTTTATCCTGTCTGATGTGTCTTTAGTTTTACTTTTTGACCAAATTTCATTTATTTCTGACCATGATCTCCTGTTTTGTACTATCAATTATAATCCATGTTGTTACTCTGTTCCAATGACGTTATCTTATCGTGAGTATAAGTCTATAGACTATTCTTTATTGTATGATTATTTGTCTCGTATTTGTTGGAATGACTGCTGGTTTTCTCGGTCTGTTGACGACAAATTAAATGTTCTTGTCGCCCAGGTTAACAGTGCTCTTGAAAATTGTGTCCCTCTTCGTACTCTTATTGTTAATAATAAGTCTTGTCCTTGGTATACATCAGATGTCGTATTGGCTATTAAAAAAAGAAACAAATTGTACAACAAATGGAAGAAGCATCGTATTGGTACTAATTGGGAGCAATTTAAGCTTGCTCGTAATCAGGTTGTCTCAATAGTAAGGCAGTCGAAAAAAAGATTCTTCCACCATAAATTGAATTGCTCTCTTTCTGCCAAACAATTGTGGAAAAATGTTCGAAGTCTTGGTGTTTGTAGTAATGTTGAGCAAAAGTGTGATATTGATCCCAACCTTTTAAATGATTTCTTTCTGTCCAATTCTCCTGTCTGTAATGATAACTTTCAATGTAGTGGTCGTCAGTTTTGCGATGCAAACAAGTTCTCTTTTTCTAACGTGAGTGAGAATGATGTCATAAATTCCATTATGAAAATTAAATCTAATGCTATTGGCGATGATGGAATCTCCTTAAAATTTATTAAAATAATCTTACCTTATATAATTTCTCCACTGACACATATTATTAATCACTCCTTTACCACCTCCTGTTTTCCTAAATCGTGGAAACTTGCTACTGTTATTCCCATTGCTAAGGTTACTCGGGCAACAACTATGTGTGATTATAGACCAATTAGTATCCTATCTTCATTCTCCAAGATATGTGAGTCCCTTATGGCTAATCAAATAAATCAATATCTTTTAACATGTAAACTCCTTTCACCACTCCAATCGGGCTTCCGATCCGGACATAGCTGCGCGACTGCAATGCTAAAAGTTATGGACGATATTCGAACATCTTATGACGATGGTCTTCTTACACTCCTTTGTCTGTTAGACTTTTCGAAAGCATTCGATCGTGTTAATCACTTTATTTTAGTTCAAAAACTTAAGCTTCTTTTTGGTTTTAATAATAATGCTGTAACCTTAATAGCAAATTATCTTGAAGGTAGAATGCAGAGAGTGAAGATTGGCAATCTATTTTCTTCCTATAAGGACACTAAGATGGGCGTTCCTCAAGGATCGATTCTTGGTCCCCTGTTGTTTAGCATTTTTATTAACGATATTTTTACCGTTTGCAATGATGTATCTATACATGCTTATGCGGATGACATCCAATTATACTCCTCTAACCGCATTGGACTAGTTGACGATTTATGTTACAGATTAAATGAAGATCTTAGAGCTATTTCCAGATGGGCATTTGAAAATGATCTTTGTCTGAATGCTAAAAAATCGTACATTCTCCCAATTTCTAAGGACAAGATTGACCATCTTCAAATTGCACCCATCTTTTTAAACAATGATAGGCTACAAGTGGTTGTTAAAGTTAAGAACTTAGGATTTTATGTCAATTCTAAGCTCTCCAGTTCTGACCATATTAATAATGTTGTTAAACGTGTATATTTCACACTACGATGTTTACGGTTGTCTTCACAATTTGTTCCTATTGAGACCAAGAAAAGACTTGCTGTTCAATTAATAGTCCCACTTATAACTTACTCTGAACTGGTTTATAGCAAGCTTGACTCAAACTCCACGCATAAAATCCAAGTTGCATTTAACGATGTGACAAGATATGTATTTGGATTGAGACGCTTTGAACACGTGTCCGTAAAAAGTCAAGAAATTTTAGGATGTAGCATTATTAACTACTTAAACGCAAGGAATTGTTTATTCTTACACAAATTAATATACCTAAGGACTCCATCTTACCTCTATAATAAATTACGTTTCAGTGTTTCTAATAGGACCGGCAACCTTATTATTCCGAAATTTAAGACCTTGCATTCTAAGCGGCTATTTTTCGTCAACGCCATTAAACTATGGAATTCACTACCTTACAGAATTAAATCAACTGTCAATTCGAATAACTTTAGGAAATCTCTTATGTCTTACTATTCAAGCATCTAACTACTAATTACTATTTCTTCTGAACTTCTTCTTAATCTTACTTTAATTTTCACGGTATTGTTTAATTTTATGATAAAATATGCATTTGCTTAAGCTCAATAAAATTAATCTCAATCAATAGTTTTTAAGTATTCTTAAATTATAATCTAGCTAACTTTTTGTTAAAGTTAATAATATATTATATATGTTATTTGTTGATTATAATTTGTATCTGTTGTACTGCTAAAAGATCTCCCTGTATCTTATTGTACTAATAATTGGCCTAATAAATGAAATGAAAAAGAACTTTTTTTAAATAGATTCCGAAAGCTAATACAATTAATTGTAAAATAAAAAAAAAAATACATCAATCGGATAAGTAAAAGTGGAGATAATTAATTTACATTAATCGAAGGAAATCCAGCAAATTATCAAAAATTAAAATGTAAATATTTTCAAAACCAAATTTTTTTTCGACAAATCCTGATATATGTATTAACTATTTTTATGTATTTTAGTTATAAGAAATTTTTTCGACCAATTCTAAAATGTCAAGTTAAATTAGGTGTGCGATTTGTAAAAGAATGACCCATATGCGTTATTTCCCTTAGTGGGCATTACGACGTATACCATCAATCAGCTTGGTTGTATGAGTTCAAGGCAAAAACGTGGAAAACGATTCTTTTTATGATAACTCTAAATTTGTTTGTTAAATGATACTCTAAAATTGTTAATAGTTTAAAAGGTATTTCATGTCAAAAAGCGAACTTTCCGTAAAAATTAAAAAACAATTTTTTTAAATTGACGGTCAATATTTCCTAAACCAACAAAGTTATGCCAATAATTGAATTTTTGTTTTATATTTGCAATTTTCTGAGTGAAACTGTATATCCAGCATTTAAATTTTTGCAATAATTTAAAATAAATACCATATTTTCTCGATTGTATCCAAAAAGAAACACTGGGCATTTAAGGGCAATGATATAGTCAAAAGTTTTTGTAGGACTTAAATTTAAATAGGAAACTCGATTTGAAACATCCATTTTATACTTCTTCAAATTTACGTTTTTTAGCGGCGCCAATCCAGTTTGCGAATTTTCTGGATTTTTTTATATTACATCCAGGATTCAGAATCTGGCCTTGCAGGGAGGTTCTGGAATATGTTAAGAAAATGTATGGAACCCAAAACCCATCTAATATATATGTACGACTATTAGGAAAATATTAATAAATTTGAAACAAATATTTTTTTTCTTAATTGTTGTAATAAACAGCGCACGCCCCCACGGCAAATATCAAAATAAAACTGCAAAATTTTCGTTGAACTTATTCACCACGCGAAAGTAAAAAAAACAAAGAAAAACTACCGTTATCTTGAAGAATTCAACTTAAAACGTGTTTTCCGAATTCGATAGAATATATTCTATATAATTTCTCTCCTCTCTTTACAATTTGATTTTTGACCTATAGGTTGACTTTTTGGTGGAATTCGTGATACAATATTTAAGCTCATCAAAAAGTGTTTGGTATTTTAGGAATTTTGCAGAAAGCGAAGAAAGTCCCCTACTTATTTCGGAGAAACCATGCTTCGTCTGCTTGAAAAGCTTGTAAAAGTTGATGTCAGCTAATCTACACTTCTCGCAAGACCAACACAACCCTTTTCCTTCCTCAACATGGTCCGCAACTCGACCTGTTATGCCTGCACATTTGGCGTGAACAGAATTATCACATAGCCAACATGATAAAAACCGCTCAGTTTCACCCTTAGTGGATCAGTAAGGCTTTGCACAGAGCATTTTGATTTAGAAAAAACAAAAAAAAAAATTCTAAAAATAATAAAAATGTATAATTAATTAATAAAAGTAAATAAAAAACAAATACAGCAACTTGAAATGAACTATGCAGTAGTATGGCAACACTGATTAATTCAGTAGTGACTAGAAGTATGCAAAGATTTTTTTTTTTAATATATGGGAATAATTATTTCCACAGTTTGATAAGCACTGTAACTAGACCAGTGATGTACACGAGAGTCTTATGGAGCCACTCGGCTTTCACATACAAACAGTGTTGCCATATTTTAAAAAAAAACTTTAATTTCCAGAAAAAAAAAACTTGTTTTTTGGTAAAAAAACTTGATATTAAAAATGAACTAAAACATGTATTTTTAAAATGTGTACTTTAAAATTTTTGGCAATTCGATTTGTTCTCTCGTTGTCCCGTTATTTTGGTCACTTCATTTCTCAAGAAAATACGGAAGACTTGATCGTCAATTTGAATGTATGTAAACTGAAGCGTCAAGTTTAAAAATGAATGCCAAAAATTGACCGCCAAGACTCTTCGAAGTGAAACCGAGACAAAAGAACAGAAATAATGACAGCAACAATAATAGCAATAGCGCTGCCATATAAATAAACTTTGAAAAGGAGTGAAAATTAGTAGTAGCAGCTTCAAATGATACTAATGTTTTTGTAGTAACATACAATTTAGTTTATCTAATTGATTCATAAAACTAAAATAGAAAGCATCGTTTTAATCGTAAAAACTTGAAAAACTGGGTAAAATAAAATAAAACTTTATTTTTTAGGGAAAATCTTGAAAACTTTCTACCCTCTCAACGTGCGATGACAATAAAGTCGATAACATTATCACTTATGTAGGCAAAGTTGCATGTATAGGGTGTTTTTTTTAGGGGTTTGTTTTTTGAATAGAGATAAAACTGGCATTTTGTGGTCAAATCTGGCAACTCTAATGTCATTTATGTTTAGTTTGATTTGCCATTTCATCATGAACAGGTTGACAAAAGAACAACGCTTGCAAATGGGCCGAAAATGAGATTGATCTCGATACTGATTTTCATCGCAAAATTTTGTTCAGTGATGAGGCTCATTTTTGGTTGAATGGCTACGTCAACAAGCAAAATTGCCGGATTTGAAGTGAAGAGAATCCACATGAGATCCTTGAGACGCCATTACATCCACAAAAACTGACTGTTTGGTGTGCTCTATGGGCTGGTGGAGTCATCGGGCCATACTTCTTCCGAAATAATACTGGAGAGTCAGTTACCGTTAATGGAGACCGGTATAGAGCCATGATAACCGACTATTTTGTTCCCGAATTGGATGGCATGAATGTGGATGAGTTGTGGTTTCAACAAGACGGCGCTACATGCCACACAGCGCACGTCACAATCGATTTATTGAAGGAAACATTCGATGAGCGCATAATTTCGCGGAATGGACCTGTCAATTGGCCACCAAGATCGTGTGATTTGACACCATTGGATTATTATCTTTGGGGATATGTGAAGTCGCTCTTGTACGCCAACAAACCAGAAACGTTAGGGGACTTGGAGGCCAACATTCGTGGCGTTATTGCCGACATACGGCCCCATATGCTCGAAAAAGTTGTTGAAAATTGGACCTGTAGAATTGGCTTTATTCGAGCCAGCCGCGGCGGCCACATGCCCGAAATCAGATTTAAACATTAATGGCATAAAATTATCCTTCCAATAAAGCCAAATTGATGGACATTAAAACGATTTTCTTGTGTTTTATCTCTATTCAAAAAACAAACCCCTAAAAAAAACACCCTATATTTATAATAGTCTTGAAAGACTTCTTGACCTGGTCTTAACTACAGACAGCAACAATGTGATTGTTAAGAGGGCCTTCCATGCTCTGACTATTGTAGATGAATACCATCCACCATTGAGCATTTGGTATAAATCGGACAGAGAGAGCATAGTAAAATCGAGTTCAATCGATAAAGTTTATGTTTATTTTAAAAAAGCTGACTTTTTGAAGTTGAATCATTTACTTCATAATAAACTAAATGTTATTTTAGAGTACTTAAATGGAAATAACCTTGATGATTCCATAAGTTTTTTTTATACGGAGCTCTTTATTGTGTTCTCTCAGTCCGTACCATATAGCCTCAAATTTGCGAAAAACTGTGCGTACCCTTGGTACACAAAGGATTTAAAAACTCTTCGCAACAACAGGAATAGGGCTTGGAAGAAATATGTCTGTAGTTTAGACTCAAATGACCTGGAAACCTACAAACGTTTGTTTCTGGAATTTGAAAATAGCTCAGCTGCATTATATAATGAATATTTAGACAATATAAAGCTGAGAATACTGTCTGATCCAAAAAAGTTTTGGGGATTCATAAACACAAAGAAGAAATCCGATGGATTCCCTTCATCATTCAAAACTGTTGATGGAATTACTGACGATCCCGTCATTATTTGTAGTTTATTTGCAAATCTTTTTAAAGAGTCATTTTGTTCGGATTCTTTTGATCCTGATGAGGGGTATTTTGAATATATGAATTCTACTCCCAGAGTTTCTTTGGACTCTTTATGCTTTACCTCAGAGGATATTTTAAAATATATTAGTTCGATCGATGAAGATTTTAGCGCTGGACCTGATGGAATTCCTGCCGCAGTGTTAACTCAATGCGGTTCAATTTTGTGTCAACCACTCTCTTTGTTATTTAATAAATCTATAAACGAAAGTTATTTTCCACTGTTTTGGAAAAAATCATTTATTAGTCCTATTTTTAAAAAAGGTTGCAGGAATGATGTTAATAACTACAGGCCCATTGCTAAACTGTCATCGATTCCAAAACTTTTTGAGCGAATCGTGTATGATCGGGTAAAAGTTCACTGTGGTGAAGTCATAACAACTCGTCAGCATGGTTTTGTTAATGGCAGATCTACGGTATCTAATCTGCTCGATTTTACATCGTTTTGCTTAAACACCAATGAATCTGGTTGCCAGGTCGACTGCATCTACACTGATTTTAGCAAGGCTTTTGATAAGTTACCACACAATCTAATTCTATTTAAACTTAAGACCATTGGATTTCCACAATATTTTGTATATTGGATTAAATCGTATTTGACAGACCGTTCTTATCAAATACGATTCCGAGGGATTTTGTCTGCTGAGTTTATTGCGTTATCAGGTGTTCCTCAAGGAAGTCACCTAGGTCCACTTCTGTTTATTTTAGCCATTAATGATGTGACCCATATCATTAAAAACTCTCATCTGCTTATTTATGCGGATGACATGAAAATATACAGAAAAATAAATTCTCAAGACAATTCAGCCCTACTCCAGTCCGATTTGAAATCTTTTGAAGTTTGGTGTTCTAAAAATAATATGTTTCTTAATCCAGATAAATGCCAAACTATGACCTTTTCGCGAAAAAGGAATAATTTAGTTTTTGATTATAAGATAAAAGATACTGCTTTATGTCGTGTGGATGTCGTTAAAGATCTGGGAATATGTATGGATTCTAAGCTTTCCTTTAACATTCATATTGATAACATTTGTAAAAAAGCATCTTCTATGCTTGGATTTATTAAACGCTGGGCCAAGGAATTCAATAGCATGATTACGACTACAACGTTGTATTATGCAATAGTGCGTCCTCACTTGGAGTACGCAAGTCAAGTTTGGTCTCCAAGTTACAATGTGAATGTTGATCGAATAGAGAGAATCCAAAAATGCTTTGTTAGGTTTGCCCTAAGGGGCTTAAATGGATTTGACATTTTAAACCTTCCTCCATATGAGGATCGCTTAAAACTTTTAAAAATGCAATCATTGAGTGAGCGAAGGAAGTCTGCTGATATCGTCTATTTGCATCAACTCATAACCGGTGTATTCGATTCTCCAGAACTTCTTTCTCTTATTAATTTTAACTCTAATCGTAGAAGTAGTAGAAATGCTAACAATTTAATTTACTTGCCATTTTGTAGAACAAATTATATGTTAACTGCTCCTTTAAACCGTATGAGTAAATTAGTTAACAATTGTAGCTTTTTTGATGTTAACTTGTCTAAAGGTCAACTCAAGAGTAGATTAAAAACTTTTATGTAATTGCATGGTTAGTCGTGTCGTCTTGTGTTGTCCTTGAGCCCAACCATATTTTGGTGGGTAAATTTTTCTCACATTAACTTATTACGAGCCACTAGTATCAATTTCATTGAATTTCAAAGATTTTTGGATTGTGACTTTTAATGCGTTAATGATGAGAATGTGCGAAAAAGCTGTAGTAGCTAAACTCGATTGTTATTGCATGTATACAATGCAAGGAGTGTTCCTTATCATATATCAATGTTCACAAGTTCACATTTTACCTTTCAAATTTATTGATATAATGAAATCTATTGTCTATTAAATACGTCAAATATGCCTCAAAATACGTCAATCGTCATTAGAGCTTAAAATACGTCAAAATGACAAATTTAACGTCACAATGGCAACGCTGATTGGAAGGTCTGCCAACGCTGTGCACCACTGAACTAGAAATCGGAACCTGCCAGTTTTTCAAAATAGGTATTTTTTCAAAACATTGCATTAAAAAGACAAAATTTGTAAGGCAATATAAATAATGAAAGGTCATATTCAAAATATAAAAATTTATATTTATATTTATATTTATATTTATATTAATATTTATATTTATATTTATATTTATATTTATATTTATATTTATATTTATATTTATATTTATATTTATATTTATATTTATATTTATATTTATATTTATATTTATATTTATATTTATATTTATATTTATATTTATATTTATATTTATATTTATATTTATATTTATATTTATATTTATATTTATATTTATATTTATATTTATATTTATATTTATATTTATATTTATATTTATATTTATATTTATATTTATATTTATATTTATATATATATTTATATTTATTTTTATATTTATATTTATATTTATATTTATATTTGTATTTATATTTATATTTACATATATTTATATTTATATTTATATTTATATTTACATATATTTATATTTATATTTATATTTATATTTATATTTATATTTATATTTATATTTATATTTATATTTATATTTATATTTATATTTATATTTATATTTATATTTATATTTATATTTATATTTATATTTATATTTATATTTATATTTATATTTATATTTATAGTTATATTTATATTTATATATATATTTATATTTATATTTATATTTATATTTATATTTATATTTATATTTATATTTATATTTATATTTATATTTATATTTATATTTATATTTATATTTATATTTATATTTATATTTATATTTATATTTATATTTATGTTTATATTTATATTTATATTTATATTTATATTTATATTTATATTTATATTTATATTTATAATTATATTTATATTTATATTTATATTTATATTTTTATTTATATTTATATATATATTTATATTTATATTTATATTTATATTTATATTTATATTTATATTTATATTTATATTTATATTTATATTTATATTTATATTTATATTTATATTTATATTTATATTTATATTTATATTTATATTTATATTTATATTTATATTTATATTTATATTTATATTTATATTTATATTTATATTTATATTTATATTTATATTTATATTTATATTTATATTTATATTTATATTTTTATTTATATTTATATTTATATTTATATTTATATTTATATTTATATTTATATTTATATTTATATTTATATTTATATTTATATTTATATTTATATTTATATTTATATTTATATTTATATTTATATTTATATTTATATTTATATTTATATTTATATTTATATTTATATTTATATTTATATTTATATTTATATTTATATTTATATTTATATTTATATTTATATTTATATTTATATCTATATTTATATTTATATTTATATTTATATTTATATTTATATTTATATTTATATATATATTTATATTTATATTTATATTTATATTTATATTTATATTTATATTTATATTTTGTATTTATATTTATATTTATATTTATATTTATATTTATATTTATATTTATATTTATATTTATATCTATATTTATATTTATATTTATATTTATATTTATATTTATATTTATATTTATATTTATATTTATATTTATATTTATATTTATATTTATATTTATATTTATATTTATATTTATATTTATATTTATATTTATATTTATATTTATATTTATATTTATATTTATATTTATATTTATATTTATATTTATATTTATATTTATATTTATATTTATATTTATATTTATATTTATATTTATATTTATATTTATATTTATATTTATATTTATATTTATATTTATATTTATATTTATATTTATATTTATATTTATATTTATATTTATATTTATATTTATATTTATATTTATATTTATATTTATATTTATATTTATATTTATATTTATATTTATATTTATATTTATATTTATATTTATATTTATATTTATATTTATATTTATATTTATATTTATATTTATATTTATATTTATATTTATATTTATATTTATATTTATACTAGCAAATACCCGCTGCTTCGCCGGCGATAAAAATATTAAATATCATTAAAAACTTTAAATCTTAAAATTTAACAGCCGTATTCATATTGAAGTGGGAAGAGTGTAAATAATGGTTTGTGTATTAGATAAATTCAGTGACTTGTTATTTATTTGTCGCAATTTCGTCAAGATTTTGATATTTAAAATCAATAGTTTTTCTAAGCCATCTGCACTGAAATAATTGTCATTTTATTATTTTTTTTTTTATAAATATTTTGAAATCTTTGACAAATTTTCTTGTTTTTATTTTCTTTTTTTGGAAATTTTTTATATATTTTGAATTTTCTTGACATATTTTCCAAATGTTTAAAATATTTTGAAGAATTTTAATTATTTTTGACAATATTTGTGCTCAAATGAGAGCAAATAATTTAAAAACTGCTTTATGAGAGGTGTGTTATAAACCTTAAAAAAAAATTTAAATTTCAACCATATTTAAAAATCCTCTAATTTATAAACAAACATTTTCAAACACTTTTTGACATTTTGTTTGTTTTTGATACATTTTGAAATAATTTGATACGTTTTGACAATATTTGTTGTGCTCAGATGAGAACAAACAAATTTTTTAAAATTCTCTTATTTATCAAACATTTAAAAGAGCTTATGAAAGCTGTTGAAACGTTCAACATGAAAAATGTTTTTAAATTTTTTTTCGATTTTTTTCTTATGAAGACTTTGTAAGAGGCTCATAATTTTTTATGAATACAGCCGTTTGAATTTCGGTAAAATTCTATATTTGTGTTGGAGCGACTTAGTAGTTCCATCCGAATAAAGTAACCAGCTAACTAATGTAATAAAAAATAACTAAAGTAATAAACTTTCTGTATCTTCCTGATCATTTTTTTTCATGCATTGGTTCACTTTTCCTAGCGCTGCGACTATTGGGGTACTCACAGTTTTGTTTTATCTGGTGTATTAACTACGCCGTCTGTTAACTCTAAAACATTTTGCCATGTGATAACTATTTTTGATTTTGTTTTGCATGTAAAAAAGAGATAACACAAAGTGGTAAAATTGCCTTGCTTTCCAACATGTTTGTTTTTCGTAGCAAACTGGCATTTCTGAAAGGTATTTTTATTTTATTGAAAAATCAATAAATCAAAGAAAGCTTCTCTTGTTATTTTTATTTTATTGAAAAATCAATAAATTAAAGAAAGCTTCTCTTTTCAAAAGGCGTGTCAATTTTAGAATGAACTACGTGTAGGGGTTCTCACAATTTGATTGAAGTATCGTTTTAAAGTTACTATAGTATATATAGTATATATATATATCAACTTTAGAAGGGATCTGTAAATACCCTATATATAAAAATCTCGTTTATATGTAAAAATATCAGCTCTGAGGTAAGAAAAATATATGACGGCCTTAGAGAATTGTTATTTTAAAATTAAATATATCTTTCGTTTAAGCTGATAAATTTCATCAAAACATTTCAACAAAACATCGACACGGAATTTTTGTCGATGCTTTTATAAAAGTGGCAGTATTTTTACATTCAAAAAGGTGGCAGCATTGGTACCGCACTCAATACATGTTGCTGTCTTTTTTTTCTTTTTTGTGGACCTTCCCACCGGGAAAAAAAATCAATTCTCTTCTCCAATATAGATTCTAGAATTGATTATTTTTAACACCCCATCGGGAAAAAGATGCAATTTTATAAAAAAAAAGAATCAATTCTCTTCTCCAGTATAGATTCTAGAATTGATTATTTTTAACATGCTGATGTCCTACAAAGAATAGTACATTCTTTTCTCGCTTCAAATGGAATCGCTACAGAATAGTTTCTTTTCACTTTTTAAATAGATTCTTTTCATATATGTAATCATGGTTGAATAAATTAGGTTGTCTCGTGGCTGATCGTACCCTCTTCTCAGTACACATAATTGTCAAAATCAATGAAAAGCTACAACAACAACTTCATCGGCTTTGCATGTTATCAATTTACGCATTCAGATTTCGTATGAGTTGTCAACTTCGATTCGACATTTATTGGAACTCGCTCTCACCCAAGCGACAACCTTCTTTACTAAACCATGTATGTAATACTTCAATATTGGCAGCAAACTAAATTTTTAATGAGTTTCAACTACGAAATCAAAGAGAGATAGCCTACATAAGATTTTGTTGTTTGTATTAGTATATTTGAATATACTACTACTATACGTCAACGGGGCGCTTGTTAAGAAAAATGTCTACCCAAACATAAAACAAAACAAAGCAAACATATTTGTTTTGCATAAATCATAGGTACGCACCATTATAAAACAATTATAAGACCAACGCGTGAAATATGATAAAAATTTAAAAAGAAAAATTCAAGCAAACAAAATTTAAACCATAAAAACAACAGAAATTTTAAATGAAATTTTTGACAATGAGTTTTTTTGTTATAAAATTAAATTTCGAGTACATAAAAAAAAACCAAAAATAAATAAATAACTGGTCATTTTAGCTATTGAAAGGACTTTGACCTAGCTTCTTATGATCAATTGTGTTGTGCATGTTATTAAGTTTGTACACAATTGACCGAGAACCGGACCTACAGGTTTAACGCCGACTCCGAACGGCGATGAACGGAATGTTCTTATTTTCAATTAGCTTTGCATGGCATTTTGATTACTCTCTGAGGTTTGCCATTGTCAGGTTTGCCATTGTCAGCAGAGAGGTGGCGGCCGTACAGAAAAATCATTTTAATTCAAATCATTTTTTGTCGCTGCTGGGATTAGAACCCTTTTAACC
>OX030953.1:17584121-17618409 GCA_943735915.1 Pherbina coryleti | reverse complement strand
GAACCCTTTTAACCAACTACGCCACGGACGCCACAATTTCGGGTACATTCACAGTACAGTGTACTGCCAATATAGAAGTATTACATATATGATTATTTTAAATAAAATGTATTAACTTTCGGAAATAAGAAAACAAATCAAAACAGACTGATGCTTTTCTCATTTATACCAGAATTTGTTTTAGAATCAGTTCGTTTTTCACTTATCAAAAAAGCAAGCAAGGAATCTAAAAACATTTTATATATTAGAAATAATTATATGGGTCGTAATCGATTATGGCTGGAATAAAAACGAATCAGTAAACTTTTGCTTGATAGATTCCAATTCATAGGTTTTGCTATAAATGTATATATTCTTTGGAATACATTCTAAAATGTTAGCAATAGAATTCATTCTATTTACGATTTTTGTTTCTAGAATCCATTTTCATTTTGCCGGTGGGACGCTGACGTCCTACAAATAGTAGTACATTCTTTTCTCGCTTCCATATGAATAGCTACAGAAATCGATTCTTTTATTCACTTTTTAAATGCATTCTTTTAAATAAAAAGTATTCATTTTCGGAATTGAGAAAACAAATTAGAACAGACTGTTGCTTTTCTCACTTATGCCAAAATTTGTTTGGTTGATATATTCGTTGATATCGACTCATAACCGCCAAAATATCTTAAGCGACATAATATCCGATTTATGTTTTTTGATGAAAATCGATAATTTGCGATGGTTTACATCGTCTGTCAAAATTTCATAGGTGTACGAAATCAGATTATGAATTTAAACCAAAAGCAATTTTAGCTTAAGTACACACTACATGTTTGTTTACATTTTTCATGACAGCAAAGTGTCGCTTAAGATGAAATTCTCTAAAAGAAATTAATCAATATAAGAGATAATATTATTAAAATAAAATTAATAGCAAAGAGATAAGAGATAAAAGATAAAATTAATAGCAAAGATAATTAAAAAAAACCTTCTCCTGTAAAATTTTCTTTTTGGCGCTTAAGATATTTTGGCGGTTATGAGTCGATATATTCGTTGATATATTGGTTGATATAAACTTTTGATTGATATATTCCAATTCATATGTTTTGCTTTAATTTATATATTCTTTGGAATACGTTCTAAAATGTAAGCAAAAGAATCTATTCCATTTACGATTTTTTTTTTTTTAATCAATTCTCATTTTCCCGCTGGGTTGTTGACTTTTATATATGATGCTCAAAATGGGTTTGAAAATAGAGCTTTTGTCTCACAGCGATTTTGACATATTGTTCTATCTCATATATTCGTCAACATTGGAGTGCTGATATATTGTTATATGAGCGAGAAAATATATAGAGGAAATTAAATTTCAAAATAAAAAAACTCAGGAGCGGTGCTTCCATTGTCAATAATTTTTATTTGAAATTTTTGTTGTTTCAATTTTTTGATTAAAATTTTGTTTGTTTAAATTTAATCATATTTCAGGCATTCTTATAATTGTTTTATAATGGTGCGTACCTGTGATTTAGGAAAAACAGATATGATTTGTTTTCTTATATGTTTGGGGCCAGCGTTTTCATAACAACCGCCCCTGTGACGGTTTGACTTTTTATTTTTTGTGTAGTAATTTTCATATATTCAAATATACTAACACAAACAGCAACATCTTATGTTGTTATGGCTGTCTCTCTTCGATTTTAGAGTTGGAATACAGAAGTATTACATATACATATGTTCTACCTTATTAGCTTTGGGCACAACCTTTTTTTGAGATGCACAGAGTTTTAATGAGAAAATTTTTTCTCTCTGAGAATAAGAATAAACAAATTGTATGGTTATTCTCTTTGAATTTTAATTAATTATTTAAACAATGGTTATTAAATTTATATAACCCATATCCCAACTGGGCACCATAGCTATCCTAGAGTAAAAGAATTTTTGAAATAGCGCCTGCCATTCTCAAGCTTTTCGCAGCCGAACATACGTGAGTCTTCTTTTATATAATAGTATAGATTTATATTTATATTTATATTTATATTTATATTTATATTTATATTTATATTTATATTTATATTTATATTTATATTTATATTTATATTTATATTTATATTTATATTTATATTTATATTTATATTTATATTTATATTTATATTTATATTTATATTTATATTTATATTTATATTTATATTTATATTTATATATATATTTATATTTATATTTATATTTATATTTATATTTATATTTATATTTATATTTATATTTATATTTATATTTATATTTATATTTATATTTATATTTATATTTATATTTATATTTATATTTATATTTATATTTATATTTATATTTATATTTATATTTATATTTATATTTATATTTATATTTATATTTATATTTATATTTATATTTATATTTATATTTATATTTATATTTATATTTATATTTATATTTATATTTATATTTATATTTATATTTATATTTATATTTATATTTATATTTATGTTTATATTTATATTTATATTTATATTTAATTTTTAATTTGTTTAAATCGAATGGAAACCACGCCTTCTTCCCATACTAAGTGACTTTATAAAAATTGTTAAGCATTCAGTTACTCGAATGTATTTAATATTGCTTTGTGGGTATTTCAACTACGTCCAACCCGAAGATCCTTACGTGATTTACTTTACTGTGCCCGATACGTTGCATAGCTAAAGAGTGACGAGTAAGGGCGATGTTATGTAGACGGTCACGGGCACGAGTTTTTACTCTCTTTGTCCGTTTGATGAATGTTGTGCCCAAAGTATGTTATACTGCCGGTCATTTGATAGCACACTTTTGCTACTTTTAATACTTTATGCAAAAAAGTATGACGATTATGAGTATGGTGAGTGTTGCTATTATGCATGTTTCATTACTACTTTGATACATTTCGTACTAAAAGTGTACTATTTGCATACAAAAATACAAATATTGTGAATATTTCCACAACGCAACACTGTTTTGATCCAGTGATTTGGTATCGACAGCCGAATCATTTGGTGACCGCGGTGGGCAAAATTTATTCCCTCGCTCACTCTCTCAAATTTCCCTTTTACATTGAAACAACAACAATTCGTGCCCGTGCTGTGCCCGTGACCGTCTACATAACATCGCCCTAAGAGTTAATGACAATTCTTCAACTTATGCATGTTACAGATCTTAAACTTTTTTTTTTTGTTAGAGATGTTCTAGTAGATTTATTTGTCTAAACCAACATTCTTTACTTTAAACTAATAGTTCAGCAACGCTCCTTAGAAGAATCAAAGAATCTGATCACAACAAAACACAAAACACCTCCGAGAATGACATGATTGTACGTCCAAATTAGCAAGGAATGAAGGGCCTTTCTTGGTTGTATACCAAGTGTTAATGAATATATGGACAATTTGGAGTACTATAAGGTTATATGAAGTTATATCTTATGCACTTACCTTTTTCACGACAGTCCTTCCAAAAATAACTTCTTCGTTCGTACTTGAGTTCTCTACAATTTCAATTGAGCTGGATGTAGATGTTGTCGAAGTTCTGCCATGTTGATTTAATAATGTCGATGCACTTTCATTTAAAGATCCGTCCTCTGATTCAATCATATTAACTTGAACTCCAAGTTGTGCGCTTTCATAGTTAAGATCCCTTGAGCTATTTTCTAGTTGTGTTACTACTTCAGAAACTTCATCGTTGTCTCTGTCACTATCACCGTCAACGTCAATGTCATCCATACTGTTATTTGGTTCATATTTTTTTACGAATAGCTGAGAGGTGTACTTATTGAGTGGTGTTTGAGGTCTTTGCTGTTGAGTTTGATGCGGCAGCTGCTGTTGGTCGTCTTCGGTGGTTTCAATATCCACCATTATATCGTCATTTGTTTCCAAATCATCCTCGGATGAAGGCGATTCTTTTATGTAGTTTTTTCCTGAACAGATCATGAAAGGAGGTGTCACTGAGAACTTCTCGCCGGTGACCTTTAACTGCAGTTTTTCTGTAGTAGGAGTAAGAGTACTTACAGCGTCCAATGTATCAAGGGGTATGTTGTGTAATGTTGGAACTGGGGGTGGCAACAATCGCAGCAGTGCATTTGGGGCGGAACAGAGTCTTGTGTGGTTGACAAAAGTTGGTGAAACCACTGAAGTAGGCAAAGTAAGTACATTCGACATGGATGAAGATGACGAGCAAGAAGATGAAGAAGACGATGATGATGACATTGATGACAACGACGTGGTTAGGGAAACAGCGGTGGTAGTTTTTGAAGAATAAACGGTCGTAGAAACCAGAGTGGCAGTTGCGGAAACGGCTGCTGCAACTGCTCTTACTGAATTCAGCGTCCGGTGCTGCTGCACCTGATGATGCTGTTGTTGTTGGTGTTGTTGTTGCTTTAGCTGGATCACAGGCTTAAAAGCGGACGAGTTAAATAGTTCAGGTATAGCTGACACCGGTTCACGAAAGGCTTTTAGACTAGATAGAATAGGTGGCGCCACTATAGGCGATGGTGACCCGGTATTACGAGAAGAATATACCATTGCATCAGACTCTTTGGCGCTTTGAATTGGCAACGATTTAGCAGCGGTAGCCACTGAACCAAACAAAAGTGAACTGCTTCCGTTTGCAGTCGGGGATTTTATCCAAGGCTGTAGGCTACAATTTGAAGAGAGTAAAAAAGCTTCTGTTTTGGCGTTGCCATTGTTGATGCCACCATTTTGTTGATGCTGCTGTATATGTGCAGCATTTTGAACAGCATGTGCGTGCCACATGTAGTCCATCATGAAGCTACGTGAAAAAGGCATAATTGCTATATCACTTTCAGGCATAGTGCTTGAACATAAGTTTATCGAACCGACAGCATTCGAATGCATATTAAAAGGACGTATGGGTAATTGCTTTGCAACTGCGCCTACAGCAGCCGTGACAGCAGTAACACCTACAACGGCTGCGGCTGTTACTCCTAAGCTGTTGTCTTTAGCTCGTTTTGGTGACGCACGTGTGGTACTACCCTCCGTTAAATTATGAGTTTCTTCAGTTCCTTGTCCCCCATTACTTAGGTCATCTAAAATGTTATGAGCGACTGTATTCGATGCAGGGGAAGACATTGGTGAATGGGACGTCATAAGGCGCTTACGTGTTCCACCATTGAACATAGCCTTAACGTCTTCCCAAGCATGAACAATTTCTTCGTGTGGTTGACCGCTAAGCAACATGTGCCTGCGCCAGGAATTGAAGTTCGCTGCATCCGGCTGAATATATTTATCATTTGCACTGATTCGATGTGAATGGAAAATGAACTTGTTTGGTGAGAAGAAGAGGCCACAATATGTGCATTTTATACACTTAGCGCGTGATGAGTTGTAACGCGAAGGTAAAAATGAACCTCGACAGCCCCAGGCGCACTTGTGATGAACACTAAAAGCAAAATCGTCCGGAAGACGGGGAGGTGCGTTGTCGCCTAAGAAGCTTTTACATAAACGTTCTGCTTCACGACGAGTAATCATGCCGCATCGTCTTGAGCTTACAGGCATAGCACCTGCGCGACGCAGTATTTCTAGTTGAACCGGCGTACATTGGACGCATGTTATGCCGAGAGCAACACGTCGGTTATGAATCTCATTATAGCTGAATTGCTTAAGCAGCGTGTTTGAGATTTGAGCCAAACAAAGGCGCTCTTGACATTCTATGTAGAGAGAAACGATAGGTATGTCATAGAGAAGAACGGTGCTTACCTGAAAATATTTATTTAGATATAGTTAAGCAATGGATATATTTAATGGATAAGTAAGTAACGGATATATAATAATAAACATTCTTTAGCCTTTTTCGGCTTAATCTTCAATTTCGAGTTCATATTATTTAAAGCGTTGTATTATTATTTAAAGAACATAAATTATTTAAAGCATACGTTATAAAAAGAAAGGCTTTTTTTATGGTATATTCGTTGTGTGCAAATAACATATTAAACAGGTTCTAGAACACACAATTAGAACACGATTTCTGTTTATTTTTCGATCATAAATAATATATATTTTGTTATATTATTATATGTATATATTTTGCGTGGAATTTAATAACGACACAGGCGCTGGAGACAATCCCGCAAAATGAGCTAGAGTAGCCATTTGAATCACTATTGAATCGCTCTAACAAGTGAATTAAATCAGGAGGAGAATATTTTGAATCAAAACACCGAAAAATTAATTTTGTTTTAATAATGTTTTCTAGAGATTGTCTGGGATATTATTTGACAAACTGTGTATGTGACTGAGTCGGTATTATTCTATTTTTAACTTTTATTTTTAATGAAAAAAACATCGGAACTGGCCTAAACCAGACAGAATGTCCCGATCCAATATCTAAGGCTCTGCGAATGTTTCAGTGTGATATTTTGCGATCTCGATTTTATACATTATGATCGGGTATGGGCACCACTACATTTAAAGCTTCTGTGTTGTTTCTGTGTTTGTCTTATGTCTTTGATTTGTTGTTGCGTTTTGTGTTGCTACATAAGCCTTTGTTCTCAATTCTTGTTCTCACCGCTCCCAGAGCGCACTCTGCCCATACCCGATTATGATCAGCTATGGGCAGAGAGCGCTCTTGGAGCGCTGAGAGCAAAAATTAACAGCAAAGGCTTATGTAGCAACACAAAACGCAACAACAAATCAAAGTCAAATGACAAGCATATGGTCAGGTTGAGTTCGAATTTCGACCAAAGGAGACACTAGTATTAAAAAATACGTCAAGTATTAGAAAATAACAAAATATAAAAATAGGAATTCATAATATTTAGCATAATTACACAGGTTGATATATATTTTTTGTTCTTTTGATGGTTTATGGCCCAGTTTCAATTTTTTTTTTTTGATCAATTTTCAAACCTTATTTTTTATTATTTTCAAAAACATCCTAAGAACGTGTAAAAAAAATTTCAGAACAAAATAAGACATACACCTTGTTGTAGTTCTATAGGACAGCTTGATTATTGGCTCTCATTACTATTTGATTTCGTTTTTCTCGAAATGACATTTTTTGAAACGGCTTGCACTCTAACTCGAAAAGTATATGTCAAAAAATGTAAGATTGACTTAAATCTTTTTTCATTTGGTAAAATAATTAAGTACGCAGTGCGTGAACCAACAAAATCAAATAAAACTAGTAAGAAATGATCTTCGACTGGGCCGAAGTTAAAATACCCCCACGTCCGAACCGAAGTATATTCAAAGTCTTAAGCCGTCAATAAAATGTTTATTTGTAAAAACATTTTCATTATACATAGTTTTAACAGAAAATATTCGCTTTCATTTTTTATAAAATCACTTTGTATGGGAGGTGGGTGTGGTTTTCACTCGATTTGGTTGAATTTTATACACAAAGTGCATGTTATATATCAAAGTTAATATGCAAAATTTCAAGTCCATATATTATTTTTTGTGGAATTTAAAGAGATTTTACCTTTTTGATAAAGTCACTTTGTATGGGAGGTAGGCGTGGTTTTCATCCTATTTGGTTAAATTTCATACTTATTTCATAAATATCGGAACTCATATGGAAAATTTCAAGTCCATATATTAATTTTTGTGGAATTCTAAGATATTTTACCGTTTTGATAAAGGCACTTTGTATCGGAGGTAGGCGTGGTTTTCATCCGATTTGGCTCATTTTCGAACTTGACCTTTATTTTTTAGATAAAAGCTTAAATATTGAATTTCGTGATGATAGCTTGAAAATTACGGCTGTAATCGTGACGACAGACGGACAGACGGACAGACACACGGACGGACACTAAATCGATTCGTGTGGTGATGCTGATCAAGAATATATACACTTTTCTATACCTACCACGCCTCCTTATGGGCGTTACAAACGGAGTGACAAAATAAATATACCCCCATTAACGTTTTTTAAACGTGGGGGTATAAAAATATTTTTTCTGCTTTTTATTTAATTTATAAGGTCCAATTTCGTATATGCAAAAGAGAATTTTTTTTTATGCGGCATTTTTTTATTTATTTTTAATTTTACTTTTTTTGTTGGTTCACGCACAAGACAAAATTTATCAAATATTTTTTTGTTTTTTTTTTATCAAATCAACTGAAGAGGTGATATCGTGCAAGCCGAAAGAGGCCTCATGTTCGCGACCTCAACTTTTACGCGCTGTATCAAGAATGATAGATAAAAGGATTGCGCAGTCCAAGCGTCGAGAAAAAATTTACTGCGCAGCCTACGTCATCCGGGTTCTCAACTGTGACACTTTATGAATACATACAAAAGAAAATATCAAAAAGCAAATAGCAAGCACAAGCAGCGCAAGTATTTAAGAGCCACCGCACACTACAGACTTTTAGTCGGTCTTTTGATGCTTGATTGGCCGCAACTGACAAGCCTATTATGACTATTAAGTCGGTTGTAGGTGCGCACATTGTGCCCGGATAGTTTGCCAATTGCATTTGAGAAACATTCTCATGGGGAGTTTTAAAATTATTTGGCTGTTTTGAGTTTTATAAAATTTTTTGTTACTGACTTATTTTTTGTTGATTTTGGTGCGGGTATGAATATTAAACAATTGTTTATTAGATTATTATGTAAGCGGGCGTCTCGACTAGCAATAACTCATTGCATACCATCTGTCAAACGTCAAATATTGCCAATAGAGAACACTCAAAAGTTTTTGAAAATGGAGTGGCGTGGAGAAGAAATTTATAAAATAATAAATTCATACCAGCTGATTTAAAGCAGAGTTGTAAATCACTTACAACAAATTCAATATTTCAGTGTTTGTTGTAATTCGAAGAAATTGCTGTCGGCGCATCGCGCTGTGACAGCAAGAAAAAAGTGTACATAGCATTGTTGTTGTTTTAAGGACTACATTAGCACATGTTGTTTTTGTTTTTCATTTTTTCATCGCCATCGAAGATCTAATTTTTTTTTTTTTTTAATTTTTAATTTTTAATCCAGCTCACTGCCACGACACCACTGATTTAGAGCATCAAGCGCGCGCGAGCAGCGTATTAATTTGTTCGGCGCCATTTTAAAAATGAAATAGCATAACATCAAAAACCCATCCATGAAATATTTCCATTGCTTGCAATAGATTTTGATAGATGGCATGCAGCACTTTTCAATGAAAAATAAAATTACAACAAAAACAAACAAAATATCCACCAGTTGGCAAACTATTTGATCGGCTAGTGTGAGGACTTCCATAGCACGCCATACCCACTTGGCAGTCTGCAGATGCCAGACTTTAAAATCAAGTGGAAATCTAACCTCCCATTTGATTTTTTAGCTGTGTTTGATTCGATCGTTAGGTGTGCGCACTTCCATAAGACACCACATGGTTGAATAAATAAGGTTCTCGCATGGGTGAGAGCGAGTTCCCATAAATGTCAAATCGAAGTTGACAGGTCATACAAAATCTGAAAGCGAAAATTGATAACATTTAAAGCCAATAAAGTTGTTGTTGTTGCTTTGCTTTTTTGCTTTTTTCGATCAGCCTGAGACAACTTTATTTATTCAACCATGCACCATGCCCACATGAAAACAAATCAAACTATCGGTCGACTAAAAGTCTGTAGCAGTGTTGCCAGAACCTGGGATTTCGCCCATATTTCGGGTTTTTTAAACCTCAAAAGGGCGCACGGGATTTTGAGCCCAAAAATGGGATTTTCGCTCAAGTCGGGTTTCTTAACTTTTTTTTTCAATTTCAAAAATTTAGGAGAGAGGGCTGGACTGTGAACCATTACTTTTTTCTTTCCCTTATTATCGAGGGAATTTTGTTTCTTTTTTTCTTATATTTTCGTAGATTTCTTATACGAGGCCAAAACCGACCTACGGTTGTAAGCGCCAGATAAGTTAGTAAGTAAGTAATTGACATATCGCCAATCTTTCAACTGTGGCAGACATCGTGTTTGAAACAGTGAAAACTTTTGCGAAAGGCAATGGAGAGCTGCGAGCTTACTGCTCCAGACAAAATTGATGATCTGAAGCAGGAAAAAATAACAGGAAAATCAAAATCCCTAGCAAAAGCATCACTGAAGAAGGCACAACCAACACCATCCAAGCGTCCTAAGGCAAAAGAACCATCAAAACCATCTGATGAGGATATTGATTTTTGTACCATTTGTTTGAGGTTTTTGCCTAAAGAACTGACACCTAAAACCTTCATCGAATGCAACACATGTGGCCGGCCTATTCACTTAAAGTACGTCAATATGGGAAGGCGTTCGTATTTCACATTCAAACATTGCGACACCGATTTGGATGAAGATAAAGAAAATTATGATTAAACACTTCCATTCATTACGATTTTTTAGCCTAATTACCGTCATTATAACTTGTTTTGCCTCTAACTTATAATATTATTGGTGATTTACTTCGTATTTTCCGACTTTTATTGGTATTTGCCAGATTTTTCACAACCCAGCCACATTTTTGGAAGAGCCAAAAATCACGTCTTTAGAAAATTGGCAGTAGAGAGTTAAATTTTAATCAAAACGCTAATCTGTCTGCATAAAAAAGTTGCGTTGTATATTCACCTTTCCAACAGTATCTTGGATTATTCGATATCTTTTTTCTGAGGAAAACTTTGAGCCCAAAAACCAAACCCGGTTCACAACCCAGCCATCTCCCCTTCATTAAAAGCAATACTCTTGCTGTTTAAAGCAAGACCCTTGCATAGCTGTTTAAGAATTGAACTTGAACACAATGACACTGTGAATATTTTAAAGAGAAAGAAGAAGAATTAAATTTTGGACGGTCGGATTCGTTTTCTTTTTGACTTGACTTTACCAGGTAAAAAAGAGAAACAAGCCAAAAAAATTAACGAGTAATTAAACATGAAGATATGTGCAAGGTTTGTGAACGGGATTTTTTTCAGGATTTTTTATTTTTAAAACGGGATAAACAGGGCGTTTTAAAGAAGAGAACGGGATATTTGGAGCTCGGCCTCTGGCAACACTGGTCTGTAGTGTGCGGCGGCTCTAAGTCTTTACGAAATAGCAAACAAGAAGAACATGAAAACAAAATGAAAACAAAGAAGCAATACAAGTGCTGTCAAACACATCAAGCAACGTAGCTGCTTTTAGTGTGAAGCGGTGCGAATGCGAGAACACACCCTATTATACGTGCATTTTTTTTAAGAAATAGTACTGAAAAATATATATACTTTAATTTAATTATAAAAATATGTATAATGACAGTAATTCCATTTCAAGTCGCCAAGTTTCAATAAGAAAATTTCGACTTTTTTCATCTTTACAAATAAATAACCCCCTATAAATAAATTGTGACTACGTTTACATTCAGCCACTTTGACAAACCCGAGCTACGTCACGATTTTTCGCAGCCAACTTCATAACAAAGATGGACGACATGCGCAATGCGCAATCTGGTAATATATCATTCTTGGTAATATATCATTCTTGGCGCTGTATAACCGTAAATATGGCTGCAAAAAAAAAAAACAAAAAAAAATTGTTAATCTAAGACTGAAATAAAAATAAAAACAAAATTGTTTTGATATTTAATAAAAAAAAAGGCATTCAAACAAGTCCTTTTTTACTGAAAAAGCCCTTTTTTATTGAAACTGGGCCTTAAATGTATATAAACATCTAGACTACTAAGAAATATATGTAATATCGGACTGTGGTATTAATAAAAAATAAATATTTAAATTAAATAAAAATCTTAAAATAAAATAAAAATATAAAGTTTAAATTATTGAATAAAAAAAAAAAAAAAAAAAATCAAAAACAAAACAAAGCGAAAACACTTTTCAACTTATACAAAATAATTAAATAATACAAAAATTTGTTTGGCAATAATTTTTGCCTATTAATATATTTGATACTCTGTACATTTTTCAAGTTAACCAAGCGAATACAAAACAAGACCATTTAAGTAATCGATCGCGTTTATCTGCTTTCGTCCGTTTCACAAAGGAATGAATTTAAAGATTCCTTCCTTCCGCGCTTTACCCATGAACTTTGAAAAAGTCGCTCACGAACGATTAAAAATTCAATTTTCTCGTGATAACTCATTTTGCGATTGTATTTTATTATGATTAATACTTTATATCAGTGATCATCAAAGCCCAAAAATAATAAATACAAGATTATGCCATGCGCGTGTCTGCCTACGTCATGATCGAAACATCGTCAAAATCAGCTGTTTTTCACTGAACAAAACAAAAAAAAACAACTGTAGATGAAGAAAAAATCGCACAGAACTATTTCGCACTATATTTCGTCTTTTCTTGCACGAACAGAAAATCAGTAAGAAGAACAGAGAAAGTGTCTTTTCCTATCTACGTCACGAAAGACCTAACGTCTTGCGCAGAACGGTGCACCTTTTTCTGCCTCTGATGGCGTAATTTGATTTCTATTATTTTTGATCAAAGCCTATGCCCGTGGGCATTTGAGCTTTTGTGCTTAAAAGCTTTCTGTATACATAAGGTTTGTTCACAAACAAAAAATAGGTCTGTTCCCGTACTCTAAAGTTTTAGTCCAATTTACCATTTTACAGGTTTTAGTCCGAGAAGCGTTCCCGTACTCGAAAAAATGGTAAAAGAGAGTGCAATCGAGAGAGTGAAACATTTCCCCTCCCCGTCAAAAGCTGCAAGTTTTAGTCCGAGAAATTTCTTCTGGCAAAAATGGTAAAAGTGTCAAACTGCTTAAAATCATATGTTTACATGTTAGCAAAGAAATTGCAAAGCAATAAAAGTTCTTTGAAATAAATAAAAAACTGTTGGAATGGAAACTTAAAACATGGTTAATTGTGTAAAAACTAAATATAAATGTTTATTTAAGAATTAATTTTTATATTGTTTAAAATCTTTAGCATGTCGTCTGCGCTGCCAATGCTCCACATATAAACAAACGATTTTATTTGACAGTTTACACAATTTTAGTCCAAAAAGCGTTTCCGTACTTTTTTGTGTTTTTCAATATTTTTGAGAAATTTTTGCTTACTCTCACGTTTTTGACAGTTTTACCATTTTTAGCCCAAAAAGTACGGGAACAGACCTAATTTGTACAAATTGTTACAAGTTTTTACCAGTAAAGCGTTCACGTACTCGAAAAACTTGCAACGAGAGAGGACAACGAGAGCGTAAAATAGTGAGAGAGAAAAAAGTAGCTACAAGTTTCTGCTAGCAAAATTTCTACTTGCAAGAACTTGCAACTACCGAAAAAAACTGTTTGTCAAAAAAAAAACAAGCGTCTTGCATGAAAGTTGGACTGAGACTCAAGTAGTATTTTTTTTCAGTGCAAAGCTTTCAATCAGCTTTTATACATAAATAAAGTATGCTTGTATAGAGTTTGATTTTTTTCGTGCCACGTCATCGGTCACAAAAAAAGCTATATTGCATACGTTTTTCATGCAAAACATGTGAAAACTCAAATAAAAATGGAAAATTATAAAATTACCAAGTTTAATTCTCGAAGAAACTGTTTGAATACTTTGTTTGTTTATATTTTCATGCAGTAATGAAATTTAAAGTAATTTTTTTTTTTGCTTTTGCAGTTATTGCACGTCGCTACAGCACACTTCATTTTTATAAAAAACTTAAAAAATTACTGAATTATAAACACTAATAATTCGTTAAAACTTTTCTTTTCTTTGCATGATCTTTATTTCTTGGTTCATAAACGTTTACGATATATGCAGTTATTTTATGTAAACACATTTCCCATGAGCGAACTACCACAGCCGATTGTTCATAAATTGAGCGCGGGAGCAAAAAATTATTGCATTTAGTCTCTCGTTTTCTACAGTAATTTGACTGCTCATACAGTACGACAGTAATTTTTCGAAATATCAAGTAATTTCAATGGCCAGCCAAAAATATAATACTGTTTTAGAAAAAATTTGTTAAAATCACATTTGTTACATTTCTGTTCTTCTCATAATTTTAACAACACTGGAATTTAGTGCAAAAGGAAATGATGCGTTGCTAACTTTACAAATAATAGTGTACATATGCCTAGCACTAACAACCGTAGAATTCCAAAGAAACCATTTTGCACCGAACCATTGATTTATATAGGATATTTTTTAAATGTATTAAGTATTCAAACATATTTCTTACGGTTCCATATTATATTTGTAACAACTGAAGACTCAGAAATACATTTAAGTTATATTATTTTTGATATATTCACATTCTAAGAACTAAAAAAATTATAAAGTTAAGTTAAATTCACTAGGTCCAATTCATGAAATTGAAAAGTGCGGTTGGACTTTCGTCATTTTGACATTTGTTTACTAAAAAAATGTTCCTAACATCAGTTATATACATATTATTGCATAAAAAATTGAATTTTAATTGATTTTTTTATTCGTTTTAGTTGTATAGTTATTAATTATTTATAAAAATTAATTCCACAGTAATTTTTGTTCCAATTCACAGTAATTTTGCACCAAAAACAGTAATTTTTTGTGCCTAACACAGTAATTTCAATAAATTATGTTAACATCACTGCACGAAGGCAATGTTTTCGTGAACTTTGATTTCAAAAGTATTTATCATAATAAAATACCATCGCAAAATAAGTTTCCACGAGAAGATTGAATTTTTCCGCACCCTGTTAAAAACACTTTTAAAATATGTTCATTTGGATTCTTATCAAAGCATATTTGAAATTAAAAGTGTTTTTTAATTTTTTTTTTATTTTTAATGCAAGAAAATTTTCCGCATATAACACTACAGGGGCGCACCCAGAAAAAAAAAATTTGGGGGATTTTTATATTTTTATTTATAGACATATTCAAATTTCATATATAATATTTAGAGTACAAAGTCAATTATTCTTTTATTTTGTGCCATTGAATTTAATATGTCCTCAATAATAAAATTGAATTTAATTAAGGCATTGAATTTTTATGAAATTTTAAGAGAATCTACCAATTTCATATTACTTTCTATGTGGGCTTAGCGTAATTTTCATACGAGATCGCCAATTTGCATCTTTGTATTTTAAATACAAGCTTATACTATATCGAAATTCATAATGATGGCTCCAAAATCTCTGGTGTGATCGTCATTACATGCAGACATATAGACGGAAATAAACCGATATGATTGCACAGAGGCAAAAACCACCACATAAAATCAATAAGACCACCAAATTGAGATATTTTATTAGGTTTTCTTATTAATACTACCAAATAATAAGAATTTTCCATTAAGAAATCTTTTCAATTCCATAGAGAAAATCTTATTAAAAATTAACAACTACTATCAAACCTTTTTTTAATAAGATTTCTTATTGAATGACTGAAATAATGTGGAAATCTTATTAACACTTAACTTTAATAAGAAAATCTTTTTTTTCACTCTCCAAAGTTTAAGAAGAGACCAGTTAAAATTAATAAGAAAATCTTATTGATCTGCTTTTATTAAATTTTCTTATTAGACACCCTTTTAAGAAGATAATAATGGTGAAAATGCTACTTATTTTTGCTTTCTTTGCTTTAGCTTTCAGTCGTAGTTGTGAAGTGAATTCGAAAAGTTATCCGTCGATTTAAATAAAGTAAAATAAGAAAAATGTTATAATCGAGAATGATATTTGTGTTCCAGAACTTGTTTTCAACGAGGCTAAAATTCTCGAAACTCAAGCCATATTTCAGTCGTGGGGCTTGAGTGACTCAATTTCGACTTTATTAAAAATGTACGGTTTGGACTCGAAATAGGTTTTTGACAAAAGTTGGATATTGAGGATGCCGCCAATTTCTTTGAAGGCCTCGACAGTGCCGGTTATTTTGGTTACAAAGTCAAAGTTAATTTAATTTTAACATATGTATTTAATATTCATAAATAACAACTTTATTTAATAATGCATAAATTTTAATAAAATCTTAACAATGTGTAGATTTGTATTTAATATTATAGGCAGTTAAAAGTATATTTCTAGGTTAAAGATTAGCAAGATTCCGTATTGAATTAAAAGATTTCTTTAATAAAATTTTGAAAGAAATCTTATTAAATCAATAGAATTTCCTTCTTAAATTTAAAAAATAAGTCTTATTAAATCTATAAGATTTCTTCCTAAAAAATCAAAAAGGTAACTTTTGAAATCAATATTACAGTTTTTAAATGTTTTCTTATAAAAAATAATAGGATTCGTCTTAAAATTATATGGATTGCCCAATAAAAAATTCTCAAAGTTTTAATAAGATTTTCTCAGTGGTTTTAATAAGACAATCTTCTTGAATGAAAACGATAGAGAAATTTTATTGATGTTTTTGTATTTTATTAGATTGTTTTGACTCTGTGTGGCTACATTTAAATAAAAAAGAACATTGCTTTGGAAGGAGAAGTTTGACTGATTAAGAGAAGTTGTTTTGTTTGTTTTTTTACTTAATAACGATTACTAATTAAACTGCATCTTAATTTTTCGTTAAGATTCTTAAGTTTTGTAGAAAACAAAAATTCAAAATTCGGGTAGCTCGAAATACTCGAAAATACTCGGGTAGCCCGGGTGCTCGAAAAGCTTGAAAATCGAGAGTTCTAGTTTTAACTTCATATCACATTGATAGCGGAACTCGACTTTACAGAGAACAACAGCGTGGTAGAACATGTATGCGTATTAGAGCCCTGCATGAATATATTCGTTAAACGAATATACTCTGCTTAACTGTTGTGCACTGAAAAAAAACGTTTTAAAATTGCCGACAACTGTTATTAATTTGACGAATTTTATGTTTAAAAAATAGCTTGCAAATTTCGTCAAAGTAAGAGCAAATGTGGAGGACGATCCTCACAAGGCAACGCGTGAGGGTCAAGGGGGTGATCTTCACATGGCAACGTGTTTGACTGCCTCAACCTGGTGAGGCAAGCATTATCCATGTCGAACTCGTCTCAAGTCGACTCAAACCTCTACGTGGTGTCCTCTAGAAGCGGCAAACTGGCAACCGTTAGTTTGACGGCTAATCTGAGCGGCGGGCTCCCTGCCTTTAAAGGGTTGTGCGTTGGGTTTGAAGCCCACCACGTAAAAACAAATTTCAATGAAACGAAAAAGAAATAAGATAAAAATGATCCCCAAATCTGATGACGACTACCGCAAACGAAAAACTGACAATGATTTACGGATATGCACTTGGAACGTCCGAACCCTCAATTGGGATGGTGCCTCTATCCAACTGATTGATATCTTAGAAAGATACAAAGCTGATATCACTGTAATCCAAGAAATGCGATGGAAGGGACAGGGTTGCTTACGGCAAGCATCCTGTGATATCTACTACAGTGGCCATGCGGAGAAGCACGAATTTGGATGCGGATTCGTGGTTGGCAAGAGACTACGGCATCATGTCCTGCGATTCACACCTGTGAACGAACGACTTGCCATAATCCGTTTCAAGGCAAGATTCTTTAACATAAGCCTGATTTGTGCGCACGCTCCGACAGAAGACAAAGACGATGAGACCAAAGACAGCTTCTACGAGCGCCTTGAAGATGCCTATGAGCGCAGCCCCCGCCACGACATAAAAATCGTGCTTGGTGACTTCAACGCCAAGGTGGGTAAAGAAAATATTTTTGGTCCGACAGTCGGAAAGTTCAGCCTCCACGACAATACCTCCGATAACGGAATGAGGCTGATTGACTTTGCCGCAGCGCGAAATATGGTCGTTAGTAGCACTAGATTCAAGCATCTCAATATTCATAAAGCAACTTGACTGTCTCCTGATCAAAAGATGCGCAACCAATTTGATCACGTTTTGATTGACACTTCCAGTGTTTTAGATGTACGCACGATCCGTCGTGCCAATATAGACTCGGATCATTATCTTGTTGCAGCCAAGATCCGTACACGTCTGTGCGCAACCAAAAATGCGCACAATCCAGAACAAAGAAAGCTTGACGTCGAAAAGCTGCAATCAAAACAAACAGCCGAAGACTTCGCTACTTGACTCTCACTCCTGCTTCAAGAAAGCACTCCTCCGATCGACGATATATGCGCGCAGTGGAATCACATTTCCCTGTGATTGGCTATCACCGCCCTCGCCGAAACCAGTGGCACGACCAGGAGTGTCGCGACGCCACTGCAGAAAAAGACGCCGAGAAAATTGAGATGCATGGTGAAAGGAATGAGGTCCGAAAATTTTTCGAAAAAATAAGACGCCTGGCGGATGGTTTCAAGACCGGGGCCTCTTCCTGCAAAGATGAGAATGGGAATCTAGTGACAGATATCCAGAGTACACTGCTGATGTGGAGGAAACACTTCTCTAGGAATGGTGACGACGACAACAATCCCGCCAATAGAGATGATATACCGGAAACCCAAATTGTGGACGACAGCGTTGAAGTTCCGCTGCCCGACCATAGTGAAGTCTTGAAAGCTATAGCTCGGCTTAAAAACAATAAAGCCGCAGGAGGCGATGGCTTACCCGCTGAGCTCTTCAAGAATGGAGGCGAAGCTCTACTTAAATGCATTCATGAGTTTCTATGCAGAATATGGTCGGAAGAATGCATTTCAAACGATTGGAACCTCAGTGTGCTCTGCCCAATCCACAAGAAAGACGATCCCACAATTTGCGCCAACTACCGTGGGATAAGCCTTCTTAATATCGCATTTAAGGTCCTGTCAAGCGTATTATGTGAAAGACTGAAGCCCATCGTAAACCAGCTGATTGGACCTTATCAGTGTGGCTTCAAACCTGGCAAATCCACCATAGACCAGATATTTACGCTACGACAAATCTTGGAGAAGACCCTAGAAAAACAAATCGACACACACCATCTTTTTGTCGATTACAAAGCCGCCTTCGACAGTCCAATAAGGAATCATCTTTACTCCACCATGTCTGAATTTGGTTTTCCTGCAAAGCTCATCCGCTTTTGCAGAATCACACTGAGCAACACCAGCAGCACAGTTAAGATCGGGAAGGATTTCACTCCTCCATTCGATACCAAACGAGGTTTCAGACAAGGTGATTCCTTATCATGCGACTTTTTCAACCTAATGATGAAGAAGATCATCCGAGCTGCTGATTTGAGACGCAGTGGCACGATATTCTACAAAAGTATTATGTTGCTGGCGTATGCTGATGATATCGATATCATTGGTCATATTACGCGCGAAGTCAGTGCAGCATTCTCCAGACTAGCGAAAGAGTCGAGTCGAATGGGTTTTGCAGTGAACGCAGATAAGACGAAATACCTAGTGTCAACAAATAAACAGTCCCAGCGTCTTGGAAACCACGTCACTGTTGACAACATCTCCTTCGAGGTTGTTAAGGACTTCGTCTACCTGGTATCCAGCATAAACTCTTTCAACGATGTCAGTATTGAGATAAAACGAAGGATAACTCTTGCCAACAGGTGTTACTTTGGGCTGAGTAGGCAATTGAGAAGCAGAGCCCTCTCTCGACGAACAAAACTAACGCTCTATAAGTCACTAATCATGCCTGTCCTATTATATGCAGCACAAACCTGGACGTTGAACAGTTCTGATGAAAAGACTTTGGGAGCCTTCGAGAGAAAGATCCTTCGTAAAATCTTCGGTCTAATCTGCGTCAATGGCGAGTACCGAATTCGATGGAACCACGAGCTGTATGAGCTGTACGCTGACATCGACATAGTTAAGCGCATTAAAATCTAGCGGCTTCGCTGGCTAGGTCATGTTGAGCGAATGGAAAACGACGCTCCAGCGAAAAAAATCGATTCGGTGCCCTGTGGTGGTCAACGCAGAAGAGGACGCCCACATCTTTGTTGGAAGGATCAGGTGTTGGATAACCTGACCACGCTTGGTGATTCCAACTAGCGCCAGCAAGCGCAAAACAGAAATGGCTGGCGCAATTTCTTATACGAGGCCAAAACCGATTTACGGTTGTAAGCGTCAGATAAGTAAGTAAGTAAGTAAGTAAGTAAGAGCAAATGTGTTTTAAACTTTTAAAAAACATGAGAAAACGCAAATTATGAACACATTGTGTTTCATTGTAAGTTAATGTTTTTTTTTAGTGTAGGAGTACACTGCAAGCGAATAAATGTTAACAACAGATCGTGTAGTAAAAAGAAAATCAGCGCATGAGAATAACTGCTAATTCGTTCTCTGTTCTCCCACAACACACTATTTACGCTGATCTGAATTTGTGAGTTGTGTTGTTTTTGTTTCTTAATCGAATACTTGATAAAGTATGCTAATATTCAGCAATCTACTATGGTGCACTGATTAACTGTTATCGAAATGTGTTTAATTTGAGTTGGTGATTGATGAGTTGATTGAAAAGCAAAATTATTGCGATTTTAAATTAAATTTAAATAAAAAAAAATATTTTTAAATCAAATTGGATATTGATGAAATAAGTAACATAAAAAAGAGCACAATAATTTTTTGTTTTACCTTTTAATGAAATGTAAATTTGATTTTATTTTTAATAAATAGTAATTAAATTTTAATTTGAAGTTTTTCAATCTTATCTTTTCCTAATTAAAAATGCATAATTGTCTACATTATTTAAACATTGCCAAAACATACATGTATATGCTGATATTTCAGGCGAAAAAGCATACTCTGGCAGAGCTCTTTTGCGTATACAGAGCATAATTTCATAAAAACAATAAATAACACCATGAAAGTAGCTTTAAACATTTCAACTTAAATAAGTAATGCTTTATAATTTATAATTGTTTTACTTCATACATTTAATTTTATTTTTATTCGTTCATTTGGGGGGGTTTTAACCCCCAAAACTCCTACCTGTGTTCGCCCCTGTAACACTAGTAATATGCCATCTTATTACGTTTAAAGATCTTGGTGTTGTCTTTGATGCAAAATTCTCTTTAATTCACACATTTCTTAAGGATTTCATCATACTTTCAGCTTATGCATTGTTAGCATTTCACCGTCGACAATCATCATATTTTTCAGACCCGTATACCTTCAAAACCCTGCATATAAATCTAGTTCGTTCTCAATTTGAACACACATCTGTCATTGGGTACCATCCTATTCCTCACATAAACTGACCATTGATCGCATACAGAAGGCTTTTACCAGGCACGGTAAATCCTTAAGTCCCTCTTCCCTCATATAGTGAGCGATGTCTTTTAATTAATCTGAATGTCCCTGCTAGGGTACTAAGAAGTAACGATATATTTCATAGTCCAACTTGCCGTACAAAATTGCAAATATTTCTATTTAAGTGGATGGTTTTAACAACATTCTTTTAGATTTTTCTATATCTAAAGATGCTTTTGTTAAATAAAATTCATTAAGTGAATTAATCTTAAAATATAAGTTAAATTTAAGATAATTTGTTGTTATATTGAAATGAAAATAAATTAGGATTACAGATTTAAGTAAGTGATCAGTTTTACATAACAGGTTGACAACATTTTGACAAACCGTTCGGCGTCAACTGACAGCCAGAATCTGTTATTTTTTATTTTTTCAATTTAAAATTGAAATCCAGATTAATTTCTTAATATTGAACGTCTGCTGTTGAAAACTTTTTTATAGTTTTTCCATTTTTTAAATTCTTTTCTTATCTCTGTAAGCATTAAGAGGCCACCACGTAGTTTTTACATTGTTGTATTTTACGTTTCTACAAATTGACTATTTTTTTTTTTTTTTGTAGAGCAGATTTGTTTTTGTTCCTCATTATTTTTGAATCGTTTAGAAACGTTTGTTTTAAACGATTTACTTTGTGAGTCTCTTTATTGCTTACGTTTTTTCACGCCTCAGTAGATCCAATTGCAAACTTTTTCCTTTTTTGGGGCGTTCGCTTTGTTTTGTTTGTTTCATGGCAATTTGGGGCGGAAATAAAAAAGCAATTTGAAAGTTTGGTAATATAATTTGTCTTAACAAATAAATGTAAACGTGAGAAGATTATCGATACACACTTTCGTTTCTATTTACTTGTAAAATCCTTACAAGCACGTGTGAATTTGGCGTTTACTTGTGGAATTTTCTGTGATTTATTGAATCAACTATCAGGTCGCTTCTGGTCCTTATTGTTTCGCCAATATGAGGCCATTTTTTGTGTGTTTCTGCTACATATATCTTTAGCAACATCAGGAACGGGTCGACAGCGCTGCAAGAAATTACTTGGGAATTACTATATAACCCTATTGTTTTCTGTTAGCCATGATAGAAATATGCTTATAAGCAGAAATGTTTCACCTATTTTGTTACTGACAACATTTTAAATTTGAAACAAATTATTTTGTTATCTAAAAACTCCCAATATTTGATACTAGTGTTAAGCGTATTGATACTAGCGAGTATACCCTCGATCTTATTATATCCCACGATTACTCTTTTTAGTTGAGTTTATTATGAAATTTTCCCATAGATTTTATAAAGGTACTAGCGGACCCGGCAAACTTCGTCCCACCCAAAATTGATTTTTATACCCCTACGTTTAAAAAACATAAACGGGGTGTATTTATTTTGTCACTCCGTTTGTAACGCCCATAAGGAGGCGTGGTAGGTATAGAAAAGTATATATATTCTTGATCAGCATCACCACCCGAATCGATTTAGCCATGTCCGTCTGTGATCACGATTACAGCCGTAATTTTCAAGCTATCATAACGAAATTCGATATTTCAGTTTTTATCTAAAAAATAAAGGTCAAGTTCGAAAATGAGCCAAATCGGATGAAAACCACGCCTACTTCTCATGCAAAGTGACTCTATCAAAACGGTGAAATCTCTAAGAATTCCACAAAAATCAATATATGAAATCAATCAATATATCTATCAATATATCAAAATATGAAATTTTGCATATGAGCTTTGCTCATTAATATACACTCTGAGTATGAAATTCAACCAAATCAGGTGAAAACCACGCCTACCTCCCATACAAAGTGGCTTTACCAAAAATGTAAAATATCTTTAAATTCCCCAAAACTTAATATATGGACTTGAAATTTTGCATATGAACTTTGATATATAACTTGTACTCTGTGTACGAAATTCATTCAAATCGAATGAAAACCACACCCACCTCCCATACAAAGTGACTTTATCAAAAACAAAAAAGAATATTTTCTGTTAAAACTATGACGCAAATGTTTTTACGAATAAACATTTTTTTGACTGGTCAAGACTTTGAATAAACTTTGCTTCGGACGTGGGGGTATTTTAACTTCGACCCAGTCGAAGACAATTTCTTACTAGTTTTATTTTTATATATTTAGATAGGCGGTAAAAAAAGACATTTTTTTTTTTAGCTTTGAACCAAGGATTTCAGGTGGAATACCTAATTAGTCAAGTCTGCCTTGGTTCGAAATGGGGTGATAGATTAGTGGGAAGGAAAGGGCAATCAAGTGAAACATGTGTAGAATGTTCTAAGCGTGGTGGAAAGCCAAAGAAACATGTGAATTTGAATCAGAGGCAAGTGTTATGCCTTTACCTCAGTCAATTCAAGTTATAAGGCAATCTCATCCACAAACTTCTCTACCATCAACCTTCAAGTTGTAAATATTGATGAATTTTTAATTTCAGTTGATTAGAAATGAGGATAGAAAATTTAGAAAGGTTTTAAGGGGGAAATGCCCCCAGACCCTTTTTTTCAAAAATTTTTAACATTTTCTTAAAGCCTTAAGTCTCAAGAACATGTGAAAATTTCAAGTCGATATCTCAAAAAATAACAAAGTTATAGCCTAGTGAGTGAACCGCCCTCTAGAGCGCGCAGTGCTGGCCCTTATTTTCAAACGCGTTTTTCTCGAAACCATGTTTTCAAAGTCGGTGACCAAGATTTCTCGAAGCTCAGCGAACCGATCGTTTTGATTTTTTTTGCAGGCTTATTTTATGCATAATAATCTCGTACTTGTCATAGGATTTTTTTTTTTTTAGCTTCGTTCATTTTTTATAGGCAAAATAATGACGAATTTTTGGTCGAAAATCGTTTTTTTACGTTCGAAAGTCCGCCATTTTGTGAAAAATCAATATTTCAAAAACGGCTATGACAAGTACGAGTTTTAAGTACTCTTGAATGTGTACATTTTTAGGTATAAAAACCCTCATTTAAAAATATCCCATAGGTTTCCTTAAAAAAATTCACAAACATGACCTTTTTTTCGGCCTCTGGCTATATTTCCCCCCTTAAAGCGAAGGACCATGGCATGGCCGGAAATCGAACCCGGGACCTCTGGGGTGGCAGTAGAGCACGCTTCTAACTCGATTACCGAGGCCGCAACTCCACTAGCGGACCCGGCAAACTTCGTCTCACCCAAAATTGATTTTTTGATTTATATATATATAGATAGGCGGTAAAAATAGACATGGCAACGTTTATGTCTATAGTGACCACCACTTGGACCCATAGCACATACAACTTAGGAATTATAACCACCACACGCATCTTTGGTACAATTACCGACAGTAATCATACAAACTGATTTACCAAATTTTAGTCTAACACGACTAAAACCGTCTGGGTAAATATAGCAACGTTTTTCCTCCCAACCATCACGATTCCCGGCCAGGCCATGGTCCTTCGCTTTAAAAACCTTTCTAAATTTTTTATCCTCATTTCTAATCAACTGAAATTAAAAATTCATCAATATTTACAACTTGAAGTTGTAGCTGATGGTAGAGAAGTTTGTGGATGAGATTGCGTTATAACTTGAATTGACTGAGTTAAAGGCATAACACTTGCCTCTGATTCAAATTCACATGATTATTTGGCTTTCTACCACGCTTAGTACATCCTACACGTGTTTCACTTGATTGCCCTTTCCTTCCCACTAATCGATCACCCCATTTCGAACCAAGGCAGACTTGACTGAATAGGGATTCCACCTGAAATCCTTGGTTCAAAGCAAAAAAAAAACACATCTACCACCGTGGCATCAATTCCATTTGAGGATAAGGCTGCAGCCATCTCTGCGTACACGTGCGAGTTCTTCCTTGCGCTGCGAAAATCGAAATTTTTATCGGCCTATACTGACATAAAGTTCTTTTTTCGCTTTTTTCATTTGTTGCAAACAGTAAATTGTACAATTTAGGTATTTTCCCGTACTTGGAAAATCGTGCGAAGTCGTACGATTTTCTGCTTTTCCCTGTTCCCATACCCAAAAAATTTGCAAAAGAGAGCAAAAAAGAATTTGCCAACCCTGCCAATAGTTGCAATTAGCAAGACCCATATTTTGACAGCTCATGTTGCGTCAGCCAATGCCAGCTGATAAAAAAATTAAATAAATAAAGTGTAAATTAATTGCCAAACACATTGAAAGGATGGTAAGTTTTTTAAGCAGTGTTTTATACAATAAAATAACAATACCAATTAAAACTACTGATTTTCTTTTGTAGATATTTTTGACGTTTTCTCAAAAGTTGCTACTTTTTGCGAAAACATGTTCCCGTACTTTTTGAAATTTTTCACGCAATGAGCTAATTTTTCGCTTACTCTCTGCAATTTTCGCTACTTGCAAATTTCTGCAAAAAAATACGGTAACACACCTTTTTATAGCAGCTATTTTTGACATTTCTCACCACAAAATTGTTCAACGTACCTTGTCTTTTAAAAAATTGCATCTGAACGTACGTTTTTAAGTGAACATTGGCGTCCTATTAGGCATTTCTCAAATTGAATTTTGATAAACACAGAAAGAAAGTTGAGTTTAGTTGAGTTTCATCCTGCAAAATTTTACTGCGGAACTCAAGAGTTAATTTTGCGTTCAATGGCAAAACTCAACTTTGTACTAGAAACTCAACTCAAACTCATTGTTTATTGAATGTTTTATAAAAGTATATAGATATTTATTTTTAGTTTATAGAAATTCGAGGAATCGTTGAAGACACTGCATGTGTAAAATTGTTTTAATTTGTTCTGTCATGAAACATCAATAATAAAGGCGTTATTTAAAAAGAATAAATTTCTCTTACATGATTGGTTTTTGGAGTAGACACGGGGCTTGGCGAAAGTTGACGATGACATTCCATTGTATTTTCTATTCCATTGAAGTTCCTAATTATATGTCGACAATTAAGAAAAGACGTGTGTCATATACCGACGAAGCAGTCAACCAGGATACTACCATGCAACTTAGTTGATTTAGGCTAAAATAGAGTTAATAAATAAAAGAAGGTTTAGAATTTATTCACGTAACATCAGTTATGAGTTTTGTTTTTTTTTTTAATATTGGAAAAGGCTTATTAGTCGAAAAAAGTATGTCACTCAAAACTTAGTTTTTATTTCCCCCCCCCCCCCCCACGCATATATGCGTCCCATAGCCAAGAATACAATATTTTGCTGTCGTAAATATCAATCAATTCGGTATTTTCGGAAAGGTAATAATTCTACATATTAACTGTACATTTAAATTTTGAGCAACGAAACTGAAAATTTATTACATGAAAATATAACATGCATAGATGCAACAGGTAAAAATTATTATACGCTGGTAAAGACTGGCTCCTTGCCCTCAAAACAAACAAAAAATTCATGAGGCCCTTAGGCCGTGAAGAAAGCCGTTCCAAGATTGAAAATGGAGCAATCATGCAACGGGGTTGCATGGAATTATTACTAGAAAAATACATATATGCTCTCCGGTAAATGTCTTAAAACAGAAATGAAGGGTTTAGTAATTGACCTGACATGTGATTACCTCAACCTCTTTACATTCCGTGTAAATAAGGGATTACACCTGAAATCCTTGGATCAAAGCTAAAAAAATATCTAAGTTTTTGTAGTATTTTCAGATAAGCATTGATATCAACCCAGAGTTACAACATCACTTGCCAAATGCTTTTAAAATATTTCTGAAAGTACACTTTGGTATGCCAATGGGGACGGGCTAAACCGTCTTGTTTTACTTTTATTCATTTTTTTCCATACAAAAAATTCTCCAAGGGGGGGGCGAAAGCCCTTTCAACCCGTACGTAGATCCGCCACTGATTTCATTAGTAATATTAACGAATGATAAAAATAAACTACAGAAAGAATCAAACTTCAAACAAATTTGTATGCACCTATCAAGGAAAAACATGACCTATGAATTCATAATCGAAAAATAAAAAATTGAGATTATGTTCGTTAAATGAGACGATTAAGTCTAAACTTCGAAATGAAGTATTGTTGCCCTTGGGAATATGCGCCAGCAGCACTTCAACTTTAGATTTATGCATCCCTTAATTCAGCAAGCATACATAAGAGGGTGATTTAAATAACAGTAACTGCTTTTAACAAAAACATAACTGACAAACAACAATATCACAACTTTTCAGAGTTACCAAGTACCCAGTGGGGAAATGAGAAGTCCTTATTGTCATAACTACCTCAGTAACTAATTAGCCTGTAAGCACATGTCCTTCGCTTACAGTTTCTAAATAACTAATGGCAAAGAAAATGCCTCGTAACGATCGTGAATCTAGCCGAACAGCCACGATCAACTCAAAACTTTACTTCCTCGCTTACGATTTGAAAATAAATAACCTAAACTGCAATACTTGTAAGCACCACACATTACCGCCTATGACAAGCCTATGTTAAAATAATGCCTTATTTCTGTGTGTTGTAATGCAGCAGCGAACTACCTCCCATTACTAAGTAATCATTATGTAACTACATCTGTAATGAATACTTCCCCTACTGGGTACTTAGGCTGGCCTTGTACTGGAAATAGAAAAAAAAACATTCAAATCAATTTCATACGAGTCTATGCCAATTACAAATATAACATTTATTTTTGTCCAAAATATGATTACAGCATGTAAGCTTGTATTGCTACTGCTACCATTTTCATCGTGTTACATCATTAATCAGAAGTTAATTGAATTCCGCACGTCTGACATATTTAAATTTTCAACATGTTTGTAAATATACCGGCAACAAGCAAGGTATGTGCATCGCATTAAGCCCAACCACCATTAAAATAGTGGCGATAAGGGAAAACAAACGCATCTACTCTGCATTCACTCCCTGACATATAACACTTGTTAAGTCTTGGTCGAGGGGTAACAAGCATGACCCACTACGCCATTCGACTGGCTTAACTGCTTCGTTCAACTTTCTACCCACGACCATCACAATTTCAAATGGGGTAGGAATCCTACCACAATTTGTGAAGCCAAATCACATCATCAAATTCACAACAACGACAACGACAGTGATGACGACAACGAGGATTTGTTATGGGTTTCACCGTAATTTGAATATGTAATAAAGTCGCATTAAAATTCACTGGCAATCTGAAAAACTCATTTTTCAATTACAATTGTGTGCATTCAAGTGTTTCCAGTTATTCTTGTCTTTTTTACAATGTTTTTGTTTTTTAAGTAATGTTATTTATTCTCGTCCCGTCCTGCATTCGTTGGTGATCCTTCTGCCCCCATCTTTTATGGCAATGTGTGTGAGTAATTGATGAGGCAGATGTTAAAAATCTGTTTTGTAGATTTTTGGCGTTGGTAAAAGTTAAATGCATTCAAAGAGGGAACTCTCGAATGTCATATAGAATAATAAAATAATTTTTATATTAAGAAGATTAGTAGTGGTCTAAATGAGACAATGTAAGGAAAGAATATTTCATATAACATACTGGTTATGAGGTATGACAGGTTAACAAGTTAGAGTTTCACTACAATGACCAAGTTTTTTCAAGAGGAATTTTATTTTGCTTCATCGTTTAAATTTTTTGCAATAATTATTGCTTCTTATTGTTAATTAAATCAGATGGTCTTTAAAAACAATTGTTTGTCAGTGGCTGACTTACATTTTCGGCCTTATGAGAATTTTCAGACATAATATTTGCATGATGCGGCATTTTCAGGCACTCTCGTTGCATTTCGTTTTATACGGTTCTTCCCCTGGGAGCGATATCTGTACTAAATGAGATTAATTTAGTTTTGCGACAATTGCTTGTCTGTGTGTATGTCTGTCATCATTTATTCATCTATTACAAAGTAAATTGATTTTCTTGAGGGTGCCACTGGGTTTGTTTTTCCTTAGGGTGACAAGGTCTGGCATATTGGGAACTTAGCGGTATTCCTTAGGGGAATGTTTAAGCATGGAATTTTGTATTGTTAAAATTACTTGTTTATATATATTTTTTTAATTCAACGATAGCCAGCATAAGCGAGGACGAAACGAATTTGTACAAGAAATAATCTTCGCTGCTTTTGTGTTTGTTTTGTTTATACATTTAATTCCAATGAATATTTATTTCTATATTGCAATTATGTTTCCAAGTTATAAACTTTAATATACAATTTTTCATTGTTTAGAATATAGATGATAAGATGAAGATGAGGGGAAAGAAGGATTCAGAGGGGTTACACCCTTTTTTGTGTTCTACATGTTAAAATCATATGTAGCTTACTTCAACCAATTCAAGATCTTTGGGGTTCAACTGAAGAAAATAATTGTTTAAGGAAAGTTGAATATTGCGTCACCCTGAAACCGAACTTCTAAGCTTGTGGTTACAAATAACAAGCCAAATAAATACTTCCTGCATTGAATTGAAATTTTCCAAATTTTCGGCCACACTTTTTGTGGTTCAATAAACAAAGCTGGATTGCGGATTAGCAGAGATTTTTTTCTTAGTCGATATCTACACATATTTTCTGATGTAGTTTTTCTGGTTTTTATACCCTTCCATATGGCTTTGGTATCTACTCGTATACACAATAAATAAGTTCATAAGCTTTTTGCTTCTCTTGTAGAAATAAAAAAAGTGTTGTAACGACTGTTTGGATTCAAGGTGACGATATTATTGACCAAGCATGTCACTTTTAAGGACTTTACCTCTTTTAACAATATAATATTTGGCAAATAATGGAAGAATTTTCATACACGTTAAGAATGTTATTTCAAATTAAAAATTATAAAATATAACCAGGCATTTTGAAAAAGAATTTTAAGATATGTCAACAAAAAATAATCAAAAGCCAGCAAATTAATTATCTAAAATTTACAATTAAATTAAAATAAATATACAATTAAATTAACACAAAAAAAACTCATCGAATTTATAAGTCGACTAGAGAACCCGGCAAACTTCGTCCCGCCCTAAATTAATTTTTTTATTGAAATAATTTCGAGCAATCACGACTCCACCCGAAATTAATTTTTTATCGAACATTCGCGATCGATAACAAATGGTGCCAATCGAATTTCAATTATTGATTGAATGAAACACTAATATCTCTTATTTACACGGAATGTAAGGAGGTTGAGGGAATCACATGTCAGATCAATTCAATGCTTTTTAATAGGACAACGTTAGCAAAAGTAAACAAAGATGAAGGCTTTCCAACACGCGAACATGTCATAACTTTATTATTAGCCATGCAAGAAGCTTGGGAACTCAAGATTAATAGTTATAGAGATATGTTATACATACATTTTTTTTCCAAATAATTGAAGACATACATTATTTTGCACTCAAATTTATTTGCGCAACATTTATATTGTTACCATATAATTTTGTGAGCGGAACTTTCGTCCGCATATCTATATCTAAACCAGGGATTGCCAAAGAGTGATTTTTGAAGAGTGAAACAACAATTACAAAAAAAAACCAAAAACAAAAAAAAATCGTTGGATACGTAGTACAATAAGGAATTAGTACCATAAAAAAACAAACAAAAAGCAGTCGGCGACGAAACCATACGCAAAATTACCAACAAGACACCTTCAGCGTAGCAAGAGTTGTACGCGGTCGCATGCGCTCTATTTACCAACGACAAGAATAAACAACAACAAACACACGCTGTATAGTTGCGGTGCAGCTGCGCCTGTGAACGATTCGGCGAATTACAACAATCATAGAAATATTGAAGTTGTTGTAATAGAGTGGAAAGAGTGGAAAGAGTTAGGCGATGGCAATCGCTGATCTAAACAACTGAATGCACCTCCATGCTACAGGTGTAAAATGTATACGCTGCATTTGCATATTCTACTTGCTCTCTCTCTTTATATGATCGCACTGCTTTGCGCTCCATTATCTTTATAAACATTATATATTACTAGTAAACCCGTATGCTATTAAAACACCAAAATGGGAAAGAATCTAGTTTAAGATTGTTTTGTTTTTATTATTAGAACTGTTATAATTTTTTAACATATTTCTGTGTAAACTACCATTTGATGTTGCGAAACTTTCATTGTTGGGTAGGATGCGCTGCATACTCTTTTCTTTACTAAAAATTTTCACGACATCAAAAGAGCGGATTCGACTTAATGTCAAATATTATTAGTCATGTGCGAATTCTCGGGCTCGCAACTTGGCAACTTTTCTCAACGACTGTCTTATACCTGCGACACATTGGCATAGGAAACCTTGATTATCTTTTGTAGTTTAAAATATAACTATTGGGGATGACATACTCAATATTTTTGTTTACTAGTTTATAAAAATAACGAGAAATATGGATAAGCGAACAACACTACAATCGTAAATTTCAGAGCGTTTGCTCGAGTGAGAGCGCTATAGTTCTCAACGAAAGTGTAGAAAGAGGAATGTCAAAATCAGTTGCTATAACTCGTTTAACTACGATAAACGAGTTTCGGAAACTAGTTTTGACTAAACGAATTTTAAACATAGTTTAGCAGATATTTAAACGGGAAAAAACACTTAAACGAGTTTAAATGGACCAATGTGTCGCAGGTATTAGGCTCTTATTAATAGTCATAGAAAATAATAGAGACCGGAACTTGAAAACGTTGCATTTTAAATGGAAAAAAAATGTTTCCGATGGGCTGAGCTTAATTTTTGGTATAAGAATTCGCTGACCAATGCTTGCACCGATTAGTAAAATGCATTCGACAGTATTATAGTAAGGATTAAAAATCTGCAGTCGGGTTCTATTGGAAGTCCTTTCACTGTATTAAGACTCCTCATCAGTATAACAATAGCATCTGTTTTGAGCGTTAAGTGGTGTCACGAAAGACCACTTACCTACTTTAGTGCTATTAAGGAACTTCGTTGGGAAGTATATTTGTGCGGCACTTCATCAGAAACGGTTGTGCAAATGCTTTTATACAAAACTTCTAGATAAGATAATAGTTCCATTACTAACAAATTCATTTTGAAACCATACTTCATCTGTTGGTGCAAGAATAGCGTTGTCTTGAATGGTATCACTGTTTATGTCGTTTTGTAGATTATCATTAATAAAATCAATCCACAATCCGTGATCTAAAAGGAGCTGATCAAGCATTAATTGTCCGGTACTATCTCTACGTAGTGTGTCACAGCTAACTTGTTGCAAATAACTTGAAAATTTCTTTTCGCCTTTTCGCAAAAAATCGCATGTTTTTTCAAGCTTCATTGTTTTTACGTAGAATCACAGTTTTCTATTGTTACAACGCGTCCAGAATAAGAGTTTTCTGGAACTGTTTCCTTAAAATCACCAGAAAATACAACAACTTTTCAAAAAACAGTTTACGAATGTCTGGTAATATCGCGAAACATATGATCAATTACTGCCAGTGCTACTGCATTTGATTCATCATTCATTCATCAATAATGATAAAATGGGCATAATCAAAGTAGATACCGTGCTCAAAATTGGGCTTAACGCCTGATACAGATGTATCTCCAGAAGAGGTCTAGGAAGTTTGAATTGTCTGTGCAAGGTATGTCCACATCAGAGAACTGCAACGAATACTTAAAAATAAGTAGTACTCGAGTACTATTCGTTCGCAGCTCAGTGATTCGAATCAAAAATTTTCAATGAATCACGTTATTGAGTAATGAGCCGCTCACTCAAAACTAAGTATGAATAAGTATAAGTAGTTTCCAAATCATAACTCGGATGTGATTGATTCAAAACAAAGTGAATCAAATTTTTAAATCATGAACCGCTCACTCAAAAATGAGTATGAATAAGTATAAGTAGTTTAAAAAGTAGTATTCATATTTGATTCATTCAAAATAGCTCAAAGCTCATTTACTATTCGATTTTTTTTATATTTCGATTTCGAGTATTCATAATATGTTCAAGTACTTAGAGTATTGGAATCATCGTTGAATCTAATTGATTTCGAATCTGATATCAGAATTTTAAAATTTATGCTGGTTGATAGGGTTGCCAACTAATTTTTTCTAATTTTTACGAATTTGGTGCTGGGGTGAACACTAGGAAAAATAGGTCGCTGAATCCGAATCCGTTGTCAGAATTTCGAAATTGTGAAATTTTTTAAAAAAAGAGGGTTGCCACCTAAAAATTTGTCTTTTTACGAGTTTTAAACATTGTCTTACAGTTTTGGGGGGTTGCTGATTTCGAATCTGATGTCAGAATTTTAAAATTCAAGATGGCTGATAGGGTTGCCACCTATTTTTTTTTCATTTTTACGAATTCGATGCTGGGGCGAACACTAGGTAAAAATGGGTCGCTGAATCCGAATCCGTTGTCAGAATTTCAAAATTATGAAATTTTTAATCCTATAGGGTTGCCACCTAAAAATATGCTTTTTTAAAACTTTTAATCACTATTCTACAGTTTTAGGGGGTCGCTGATTTCGAATCTGAAGTCAGAATTTTAAAATTCAAGATGGCTGATAGGGTTGCCACCTATTTTTTTTTCATTTTTACGAATTCGATGCTGGGGCGAACACTAGGTAAAAATGGGTCGCTGAATCCGAATCCGTTGTCAGAATTTCAAAATTATGAAATTTTTAATCCTATAGGGTTGCCACCTAAAAATATGCTTTTTTAAAACTTTTAATCACTATTCTACAGTTTTAGGGGGTCGCTGATTTCGAATCTGAAGTCAGAATTTTAAAATTCAAGATGGCTGATAGGGTTGCCACCTATTTTTTTTTCATTTTTACGAATTCGATGCTGGGGCGAACACTAGGTAAAAATGGGTCGCTGAATCCGAATCCGTTGTCAGAATTTCAAAATTATGAAATTTTTAATCCTATAGGGTTGCCACCTAAAAATATGCTTTTTTAAAACTTTTAATCACTATTCTACAGTTTTAGGGGGTCGCTGATTTCGAATCTGAAGTCAGAATTTTAAAATTCAAGATGGCTGATAGGGTTGCCACCTATTTTTTTTTCATTTTTACGAATTCGATGCTGGGGCGAACACTAGGTAAAAATGGGTCGCTGAATCCGAATCCGTTGTCAGAATTTCAAAATTATGAAATTTTTAATCCTATAGGGTTGCCACCTAAAAATATGCTTTTTTAAAACTTTTAATCACTATTCTACAGTTTTAGGGGGTCGCTGATTTCGAATCTGAAGTCAGAATTTTAAAATTCAAGATGGCTGATAGGGTTGCCACCTATTTTTTTTTCATTTTTACGAATTCGATGCTGGGGCGAACACTAGGTAAAAATGGGTCGCTGAATCCGAATCCGTTGTCAGAATTTCAAAATTTTTAG